>OY731399.1:24887002-25487002 GCA_963425845.1 Sphenostylis stenocarpa | reverse complement strand
AAGAAATCTGAACCGACATTATTCTCGTGCAGGTGTATGTGGATGATATCATTTTTGGTTCCACTAATAATGTCATGTGTAATAAGTTTGTAAAAGAAATGCAAAGTGAATTTGAAATGTCCATGATGGGAGAATTAAATTTCTTCCTTGGTCTCCAGGTTAAACAATTAAGAAATGGCATTTTTCTTAGTCAATCTAAATACCGCAATGAATTGTTAAAGAAATTTGATATGCAAAACCGCAAGGTGTCTTCTACACCCATGTCTACTAACCGTTGTTTAGACTTAGATGAAAAAGGAAAACCCGTTGATCAAACTAAATATAGAGGTTTGATTGGTTCACTACTGTATCTAACTCGCTAGTAGACTCGACATTATGTTTAGTGTGTGTCTTTGTGCAAGATTTCGTGCAAATCCAAAGGAATCTCATCTTACCGCCGCCAAAAGGATTCTCGAAATACCTCAAGGGAACAGCTTAATGTTGGACTATGGTATCCCGAGGGTGCATCCCTTAAACTTGTTGGATTTTCTCGATTCTCGACTTTGCAGGATGTAGATTGGACGAAAAAGTACCTCCGGTACTTGTCATCTACTAGGGAGCAGCTCTTATATCGTGGCACAAGCAAAAAGCAAGCGTGTGTTGCTCATCAACCGCAGAAGCTGAATACATTGCAGCTGGGAGCTGTTGTGCTCAAAGCATTTATCTCAAGCAACAACTAACAGATTATGGAGTAACTCTAAACAAGGTACCTCTGGTTTGTGACAATACTAGTGCAATAAACTTAACTAAGAATCCTATTCAACACTCTAGAACTAAGCATATTGAAATTAGACATCACTTTATTAGAGAACACGTATCTAGGGGTGACTGTGAGATTTTATTCGTTGAATCTAAAAACAGCTTAGCTGATTTATTCACTAAACCACTTCCTAGAGATAGACTTAATATGCTTAGGACTCGAATTAGGAATTCTAGATATATCTAGTATTGCATAACTAATTCGTTACAGTTGATTGTATGCTTTTTAACAAGTCGATAACAAGTTCAATCGATTAATAATTGCATGAATAACTTGATATTATTTGTTTCAATCGATTGAAATTGTGAAATAATTTGTTGATTTTCTGATTCTTACTCACTGATATTGATGTGTTAGTAGTTCAATCGATTAAATAAGTTTTTAATCGATTTATTTCATTAATCTTGTTGCTCGCACATTTTCTTCTATAAATCAATCGATTAAATCTTCGATTCAATCGATTGAATTCACTAATGGTACTCGAATAATTTTCTTTTACAAAATAATCGATTTAATTTTTGATTCAATCGGTGTATTTCACTTATAAGTATCTACGATTACAAAATCAGTTGGTTTCACGAAATATCAATTGATTATTTTTCTTCTAGGGCTAGTTGTATGTACTTTGTCTCTAACCGATTTCTGCAGAGTAAACCGAAAGCATTTACAACAAGATAAACTTCAACTACTCTCTTAAATATCAAAGATATCCAATAAAAGTTGAATGACTCGATTGGATATCGATGTGTGGGTAATTAAAGTGTACAGTAGCAATTCTCTCTCCTCTTTATCATCACCGCACGTAAACAATAAATCAAGTAAAGACAAAAATTTTTTTAAGCCGATAAAGATTGTGTATTCTCATTCCTATAGTATTATTTTCTTCTTTGAGCTTCTCTTTTCTTGGTTCTTCTCTCGCTCTATTCATTCCAAAAATCAAATATGTTCAAGCGCACAAAGTCTCGGTAGGAAGAAGTCCAAGCAGAGGCGAGTCCTCTACTGCAAGGCAAGAACGTAATGTTGGAGGAAGGATTGAAACTTGGTTCAATGGGGACCAAGAGAAAATGGATTTGTTTATCCATGAATTAAGCAGAAGCAAGTCAACATTCCAAAAATGTTAAAGTTCTCTTGGTTTGATGCCGAAGGATTCGGAGGCATTCTGAAGTTACCGCAACATCAAAAACTTCGGACGTTTCGGAGTTGAATGGTAGGATTTACCCCGACTTAATTAAAGTTTTCTTCACAAATTTATCCTTTGAAGGTTCCACTTTGACAACCCAAGTTAAAGGAGTAGACATTGAGATAACACCTAATGTCCGGAAGGAAGTTGCCGGAATAAAAGATGTAGGTGTGAAAGTCACCAAAGGGTGTACTTCGGATGTTGAAGAATTTAATAAAGTTCAAGTATTTCCGCTCTTGCCTGAAGAATAGGCATGATTCTGTAAGTTCATTCAACACTCGGGAAGTTGAAACTGGAAGAAAGGATTCTCGCTTTCATCGTTTGTTGGCGCCTTACACCCAGGGGGAGCAATCATGCGGTGCTAAATGAAGGAGATTTAGTTCCGATGTACTGCATTCATCACAGAATACGTGTGAACTGGGTCTTTGTCATCAAGGATCACATGATCAAAGCCAAGAGACTTAGTGACTTCGTGTATCCCTATGCTATTCTCGATTTCTAAATTTTTAACACATTTTGGTGTTGATGTTGAAGGAGAACTTGTTGAAACCGTCCGACCAACAAATGAAATAAACAATTCCGTTCTTCACAAAATGGGATTTATTAAAGTTGATGGTGAATGGATCTCGAAAGAAGATGCCGGGAGAAGTGAAGAAAGTGAAGAAGAAGAGCAAGAGGAAGGAATCAACACCGATAATATTCCCGGAACTTCGCAAAGACGTTCGTCTCGATCCAATGGAAGAAGTGAACCCAATGGAGATGATTCCATACAATCCACCGCTCGACCGTGGCACTCCTCTCGTCTCGGTTCGAAAGAACAATGTTACATCAAATGAGCGAACCGCAAACCGACCAAAGGAGGCATATGGAGATGACTCGCTGCTCGAGGGCTCTAGCAAGCATTATTTGGATGAAAATTTCATTGCAAGGTTCCAAGCATATTGATAATCAACTAGAAGATATTTACAACAGGATTGTGGAACTGCAATTCAATCAAGGCCCCGGGACGAATGAAGACTTTCTATATGTCTCGTTATTCTGCTTTCTTTTCATTTTTTTTAATGTTCTGGTTTATATTTGGGGTTCCCACGTGGCCCCATTGACTCGTAACTACAACAATCTATTTGATGCAGTCAAATAGGGGAGAAGTATTTTGCTTAAAATCGTCACTACACACACACCACAAAATATATGTCTCTCGGTATGTTATTCTTGTTTTGCAGGTGCAAGTGGTTATTTGTCTCCATCAAATAGGGGGAGATTGAAGCACTTGGTGGATTTGATGAAGACATAGATATAACTTAGGTCGTGGGTGTGTAGATGATTAGGTTTTTAAGTTTAAGCACTTAATCTCTTGATAGGCCATTATATTTTGTGATAAGCACCTTAAAATGTTGCATCTCATTGAAAATCATTTTTCTCGCATGAAAAACTTACGTTTAAATATTAAAAGAATAAACTAAGTTTTTTTTCAATCTGTTGAAAAGGATTTTCAATCTGTTAAAATCTCTTATCATAATAAATGGTCATACATAATCGAAAATTAAATTGATTGATTCACGTAATCAACAAGTTAAAATAACTCAATGAATTTTCAATATCAAGTTTCGCATTTTCAATCTGTTGAAATGATTTTAAATCTGTTGAAACAGAAAGACCTTTCTTAGTCTAAGAGTTTTTAGAAAATCAATCTGTTGAAATATTTTTTCAATCATGTTGAAACAGAGAGATTTCTTTTAACTAAGTGTTTGCAGGAATTTAATCTGTTGAAATGATTTTCAATCGATTGAAACAGAGTCGTCATTTTTCATTAAGTTGTTTTAATCCATTAAAACTCGAATCAATCGATTAAATGGAACTTTAAATGAAATCAATCGATTGAATCGATGTCTTAATCGATTAAATGGAACTTTAAATGAAATCAATCGATTGAATCGATCTTTTAATCGATTGAAATAATACTCTGATCGATCATAGTTTTGTTCTAATCGATCATAACTCATTCTGATCGATCATAGTTTTATTCTGATCGATCATAACTCAATCTAATCGATCATACTTCTGTTTTAATCGATCGAGTCTCTTCTAAACCTGCTTTATCGCTAACCAACTTATCTTTTGACTCTCTAAAACAGCTTTTAACAGATGAAACGTTCGCTTTTTCTGATTTACTCTATATATACAGATTTGATCTATCTTTTGAATATACAATACAACACACTACTTGAGAAAACTTGTGAAATCAATCTGTGAAACTTTCATACGTGACTTTCTCTCGCATTCAAGAATCTTTTTCATATCATAAGGTGTTGTGATCAGAATTGTGGTCATTCAAAGAGAGAAAGTGCTGATAGAATTGGTTCTGGACAATTAGAAACTTCAAGTCCAGGTTTTTTCTTTTCATATTCTTTTGTAAAGTTTGATTGTGCAGGTTGGATTGTAATCTGCACTTGGTACAAGAATCGGATTTGGTTACTGGGTGGTTTTCAAGATTCTCGTCTTGTGGGTTTTGCAAGATAGTTCTTGGGGTAGATTGGTGAGTATCTACTGGTTGTAATTTTCACTTGGTATTAGTGGAACTTGACTGGTTTGTCAAGAACTGGATGTAGCTCTGGATTAGAGTGAACCAGTATAAACTTGTGTGTTAATATTCTTCTTTCATCTCTTTTAATTTCTGTCTTTAATTGTGCTGTGTTTAAATCAAATTACCTTTGCAAAGATTGAATAAAGATAACTCATTCTTTCAAAAGAAAGTAAGATTTGCGAAAAGTTTTAAAGTTCAATTCACCCCCCCTCTTGAACTCAACCATTAATTCTTTCAAAGTCATGATGCGTATTGTCTCCTAAGTGAAGAAGGAGAACCTTCAACTTTTCAAGAGGCCGTGAGTGGTTCAGAAGCTCCTCTATGGATGGCTGTTATGGAAGAAGAAATTGAAGCTCTTTATAAAAACAAGACATGACATCTTGTGGAACTTCCAAAAGGTCGCAGAGCCATTGGTTGCAAATGGGTCTATAAGATCAAGAGAGATGCCAATGATCAAGTGGAAAGATATCGTGCTAGACTGGTGGTAAAAGGATATGCTCAGAAAGAAGGCATTGATTTCAATGAGATATTCTCACCAGTTGTTAGATTGACAACAATCAGAATTGTCCTGGCGATGTGTGCTGCATTTGATTTACATCTTGAGCAATTGGATGTAAAAACTGCTTTTCTTCATGGAGAACTTGAAGAGGAAATATATATGCTCCAACCAGAAGGCTTCAAAGAGCAAGAAAACTTGGTTTGCAGGTTGAACAAATCTTTATACGGTCTAAAGCAGGCGCCAAGGTGTTGGTATAAGAGATTTGATTCCTTCATTATTAGCCTCGGATACTACAGACTAAGTTCGGACCATTGTACTTACCACAATAGGTTTGAAGAAAATGATTTCATCATATTGCTGTTGTATGTGGATGACATGTTGGTGGTAGGCCCTAACAAAGCTCGAATCCAAGAATTGAAGGCACAATTGGCTAGGGAGTTTGATATGAAGGACTTGGGACCAGCAAACAAGATTTTAGGGATGCAAATTCACCGAGACAGAAAAGATAGGAAGATTTGGCTTTCTCAAAAGAATTATTTACTTAAGATCTTGCGGCGCTTCAACATGCAAGATTGCAAGCCAATTTCTACCCCACTTCCTGTCAACTGTAAGTTATCCTCAAGTATGAGTCCTAGCAGTGAAGCGGAGAGGATTGAAATGTCTCGAGTACCGTATGCATCAGCAGTGGGAAGTCTTATGTATGCCATGATTTGTACAAGACCGGACATTGCACAAGCAGTGGGAGTGGTTAGTAGATTCATGGGGAATCCTGGTGGAGAGCATTGGCAAAATGTGAAGAGGATCCTTAGGTATATAAAAGGAACCTCAAATGTTGCATTATGTTATGGAGGATCAGAAGCAGTTGTTAGAGGCTATGTTGATTCGGATTTTGCAGGTGATCTGGATAAAAGGAAGTCTACTACTGGTTATGTGTTTACCATCAATGGAGGGGCAGTAAGTTGGTTATCCAAGTTACAAGATGTGGTAGCTCTGTCTACTACGGAAGCTGAATACATGGCTGTCACCCAAGCATGTAAAGAAGCTATCTGGATTAAAAGAATAATGGGGGAACTTGGTCACAAGCAACAACAAATTGTTGTGTACTGTGATAGTCAAAGTGCCTTACACATTGCAAGGAATCCAGCCTTTCATTCGAGGACAAAACACATAGGAATAAGATATCATTTTGTTCGAGAAGTAGTAGAAGAAGGAAGTGTAGATTTACAGAAGATCCACACTGAGAAGAACCTAGCAGATGTAATGACAAAGCCGGTTAATGCTGACAAGTTTATACGGAGTCGATCCCTCTATGGCCTATCGAAAGCATAAGCAACATGGATGTGAGAGAAGAAGACATAGTGTGAAGATTTGATTAATTTCATCAAAATCTTCAAGTGGGAGATTGTGAAGAAAGAAGTCCCACATCGGTGGGAACTTCAATTGGGGGGCTCTCCTCCTTCTTATAAAAGGAGCCCCTCCCTCCTTATTTCAACATCCCAAAAAAATTTCTCCTTCTTTCTCTTTTACTTTCTGAGTATTGGTAATTTCCAATTGTAAAGGAAAGGGTAGTCATTATAAAATTTCAATTTTTGCCTATTGTCAGTGTTATTTTTCTAGTCTCTATTTTAGTTGTGTGTATTTATGCTGGTACTCTGATCCTAACAAATATGGAGGTTTGAGTATATGATTCCGAGCGAGTATTAGTAGTGTATTGGATTCAACTAATTTTAATTTAAACACATTTTATCTATGGTCCATTTCAACACATCTTCCAAGATATAAATTTTCTATTTTTTATTTAACTTATTCGTGTTATTGTTCTTTCACAAAACATCTGGTTTTCTAATTCTAATATCAGGTCAACGGAATTTGGAAAATAATTTATGGCTCTTAAAAAAACAAAATGATGATATTATAATATTATCTTTTACCCTTTGGCAAAGTATTTATTGTTTTTAGTCACCAATATCAATGGTTTTTATTGGTTTATTGTAGTAGAATATAAGAAACCAGATGCTTCAAACATGTAATGGGGCTCAAGATTTTCTTGATAAGAATTAAGAAAAACAACACTAAATAATTTTACAAATGGAAGAGGTTGTTTTCTTTGTTTCTAAGTAATTGTCTTTTTTTTTTACCAATTATACTTTTATCTTTTAATATACTTTAATATATATGTAAGTCTTACATAACTTAAAATTTAAGAATAATTTATAAATACTTTTTTTCTTAATTAATAAAGTATATTTTAAATTAAAACTTAAAATTTTAAAAATAATAATATTTAGATGTAATAATTGACTTATCAATGTTATTTATAAATAAGATTTTTTTAGAGATAATATATATATATATATATATATATATATATATATATATAAAGGGGAGAAAAATATAAATATGTTGAATAAGAAAAATGACTATGTAGGGAGATACCAAAGATGTTATAAAAATATTAAAAAATTAATAATCCGAATAAGAGTAAATAAAAAAAAGTTATATATATATATATATTAAAATTAATTATTTTAAAAGTGTACTAATTATAAAATAAAAATTTTAATGTTACATTAAAAATATAAATCCAATATTTGAGATAACAAAGGAGAGGAAAAAGGATAAAAATCTACTAAGATTGGAAGCATCCAATGTTACCTCATGACTCAAAATGTGCATAAAGAAAAGCTGAATTTGTGGAAATCACATGCAAGGATAGTTTTTAATTCACGAGTGGGTTAGATAAAGTAGTTGAATTTGATTTTATTCAGATACATCATTAATTAAGTCCTTCCTTGGTATGTGGGGTGCATGTCGCCAAAATTGTTCAACCAGAACCTCAAGCACTGACACGTGCAACACGACCCACCGTGTGCCGTGAATACAAAAAATAACATGACCAAAACTTGTAAACAATACTAAATATATTATATATTCGAGTAATATCTAAAATATTTATAATATTATATGTAAAAATTCCTTCTAAAATAATCTCTTACTCTTTTGAACCCGGTAAAAAGGATAGATGTAAAATCTAAAAGTAAGCAAAACAGAATTGTTTGAAAATAAAAGTATTACATGGTCACACGATTCCAAACCAAAACTTATCTTCTTTCATTTTGATCAGTTATATAAAATATATTATATTATATTCATTTTATTATAATATTAATATCTATAAGATCAATAATTTTGAATCAAAATAACATATATAACTTTGTAATTATAATTATTAAATTTATAAATATAAAAAAAATAAAAATAAGAGAATATAATTTTTAAATTTTTCATAAATTCATAATTATAAATATAAATTCATAATTACAATTATCAAATTTGATAACTATATGAAAAAAATAAAATTTATAATATATCATTTTTTAACTTTCTTATTTAATTATTGTATTTTTTATTTTTTTCTCATTATTATATATTTTATAAAAAATTATATACATTAAAATTAATATATATATATATATTATTTATCGCAATATTGTTATAAAATTAAAATTCTTATACAAATAACTAAAAAAAATTGCAGAGTCATGATCATCCATCTAAAGAAGATTTCCTTCTTTTCTCTCCAATTCCATTTATGTATTCATGTTTCTATCAAAAAACACTATCAAGTAAAAATTTAAATATTTTTACATTAATAAAATTTTAAGTCAACTTTATTGTGTTTATAATAATAATTATTTATGTAAAATATTCATCCACTTCATAAATAACTTAATTTTTATAAATATTTTAGTTAATTATTGTTAATTAAATCAATTTGTTTAATATTTTTATGAAAAAATATATTTTTCTTATAATAAATATATTTCTAATATAATTAAAATATTTTTTTATATATTAGTAATTACTTTATTAAATATTTAATTATTTTTATGTCATGATAATTAAATATTATCTAACAATATTTTAAAAAAATACAAATTTAACAAATATAGTAGTATACATTTATTATTACTTATTATCTTTCATAAAATTCAAATTATTTGTATTAGTATAATAAACATGATATACCTAGTATAAACTTAATTATTTTTTAATAATAACAACTAAAATTTTAAAAAAGTAATTCATATTATATAAAAAATACACAAAATATTTTAATAATACTAAAGATAATTATTTATTATAATTATTATATAAAAATATATTTTATTTTTTTATCTATAAATTTCAAATTATTCCCTATTTATTATAATTATTATATAAAAATTATATTCTATATTTCTTTTGTCTATAAAATTCAAATTCTCCAATTTATGTAATGTACTTGAACATACTCCTTCACCAATATTATATTTTAAACTTCACAAGTGATATTTAGATATAATAAATAATCTCTATTATTTTGCCAGTAAATATTAAAAGCTAAATTATTTTTCTCTCACTAGAAGGCTACAGTTCTGTATAATTTATTTCATGTGTATAATTTTACTTTTTGTAGTGAGTTGTCATATATTATTAATTTTATATAATTTTACCTTTATATCAAGTGTGTATGAAGAAGCCCTTGTGTTTAGGTTTTATTGTATATTTTATAGTAAAAGTGAATACAATACTTCTTGGTTAATAACACATTTTAGTAGTATATTATATCTTTTATAAAAATATTTAATCATTAATATATTTTTTACCATTTAAGAAAAAACCCAACCAATTTCTTTTTTAGTTTTATCCAAATATAATTTAAATCAAGTTATTTAAAAGTAATTGACCAAATTTTAGTGCGTATGCATATTCTCAACTGATCGAACTAAAGATTCAATTTTTAAAACTGAAATTTTTGTGAAATTAATATAATTCAAGCTAGTCTAATAAATAAAAAAAATACATAAACCCTCCAATTTTTATGAAATTGTAATTATAATTACTAGAATTTGTTTTATTATTTAATATTTTTTTATTAACTTGTTTTGTTTGATTTTTTTTTTAATGTTTTCTTTTCCAAGAAATTCTGGTTTTTTTTTTGCATTAATTTTTTTTATTTTTCTTGTTCTTTAGTTGCTTCTTTTACATTGTCTTCTTTTACTTTTCCTTGCAATCTTCTATAGAATACCCAATAATTATAGAAAACAATATTCTGAATATATTATTTAGGAAAAAAAATACAATTATCTCTACCAAAAAAACTATAAAAAATTTAGTTAAATAAATTAATAAAAGTTAAATGACATTATACCTCATTTTAAACCGGCAAATTAATAAACATATAATATTAATATTATTAAAATGAAAATTAAAAAATTAGAGAATAAAATAAAACTAAATTTAGAATTTTTATATTTTCTATTTTTTTTCCTTTTTAAGTCTAAATGGATAGTCTCACACTCACATCATTCATCTTTATTTTGTAAAATATTGTTCTACCATGATAAAAAAAAATGACTTGTGGAAGGAGTAACTTCAAAGCTCAACTTCCCTTCATCGTTGATCAATATTTATATCGCAACTAACACTTCCAGACACATGTCATCTTTGGTAGCGAAGCTTCGTCACTTTTCACCAATTCACCAACAAATGAGGTTAGTCTCACGCAATTTAGGGATTAGGGTTTTGTAACTTTCATGAATATGATTTTAGTCATCCTAAATTCAAATCATTATTAAATATACTTTAAATATTTACAATTTTAATATTATATTTTTTTATATTAATTTATTACTTATTATTTATTAACAATACATTGTTTTATGTCAAAATCATTTATCCACAACCATTTTGCATTCTTTTATAATATTTTCTTTTTCTTTTTCAAATTTTAACAAATTAATTATCATTCTTTCTTGGCTCATCTAGTCCATTCTTTCTTTCTTGGTGTCCAAGAATTTGATAAAGTTGTAGATGTTGATGAATATATATTTTTGAAGAACAAGAAAACATCACTGGATTAAGAAAAATTAATGGTAATACAAGAGAAAAATAGAATTCAAATGATTTGGCAAAACATGCAAAAACAGCAGTTCAGAGGTACACTGTGAGACGATCGTAGTTGAAAGAGGCTTCTCAAATGGAAACTTGTAATAGGTGCTCGAGGTATTGCTTAATGAATTAAGATATTGGCTATTGTCAATTTTTTCTCATATGTTTATACGTCAATTGAATAGTGTTAATTTTTTCTTATATTTTTATATTTAACTTATATTTTATGTCAGACAAGTATACTAATAATATTTTCACTATGCAAAATGTATCATCGTCATCTGGACCCACAAATACCGTAAACTTCTCATCCCAGAGTATGCTATGGCCACTTGAACCCACAAACACTATAAAGTTCTCATTACCTATCATGAGAGTGTCTAACAAGAAGAGAAAAGAGACTAAAGTCATAGATGAGTTAATTGCAACAAAGAAACCTCGCAGTAGACCACCCAGGAAGAAAAATTAAATCAAAGGTATAATTGTTTATGTTTCTGGTAAAGTAAGTTTTTATTATGTCATCAATTATGTTTTTACTTTATCCCATTTTTAGGTGTGAGCACCAAGCCCCCACTTTCTCCTAACAATAAAGCAGATTTTGGATCCGCTTCTATGTCAACTCAGCCATTAGTTTGGAACAGTGGACTCAATATATCACAAAATTCAACTAATTCAATTTTAAGAACACACCCCATAATTCATTCCTTTTCACAGTGATACACACGTATCACCTCCTCATGAGATTTCCCTTATTGCAACATGCAATGAGGAGGTAGTTGTCCCTTCTTACAATGTAACTTCAACCAAGAGGGTTATGGTTCACCCTGTAAAGCAAATGTTTTATAAAGAAAGCAATCGTAATATTTTTCTCAGTGAGACAGATGGTGATTGAACAAGTAAAAGGGAAGATTCATACAAGTCATCTAAAGGGGATACGAAAAATAAATGTAAGAGGACATTAGAAGATAATACTTCTCTCCTAGAAAACTTTGACAAGGTATTTTTAAATGAGATTCCTACTTCTGAGATAACATTAGATAACTTGACAAACCTTGGTTTTTTAAAAGGAGATTTTGATTACTGGTCTCAGATAGATTTTTTAAATTTGGAAGGAGCAAACGAGGACTCATTTACTAAAATTTTAACAAATGTACAAACTGCAGAGGAAGATAGCACTCATTAAAGTGGAAGATTTGAAAACCTTGTATTTTATTAATTTAAATATGTCATTACATTCACAAATCATGTGATGAGAGATTTTGTTTATGTAAACATTGTTCATTCTTATATTCTAAGAGGTGTGTGACTTGACAAAATTATTAAAGAAACACTACTCGAAAAGTCAAAAGTTCGAATGAATTTATATATAAGTAGTTTTTTTAATTGTTTAAACCCAAAATATCTTAACTTTTATTCAACTTCCTCTCTAAAGTGTTAATTAAAAAAAATTACAAATAAGTTAAGTGAAAGTTTAATTTATATACAAATAGATTAAATCTTATATAAATGAATAGAATTGATCCCTTTTATATTTTTATTAATTCATTTCATTTGGTTTTTACATTTTAATAAAACTAAATTATTTATACATCTAATTTTAAAGTTACTACGTCAAACACATTTAAGTATAACAGTAAAGGATTTTAAAATGAAAATAGAAAAAAAAATTATTTTAAAAAAATATAAGTGAAAATATTATTTATGTATTTTATTATTAATTTTTATTTTAATGAAATACTATTAGCTAATATAATAATATAAAAAATGTTAATTTTTATAAAGTTAATAAAAAAATGATTAATATTAGATGAGGCTATATCACTCAAAATAAAAGGGGCATTTTACTATTCTTTTAATACTAATAATAATATTAATATTTTTCTTAAATAAGTACGGCGAAAATTATAACATCTTACTTAAAAAAATATATATAATAATTATTTATTTATATTAATTAATTTAATTAGTTTAAATTGATGTTTACAAAACAAGATATTTATGCAAATTTAAGATTGAAAAGTTTAGTGAAACAAACTTTAATATAATAATTTTTTTGTAATATAATAAATTAATTAGTAATAATTTGTTTGAAAAGAAAAAAATAATAATTACTAAATTATAATGAATATTATAAATATAAAATACATTAAAAAATATAAGATGAATAATTATAAAAATAAGATAAAATAAAATAATTATTATTTAGAGTTGATTTAACTAATATAAAAAAATATATATTATATCTTTTATAAAATAAATTATCTTAAGATTTTTTTTACTAAAACCAATTTGACCTAAAAATTCAACCAGTGTTATTCCAGTTTAATTAAAATCTACTTATTTAAAAATAATAGATCGATTTCTAGAACAATTCCTTGTTAAACAAGTTGATCCGGTCTGATTTTAAAAATAGTTATTTAAACCATAAAAAATAAAGTGTTTTTCTTTATTTTAGGCCTAATAAACTATTGAACTAGATTTTGAAACCAACATATACGCAGTAGATTGTATTAGCTTTAAAATAAGATAAAAATCAATATCATATAATTAGTATAACTATAATAATCATTTTTACACCGAACAAATGTTATAAAATTACAAGAGAAAGTGAATGAAATATTATTCAACATATAATAGTAATTTTTTTAAGTAAATCATGAATTATTTATACAAATGAGATGATACGCTACGAGGATTTTGTGTTTTGCTTTGAAATTTTTTTAGGTTTAAATAAGATAGATTATTATGATATACTTGAGAGTTATTTATGAGTTTTGAGAAGTCTAAACAACTATTTAATAGGATAAAATCTAAATCAAATTAGGGGTTTAACTATGTGGAAATCAAGTTTTTCTTAGTCATTTGAGAAGTTTAAGCAATGATTTAGTATTGTAAAAATTCAAATTATACTTGATCATTTGAAACCGATTATGCATTGTATATAATATGTGTGTATATATATATACTTCATTGTTTCATACTATTTTGGGGGTGGATGCGATTTATGAAGGAAGATTTTTATCCTACCCTACCCTCTGGGATTTTAGATAGGAGACCTCTTGTTTAAGAAAGATGAAGATCAACTACGATCAATTATACTCTTAAAACTGCTTTCTCTTCTTTGTCAGGTGCATCTACCAGTACCATTTCTGTTGTACATATATCATTGATGATACCTAAATCAAAGAATATTATTCTAAATTTCTCATCACCTGTCATGGGAGTGTTTAACAAAAAGAGAAAAGACATTTAAGTCATAGATGAGCTCGTAGTTGCAAAGAAACCATGTGGTATACCGACCAATAGGAAAAATAAAGTCAAAGGTATTCTTCTTTGCTTTTTTGTATACATTAAATTTTTATTATATAATCAATTACATTTAATTTTATCTTCATTTTTAGGTTTAAGCACCACACTCACCATCTCCTAAGAACATAATAGAGGTTGGATCCTCTTTTGCAACTACTCAATCATTAGTTGAATGTTGTGGAATCAAAGGATTACAAATTTTAACACCGACTCAGCCATTAGTTGAAAATTATGGACTCAAGGAATCATAAATTTCAACAAATTTGATTTCAAGAATACACCACATAACTCATTCCCTCCAGATTGAAACACATAGGAGAAGTCTCACTAGGAGGAGACACACATGTATCTCCTCCCAGTGAAATTCATCCTATTGCAACATTTAATAAGGAGGTAATGGTCCCTAATTATAATGTAAATTCATCCAAGAGAGTTATGATTGACACAGGAAAGCAAATGTTTTAAAAAGAAAACAACTTTGGCATTCATCCTACTTAGACAAAGTGTGATTAAATAAATAAGAGGGGATATTCAAATAAGTCTTCTGATGAGGATATAGAGAAGAATGTGAGAGGACACCAAATGTTAACATTTTTCATATACCAAATGTGAGAGGACACCAAATGTTAACTTCTAAACCATTCTATTGTAGACAACTTGACAGATCTTGATTTTTCATAAGGAGATTTGAATTATTGGTCCCAAATAGATTTTTCAAACGTCGAAAGAGAAGACAATGACTCGTTTACTAAAATTTTAACAGATATACAAATTGCAGAGGAAGACCATATTAAAAAATATATGTATTATAAATTAATTTGACAAGTGATTCACTTGCTATAAGACTAAAATATTATAATAAATCTCTAATAATCATTTATTTTAAGATCTTATGATTAAAAATAAATAATAATAATAAAGAATAAGTTTTTATCTCTTATTTTAAGATTGAATAGATACATTCTTTTATAATTTTTATATTAAATTATTACGTCTTAAACAAAAATTAATTTCATTAATAAAATTTAAATTCTAAAAATATTTTTAAAATAATTTATTTTGTAGATTTGTTAATATTTAAAAAAAAAATCAAACCAAAATTGGTCCATTATCCCGTTGGCCTAACATAGAAATAAGTTATATTAAAATCTTTTGCCCATTTTAAAATATAGAATAGGTTGGGTCATCAAAGTTTTTTACTTGGCCCATAAGGCTAAACCAGGCTAGGTTGAATTGTCTGTTTTGACAACTCTAGGTTAGACAGATTAAAGGTTTAAGTTTTTATTTTTAAGATAAAAATAGTTTAAATAGAAATTACTTACCTTTCAAACTTCATTTCTAAAGAATCAATGTCTTTCTAATTTTTAAATTTTCTGACTTCTGTCTAAAACTTTCTTACCTAATTTTTATCTTTTTTTTTTAAATCTGAGAACATCATTGTAGCGACGATGAGAACATTTTCATCCGATCAAAATTCTTAAATAAAGTATGTTTTTTTTTTTCAATTTGAGAGTATTTTTACAACTTTGGAACTATGATTTTGCATATGGGTCTTTGTGTTAGGTTCAATCTATTAATTAGAGTTTTCTATCAGTAATATTTAACTTCCTCAGAAATTGAAAATTTGTAACTTTCAAACTTGAGAGCATTGAAATTGGAAGGTAAGACAAACTAATAATAAATTTCTTAACAGCCTAGGATAAATGATCTTTATTCTAAAGGTGACTTTGTCAAATGGTTTGATTTACAAGAATTTGATTTGTTGTGTTGTATATTAAATTGTGATTGAATGAGTTGACTTAGAGTTATGATATTTATAAAATGTCATAGTATGATAATTATAATTGGACTAGATATGACATATTTTGAAAGAAAATTGAGTAATAAAATCTCACAGGATAGTGTTTGATACTTGAAGTGTGGTTTAAGAGAATTATATAGGTTTATCATATATCATTCAAGCGGTATCTGATTGTTCAAGTGGAGTCATTCAAGTAAAATGTGCAGTGCAGAAGAGGAAATGATTCGTCTTGGATGTATTTTCGCTCAAGAAAAATATTCCCTATCATTATTATTTTTTTAATTTAATGATTCAAATAGATTATTATTTTAAGATATTAAATAATTTTAAAAATAAATAATAAAAAAATATATAAATCCGAACTTTCTAAATTTACGTTTCTAATATTTTAACTTGTTTTATGTTTTTAGTTCATTTCCTGCATTTAATATAGCACACATTTCGGGCAATAAATTATAAAAAAAAGGGTACATAAGCTTTTGAATTGCAATTGTAATCACTAGAATTTGTTTCTTATATAATATTTTTTCTCAACTTATTTTGTTTGATTTTCCCTCTTTGAATGTTTTCCTTTCCAAGAATTATGGTTTCTTTTCAAGCATTAATTTTTGATTTTTCTCATTTCTTGTTCTTTAGTTGCTTCTTTCATACTCCTGTTCTTTTACTTTTCCTTGCAACCTTTTATAAAATGCCTAATAATTATTTTGAACACATTTTAAAAATGGTAGTAAAAATGTTAGATCTTGTAAATATTGCATCGATAATCGAAATCATTAAATCTTTGATATATTCAAGATTACATGTTTGACATGTAAATATTGCATCGGTAATGAAATAATTAAATCTTTGATATATTCAAGATTATATGTTTGACATGTAAATATTACATCGGTAATGAAATCATTAAATCTTTAATATATTCAAGATTACATGTTTGACATCAAAATATAAATTAATTTTAATCATAATTTTGATTTTTACATTTTATAAAATCTATAATTTTAGTCCCTTATTTTTTAATTATTCATAATTTTATTTACTTTTCACTTTAAAAGCGTTAATTACTATATTAATGTTGGCTAGTTAAGTATATTTGACTTAATTACTTGAAAATTAAAATTAAAAAATATAAATATAAATAAATATGTGTTTTATTTATAATAATATGAATAATTTTCTCAAATTATCAAAATCCATAATTTTTGTTCAAATTAGCAAAGGAAAACCGTGGTTGCGAAATTGAAAATATAATGGCGTTAATACCTGAAGTATTAATTAAGTTTATATACATTGATCGATTCTTATTTTTGTATTTTTAATAACAATAAATAAGACTAATTTTTGAAAAAAATAAAAATAAAAATAAAGGTGTATTCAAAAATCACAAATTACCTTTAACTAATTAAAATTACGTATTTACAAAATCCAGAATCAAAATTATAATCAAAAGCATATAAATATATAATATTAATATTATTAAAATGAAAATTAAAAAAAATTAGAGAAAAGATCAAACTAAATTTGAAATTTTTATATCTTGGACTTTATTTTCCCTTTTTAAATCTACATGGGTTATTTAACTCTCACTATTTATTTGGTTCTCATATTTGTTGGTTTCATCTTTCTTTTGTAAAATCTTATTTCAAGACTTGGAGAATGGGTAACTTCCAAACTATACTTCCTTTCATCGTTGATCAATATCTGCATCGCAACCAACTCTTCCAAACATGCATCACTTTTCGTAGTGAAGCTTCGTCACTCTTTGGTGATTTGCCAACAAAAGAGGTTAGTCTTGCTCAGTCTCAAACTTATTTCGTAGTTGAATAGGGTTGTCAATGGTAGTGACGGATCTTCTTGAGAGCCGAGGGTCGTGACCTCTCAAAGTTTTGTAACTCCCATGTAATTTATGATTTTGGCCCCTCAAACTTTAATATATTTATTTGTATATTTATAATTTTATCCTCTCACTCGGTTTTGTAACTCTTATATAATTTATGATTTTGTCCCTTAAACTTAATGATCATTTTATATATTTATTTATACATTTATAATTTTATTTTCTCACCCTTTCATCTTCTTTCACCTTTTTATATTTTTTTATTATTTTTTAATAATATATTATTTTCCCCTAAAATCAATGGTCAAGATCCGCCATCTGGTCAATTGCTAACTAATCATTTTTGTCCTAATTAATTTTTTTTATATAATTTTTTTTATTTTGTTTGAAAAAAAATATGTCGTTCATTTGTTTATTTAAAATTAACTCATAATCCAAGCAAAATAAAATAAAATGTATAAAATCATAAAAATGAGTTGTTATAATACATTAGAAGTCAAACATACACTCCCAAAAATATTAGATAACACATCTTTTAACTTTTTATTTTTTTTGTTAAATAGATGTTATAAACAACTGTAATTAAGGTATTTCTAGTAATTGATTTAAGATTAGGATTCAAAACTTTATTTACCTCCCAAATTCTCTCGTACTCAACATAGTTAAATTGAAGATCATGCTTAATAATGTATATAACAAGTGCATCTCATTAAATTTTAGAGTTAAATTTTCATTATTTTAACAAACTAGTCTTATTATCCAACATAATACATTACATTAAAAATATGTCATCTTAAATTATTAGTCATTAAAAGCAAATATGACTGCAACAACAACAAAGAGGGAGAAGATGATCAACAAATGAATATTATGTTTAGATTTTATTATTTATGTAATTTCTAATAAAAAAATATTATTTTTATAAAATAATATTATTGGTCAAATAATTATTATTTTATAAAACGAGTCAAGCACATAAGCCTATGAGCTAACTTGGCCTAAATAAGTTGGACCAAAATTTGTCTAGTTCTATTTAGACCATAAATTTTTTGGCATAGTCTAGTCTATTTTTCCAGTCTTTTGGGTTGATCCATCGGACTAAACCTATTTTGATACACCTAGAGTTAAGAGAGTCATGATCCCTCCAAAATTTTATAAAATTTATAATTTATGTATATTTATAATTTTAGTCAATCCAAATTAAATATTTGGGTTTGTATATTTATTTTTTTAAGTATTTTTCTTTTTTATTCTTTTATTATCCTAAAATAATTTATTCACCGCTAGTCTCACTTATTTCCAATCTTTTGTATTATTTTTTTTCTTTTTCAAATTTTAATAAATGAATATTCATTCTCTCCTCGCACTCATCGAGTGCATTTTTGCTTTCTTGGTGTCCCAGAATGTGTTGAATTTGGAGGAGATGTTTGATGAATATATATTATTGAAGAAGCAGAAGGCCTTGCTTGATCAAGAAAAGATGATGGTGATACAAGAGAAAAATAGAATGCAAATGATTTGGCAAAACATGCAGAAAACAGCAGTCCACGCGTACACTGTGAGACAACCACCAATGAATGCGGTGGCAACTATGATAAAAAATTTAGCGGTAGCTTCTCAGATGGAAACTTGTAATCCAATTGTTCCAGGTATTGCTTAATGAATTAACATATTTGCTATTGTTAATTTTTTTCTTATATGTTTATACGTCAATTGAGTAATGTTAATTTTTTCTTATATTTTACCTATTTTTCCCCTTATTTGTCAGGCAAGTATACTGGTATTGTTTTCTCTGCGCAGAATGTACCATCGCCATCTGGACCTACAAACACACTAAACTTCTCATCCCAGAATATGCCATGGCCACCTGAACCCACAAACACTGTAAAGTTCTCATCACCTGTGGTGAATGTGTCTGACAAGAAGAGAAAAGAGACTGAAGTCATAAATGAGTTGATTGTAACAAAGAAACCTCGTGGTAGACCACCCGGGAAGAAAAATCAAATCAAAGGTATAATTGTTTATGTTTTTGTTTAAGTAAGTTTTTATTATGTCATCAATTATATATTTATTTTACCCCATTTTTAGGTCTGAGCACAAAGCCACAACTTTCTCCTAACAACAAAGTAGATTTTGGATCAATTTCTATATCAACTCAGCCATTAGTTGGGAACAATGGACTCAATGTATCACAAAATTCAACTAATTCAGTTTCAAGAACACACCCCATAATTCATTCCTTTCACAGCGATACACATGTATCACCTCCTCATGAGATTTCCCCTATTGCAACATGTAATGAGGATGTAGTTGTTCCTTCTTACAATGTAACTTCAACCAAGAGGGTTATGGTTGACCCTATAAAGCAAATGTTTTATAAAGAAAACAACCGTGACATTTCTCCAAGTGAGACAAATGGTGATCGAACAAGTAAGAGGCAAGATTCAGACAAGTTATCTAAAGGGGATACGGAAAAGAAACGTAAGAGAACATCGGAAGATAATATTTCTCTACTAGAAAGCTTCGACAAGGCATTTTTAAATGAGATTCCTACTTCTGATAGCACATTAGATAGTTTGACAAACCTTGAATTTTTAAAAGAAGATTTGGATTACTGGTCCCAAATGGATTTTTCAAATTTCGAAGGAGAAGAGGAGGACTCTTTCACTAAAATTTTAAGAGATATACAAGCTGCGGAGGAAGACATCACTCTATAGAGTGAAAAGTTTGAAAATCTTGTATTTTTTTTTAATTTAAATCTGCCACTACCTTCAGGGATCATGTGATGTGAGATTTTGCTTATGTAACTATCCTTCATGGCTTAAGGATTACAAGATCTAAGTGTACCTTGTTTTTGTATACTGTTATAAACTAATATTATCGTCTCCAACTTTGTGCATTTATATGTTAAGCTTTCATATTATTATCAATTAGATTTTTACTCTATCTGTTACAATTTCCTGTTTGTTATTAATTAAATGCTTCCATTTGACATTGTTTTAAAATGAGTAAGTTTTTCATGAATAAATTTACCATGAACTCCGACAGAAGCACAGGAGAAGCCATGAATACATGGTATAAAAGTTTCTTTTGCAGATCTTGATGTGGTGGCTAAGATCCTAGAAAGAAAAAGCTAATTTAAGATGGTTCGATAAATCCAAAACTTATTCTATCCTGGAAAAAAGAAGGACGTAGTTGCTCAACTACATAAACACACTTTCAGAGAACTATTGTGCTGAATTAGGCATTTGAGTCAGCAAGCATATTAGGTTTTCTATATATGACAATCCTTTGGCTTGGATTGAGGAATTATGTACAATAACACATTGTCATTTATTTTACAACTTATTTTATTACTGTACCTTATTGCTTTATGCCTTTTCCAATCATCACATACGTCCTAATGTATTGGTTCTAATTGTTGTGTTCATATATATATATATATATATATATATATATATATATATATAATAAAAATTACTAAAATATCCTACTTAAAATTTAATAAAAGTACATATAAATTAAAGATTAAAAATAATTAAATTTAAAGTATTTAATTTTAAAATTATTAAAAAGAATTTCAAAATAAATTTTAAATTATTAATTACAAATCATATATAATTTTCATTATATAATAATAATAATAATATTATGAAAGAATTCATATTAAAAAATAAAATCAGTTCCATTGTTAAAAAAATAAATTTGTATTTAAATATAATATTTATTTTATTATAATAACAAATTATAAAACCACTTATAATTATAACTACGTATATTATCAACATTAATTAGTATATAATAATTATAATAGTATTTTTTAATATGATCAATATATTTATATAATTAATTATTTATACTATTATACAAATCCATTTATTCGAATTTATGATCTAGGTATTTTATTTGTAAAGTTATATTATAATATTAAATGGATAAGAAATTATGAAATAGGAATATACAAGTAATATGGATAATAAATATAATAATAGATAATATTTTATGCATTTTTTTCTTGAACAAGAATAAAACATATAAAGTATGTGCTTCCCACAACATTTCTCCCTAAATTAGCATAAATATTTTAATACAAACTTAAACTTTATCTTCAAATTTGTACCCTTAATCTTTCTAAACAGTAAAACCATGGATCCAAACAAAGATTTAATTTTTTTACAAATGAATTGTCATTCTCTCTGTAATTGTTTGATTAATTTTTGTTTTCTTGGCCTCCAAGAATTTGCTTGAGTTCAAGAAAGATGCTGGATGAATATATATTTTTGAAAATGCTTAAGACATTCTTAGATCAAGAAAAATTGATGTTGATACTAGAGAAAAATAGAATCCAAATGAGATAGTAAAACATCCAGAAAATAACAATCCTTATTATATAATTTTTAAAACTGATTTAGTTCACTTCCTGCTTTTAAAATAATTCACGCTATTTCCACTAGCCTAATAAATTAAAAAAAAAATACATAAGTCTTTTAATCTTTATGAAATTGCAATAATAATCACTAGAATTTGTTTTATTAAATAATTTTTTTCCTCTACTTGTTTTTTTTTTTTTTACCTCTTCAAATGTTTTCTTTTCCAAGAAAATCTGGTTTCTTTTCTGCATTAATTTCTGATTTTTCTTGTTCTTTAGTTGCTTCTTTCACATTCATCTTCTTTTACTTTTCCTTGCAACCTTTTATAGAATGCCCAATAATTATTTTTAACACATCTTAAAAATGGAAGTAAATGTTGTAAAAGTTGACAGAAACACAAACAAACTTTATTCTTGAAGTGTGTATAAACCCTGTCCTTAAGGACTTATCTGCGATATATTGCGTAAGTCCCTAGGATCCAACAGGAACTTCTTGTAATTTTTGAGGATCTAAAAAACTAGCAAGAAACTCTTAAAGGAGTAAATAAACCCAACATAATAGTAGAATATGAAGAAAATAGAGGAGGAAGATAAGGTGTTGTAAATTAAGGGGTATTGCAAAATAGAGAACGTATTCTATTCTCACACGTTGCAGAAGACTGTTTCAGAGAACGTGTTCTCTCACACGTTGTAGAAGACTGTTTCAGAGAATGTGTTTTCACAAACGTTGTAGAAGACTGTTTTAGAGAATGTTGTAGAAGACCGTTTCAGATAGAACGTGTTCTCACACACGTTACAGAAGACTGTTTCAGAGAACGTTACATAGAATGTTATAAAGAACGTTACAGACCCACTACCAAGTCTTCCATAACTGTTACAAATTTTCTCTTATAAATAGATACCTCTTCACACTCTTCATGTACACCTCTCTCATCTTCTCTTTTCTTCTCTCATCTTCTTTCTGTGATCCTGGGTTAATTTACTCTTTTGAGAGTTTTTTGCTAGTTTCTGAGATCCTCGGATATTCCGAGAAGTTCCTGGGGGACTTGCGCAATACACCGCAGATAAGTCCTTAAGGGCAGTGTTTATACACGCCTCAGGAATAAAGTTTGTTCGTGTCTCTGTCAGCTTTTACAACAATCTTAAGGACTTATGACTGACAATACGAACATCAACAACTTCCTTCAACAGTTTTAGAATATTGGATAGTGAAAGAAAGGGAATTATGAAGTGTTCATGGATCAAGGTTAGTTTTCCGATTACGATTTATGTGTGTTATTATGTGAGAATCAATTCATGTATGTTATTATATGATTATGATTTATGTATGCTATTACGTGAGAATAACAAATCTAAACGTGAAGAGTAGTTTTATAAAATTAGTAACCTATAAAAACTACAAATTAAAATACATGTGGTATCAGAGCCATACTTATTAGATTTATGATTTTTCTCTTATGATAATTTTTAAATTATGTTTTTCCAAAAATTGAATAAAGGAATAAATGATAATCTATGTTTTAAGCTGCAATCAATTTCAAATTGAAATTAATTTCATAGCCCCTGTGTGAATGACACTGTAATTCTTATTGAAATGTGAATGACCCTGATTTTAATTGAAAAAGCAAATTACGTGATTTGTGAATTATATATGAAATTGATTACTGCATGTTATAATTATGATGAAAAAAAGGTAAACTTTTAGATCAAATGCTATCAGCATACATCATGCAGCTTGTCTATAGAGCACACGTGTCAAACACAGGTTCCTTTTACGGATTTATTACACCAATATAACAGAGAAAATGAAAAATGCATTATGCATAATTATTTTATGTTATGAGAGAAATTATGCAAAATTATTATATGTTATGAGAGATTTTCTTTGTGAATAATTAGCAATTACATGTATACAATGTATGACTTAGATCTACATATTATTTTGTACATACGTATACGTATAAGTAGAATATTATTTTGTCCCCATATTATTTTGTAAGGGTTGAGAGTGTATGAAACCAGTGGATCTAACCCCACTTTACGTTCAAGAAAGGAAATTGTTTTTTGTGGAAAGCTAGGTCAACCTACACCTCAGTGCAGACGTAGAATGAGAAACGACAATCCTCTTAAAGCAAATTTAGCCGAGGGAGAAGATACAATTATTGCAGTTGTTTCTCAAATAAATCTTGTGACAAATGTGAGCAAATGGGTGATAGACTGATGCTACCAGACACATCTGTGCAAACAGAAGTGTTTTTACCTCCTACACTAGTGTGGGGATGGAGAAGAACATGTTTATCTCGGTGATTCCAGGACAACTCCTGACTTAGGAAAATGAAAAGTTTTTATAAAGCTCACATCTGGGAAGACTCTGGTCTTGAATGATGTGCTACATGTGCCATTAATCAGAGCTAATCTAATCTCTGTAACACTATTAGAAAAGTTGGGGTTAAAGTGTCATTCGAATCTGATAAGATTGTTATGACAAAAAATAATGTATTTGTAGGAAAGAGATAGTATGACCAAAGCCCTTGGTTGTTAATGAATGTTATTCTTCTGCTTATAATATTGATTCATATGATCTGTGACATTTATAAATTATTACTCTAGATAAACCAAAGTATACTTAATCAAGAACTCTAGTGCACCAAATAACCTCTAAGAGAAGATACACTTACAGTGTGTTTTTTAAAACTGGTAAAACTCTCTACGAGTTATGGAGATGTTATAAATTTAATCTTAAATTTTTGAGAGTGTGGGGGGTGCCTAGCTAAGTTAATGTTACCCAATCATAAGAAAAGGAAAATAGGTTTTAAAACTTCTGATTGTATGTTCTTAGGCTATGCAGAACATAGTGCTGCCTATAGGTTTTTTGTCCTCAAAAGTGATATAATTGAGCATAATACTATAGTGGAAAAAAAATGTTGAGTTCTTTGAACATATTTTTTCTCTAAAGGTTAGTGAGACACCTAAACAATCTATAGATATTAATAATGATAAAATATATGAAGATTTGAGGAGAAGTAAAAGACAGAAGAAGGAAACCTCCTTTGGAGATGATTTCTACACTTATCTAGTTGAAAATGATCCAATGAGTTTTTTAGAGGCTACTAGGGCTCCTGATGCAATACATTGGGATAAGGCCATTAAGACTGAAATTGATTCAATTAAGAAAAATAATACTTGGACTTTGGTAGATTTGCCTAAAGGAACAAAACCTATTGGTTGTAAGTGGATCTTTAAGAAAAAAATATCATTCTGATGGATCCATAGATAAATATAAGACAAGATTAGTAGCAAAGGGTTTTACTCAAAAATCCAACATTGATTATTTTGACACCTTTGCCCCTGTGACTAGGATTTCCTCTATTCGAGTTTCGTTAGCTCTAGCAGCTATCCATAAACTAGTTATACACCAAATGGATGTTAAGACAACCTTTTTGAATGGTGAATTAGAGGAGGAAATTTATATGACTCAACCTGAAGGGTGTGTTGTTCCAGGTCAAGAATAAAGTGTGTAGACTTTTAAAATCCTTATATGGATTAAAATAAGCACCAAAACAATGGCATGAAAAACTTGATAGTGTTATACTTTGTAATGGTTTTTCAACTAATGATGCTGATAAATGTGTGTACTCTAAATTTGAGAGTGGTAAATGTGTCATTATATGTTTATATGTAGATGATATGTTAATATTTGATACATGCATTGACATTGTCTCCCGAACTAAGTTGTTTCTGGGATCTAAATATGAAATGAAAGATATGGGTGAAGCCAATGTGATTTTGGGAGTTAAAATCATAAGGAAGGGCGATAGTATTTTTCTATCCCAAGAACAATATATTGAGAAACTTCTTAGGAAGTTTGGGTGTTATAACGCCAAACCAGTGAATACCCCTTATGATGTTAACTCTAAGTTAAAGAAAAATAGAGGAGACTCAATCTCTCAACCTCAGTATGCCCAGGTAATTGGGAGCTTACTACATTTAATGAGTTTTTCGAGACCTGACATTACTTATGCAGCAGGTAGACTGAGTAGGTACACTCAATGTCCTAATCAAGAACATTGGAATGCACTTACAAGACTTATGAGATACTTAAGAGGTTCAATGGATTATGCCATTGAATATAGTGGATTTCCCGCTCTACTAGAAGGGTACAATGATGCTAACTGGATCTCTGATTCAGATGAGACAAAATCCACTAGTGGCTATGTATTCACACTCGGGGGTGGTGTGATTACATGGAAATCAGCCAGACAAACAATTATTGCAAGATCAACAATGTAATCTGAATTTTTTGCTCTCGAAATGGTTGGTAGTGAAGCTGAGTGGTTGAAAAACTTCTTAGTAAACATTCCACTAGGAATGAAACCGATCCCATCGATATCAATACACTGTGATTGTCAATCGGCAATAGCTATAACAAAAAATAAGAACTACAATGGAAAGAATAGACATATACAGTTGAGACATAATTTAGTGAAGCAACTGCTAAAGAATGGAACAATTTCCATTGACTATGTGAAGTCAGAACGGAATCTAGCAGATCCTCTGACAAAACCTTTAGCGAGAAATATGATTTTAGAAACATCGAGGGGAATGGGACTTAAGCAACTTGCAAACAAACAGGTGATGGTAACCCAACCTTTGTGATTGGAGATCCCATGAATAAGGTTCATGTGGGTAAAAACAAGTCACTTGTTAGTTTTGCTAGCACTAAAATTGATTAAAATCAATTATATCCGTTCCTATGGTGTATATGTGAAAGTGCTAGATACTGCATCATTGAGAGGTTAAACTTTGTAATGGAAATTCTATGTGGTGTACGAATTTTAGTCTACACAAAATTTTTAAACGATTTCATATCCCTTAAGGGTGGTGTATGATTTGCAGCATACGCTTGATGAAGTCACCTATATGAGTGTCGAGTGGGGCCGCTTGTATGAGATCGTTGCAAGATTTCTAGAGCACTCATGAATACCGGGCACGTGCATGGCATAGTAAGCGCAACACAGCGATAACAGCAAGAATTGTGGGGGTGTATTGTGATTATTAAAACTGCTAACACACATTAAGTGTTTTGGTTCATATAGCTTGCTACACCAACTACACTGTGTGTTAAGTTTTTTAGTCTAAGACTGGTTCATATAGCTTGCTATACCAACTCTGATGCATTACATCTTATATGAGACCCAGGATTTTCTTCTTTTATTCTTTTATCTCATTCTTTTGTTTTGCAATATGTGGGGGATTGTTGTAAATTAAGGGGTGTTGCAAAACAGATAACGTGTTCTCACACGTTGCAGAAGAATGTTTCAGAGAACGTGTTCTCTCACACGTTGTAGAAGACTGTTTCAGAGAACGTGTTCTCACAAACGTTGCAGAAGATTGTTTCAGAGAACGTTGCAGAAGACCGTTTCAGAGAGAACGTGTTCTCACACACGTTACAGAAGAATGTTTCAGAGAACGTTACATAGAACGTTACAAACTCACTACCAAGTCTTCCATTACTGTTACAAACTTTCTCTTATAAATAGATACCTCTTCACACTCTTCAGTGTACACCTCTCTTCTCTTCTCTTCTCTTCTCTGATCTTCTTTCTGTGATCCTAGGTTAATTTACTCTTTTGAGAGTTTTTTGCTAGTTTCTGAGATCCTTAGATATTCCGAGAAGTTCCTGTTATATCGTGGGGGACTTGCGCAATACACCGCGGATAAGTCCTTAAGGGCAGTGTTTATACATGTCTCAGGAATAAAGTTTGTTCGTGTCTCTGTCAGCTTTTACAACATAAGGGAGGTGTGTATGGAAGAGTGTGAACTGGTCTCTATTTATAGGTGTAGATTGGACCCAACACCCTAACTACCTACCGGTATTCATGAGTGCTCTAGAAATATTACAAACATCTCATATAAGTGGCCCTACTCGATACTCATATAGGTGACTTCATCAAGCGTATGATGCAAATCATACACCACCACCCGTAAGAGATATGAAATCATTAAAAATTTTGTTTAGACTAAAATTCGTACACCACATAGAATTTTAATTACAAAGTTTAACCTCCCAATGATGTAGTGTCTAGCAGTTTCACATATACATCATAGGAATGAACATAATTGATTTTAATCAATTTTAGTGCTAGTAGAACTAACAAGTGACTTGTTTTTACTCATATGAACCTTATTCGTAGAATCTCCACTCACAAAGGTTGGGTTACCATAAAATAAGGGTATTGCAAAACTTAGAACGTTAGAACGTTACAGAAAACTTTACTGAGAATGTTATAGAGTAGGTAGTTAGGGTTTTGGGTCCAATCTACACCTATAATATATACCACTTCACACTCTTCTAAATACATCTCTCTCATTTTCTCTTCTCTATTTTCTTCGTGTTCTACTATTATCTTGGGTTTATTTACTCCTTTAAAAGTTTTTTGTCAGTTTCTGAGATCCTCGGATATTCCGAAAAGTTCCTGTTATATCCTAGGGGACTTACACACTACACCGTAGATAATATATTATTAATTATGATTGAATTATAGAAAAATGTATATGAAATATTAGGTAAAATAATTATATTCAGATTGTGTCTAACATGATTTAAAAAGAAGTGGTATAATAAGAATTTAAAAGATTGGGTTTAATGTTTTGAAACTGATTTGTCATGTGTTTTACCAGTTTGTATATGTATATTTTATCCCTCAAATTACAATTTATTGCTTCTCTTGAGAGAGTATTTTTGCTCAAACGATAAAATTCAAACAACAGAATGAAAATGACTTTTAAAAATAAGAGAATTATCTTATATGCATTTTAGTTTTGATGATTGAGAATTTACTTTTTTGAAATTTCACTTTGTGTTCGAGTGAAATAACATCTCATTCAAATAAAAATGATTCAAAGAAAAAATTGTTTTTTTTTTGAGAAATTTTACTAAGGGAAAATAATTTACTGTGAATGTTTAAAAATGTAGGAAATTGATAATATAAAGTCATTTATTTAGTATGTTAATAACGTATGATATGAAAATATTTGTTATGAAGATAGAATAAAATATATTGAATGTCATTACGCGTATTAAGAAAACGTTATAATGTTAAAAATATATATAAAAAAAACATTATTGTAATATAGTATAAATATTAAATTTTGGATTCAATAAAAGGTTATCTTAACTTTATTAATTCCTACAACAAAAGATACGTGATAAGAGTCCAAGAAATGTTTTATAACTTTGATTATAGTATGATGAGATTTTGATCTATTAAGTCATAAAATTTACTTTGTTCACGTAATAATAATGCATATACTCTTAAGGACATTGTGGTACAGTAAAATTCAGTATAATGTTTAGTCTTTTAGTATTTATCAAATATCATGAAAAATACATTATGATGTCGGTGTGACATGAATTAAAATAATGTTTAAAATATATTTATATAGAATATATATATATATATATATATATATATATATTGATTATATAATGTTTATATGATAACAAATAATATAAAATTTTAATTTAAAATATAAAATGCATAGGATTAAAAAAAAACAATTTTACATTTGCGATATATATATATATATATATATATATATATATATAATGAATTATATTTAAAAGTATTTATTTATATAAATATCTATTATGAAAGTAATGATCGGAGATTGATGGAAATGTCCCTACATTCCCAAGAGATGATGATTCAAGTCAACACCATTCAAGATGAATTAAGGACAAACTGAATTTAAGACGTTGGTAACAATGTGAAATATTTCCCTACATGCCCAAGATATGTTTTTGATAAAGATGATGATTTAAGTAAGTCTTACTGAAGACTAGATAGAGTCTTAGAATATTGGATATGGAGGTACAAGTTGATGAAGTAATATTATGCATAAGCCTCCAAAGCACAAGTATGATAAAATTTATAACATGATATTTTTCACTGTCATAATCAATTATGATGTATCGAAATGAAAAAAATGATTTTCTCTGTCATAATTGATTATACAGGTAATATAATAAATTATGACAATTCAAATTTAAAAAATATATCTGTTTTGAAGAATAATTTTGAATATATCCTGATTTTTATTCACGAAAATATTAATGTCTAACGACCATTTTCTGATGCTATTTTTTATTTAATTAAGTTTTGATGAAAAATAAAAAAACACAATTATAGAATTCGAAAATACAATTTATATTCAATCAGTTTTGAGAAAATAATTTTGAGCAAGGCAACAGAGATATTTTACACCTTTTGAGAAAACCCTTTTCTCTACTGTCTTTTGTGTTTTCATTATTAATCATACTTGTTCTTGGAGATTGACATTCTACATGCTTCTACAATTTGTTGTATCCATTACCCAGGCGTGACTGTTCTTATCTTACTCCTTCATCCTTTGTGGGTTTAGGAGGTGTTTTCATCACTTTGATTTGTTCAGGGAGGTGTTCATCCCTAGTGTGATTCTATGGAGGTGTTCATCCTTAGTGGGATTCTAAGGAGGTGTTTTTCATCCTTTGATTTGTTTAGAGGAGGTGTTCATCCCTAGTGAGATTTTAAGGAGATGTTTATCCTTAGTGAGTTTCTAAGGAAGTGATTGTCTTTTTAATTAGTTTACTTTTTACTGGTTCTTCTGCTGAATTGATTGTAATTTGTAAACTGAATTTAAAAGATAGTGAATTGGGAGTCACTTTTGTGATTAGAGTTGTTCTGGAACTAGATATAGAGTTGACTATATCCGAACCATTATAAATGATCATGTGCTCTTCTCTTTTCCTTATTTCTTTCTCTTCTACTTTATCGGTATTTAAACAAATTATTGACTCTCAAATAAATTTTTAATTTGACATATATTTTAATTTGTACATCTATTCACCCCTTTAGATGTCATTTGTCTAACATATTATATATTTCAAAATTATAAATCGCGAACACCGAAATTTCTTATTTTTTTAAGGAAGTAACGAGGTATAATATCTTTTGAATTCATGATTTAATAGTTTTAATAGTGATTTGGGAATCGAAAATTAAGACAAGGTTCCTTTTCATATAGATTGAAAATTCTTATTTTAATTTTATAGCATTACATATATAATTTAATATTTTTATAAAAAATATTTTTTTAGCATTTGCTACAGTTATAAATGTCAATAATATTTTATAAAGCGATACACATATTTGAAAAAAATTATATATTCAAAAAATGATATATAGTTCAAGTATGTGTTCACTTTTTTTTGTTATTATTCATTTCAATATTTTTAATTATGAAAACAAATCAGTATCATCAATATTAGAATAAATTTTAAGACTCAAAATATTTTCAATATTTTTATATAGAACATTTTTTTTAATTCATCATATTTAATTTTCTTGATAAAATTAAAAAATATTTTCATATTCTGAAAACGATTAAAATAAGCTCTTAATAAAAAAATATATGACAGAAATTATTTTAACTGAGTAAACTATTTTATCACTAATAATTTCATCAAAATACTTTTTTATCATGAATATTATTACATCTGTGATTCACTCTGTACTTTGTATATATTTCAATAGTTATTTTGATGCAAAGCTATTTGTCTTAATTATATTTTTATAAATAAATTAAAAATTATTTAAATAATCTATAACAACCTATGCACATATTTAAATTATATGATGTTAATTACAAATTTTTAAAATTATCATAGTAGAGGTTTATTTTAATAAAAAATTAAAATTCTCTATTGCCAAACATATGACTACAATTTTTATCATAAGTTCAATAAATGTATTTTTTTTATTTGAAAAATATATATTTTAAGTCTTTATAAAATATGGATCTTATTTTTTAAATTTAGTTGCCATAGTGTTAAATTTGTTTAATTCTGTACATGTAAACCATTAATAACACTTACATACATAAATACGCATTTAATGAATTTTATCACGTAAGAATCCATCATTAATAGAGTGATTAAATGATATGTTTAACATATTTTATCAAAATATTTATTACAAGTTTTTGATTGGAGTTTTATTCAATTTGATGACCTTTATAAAAATATTAAATTAAAACATTAATAATAACAAAAATGAAAATTTATTAAATTTTTTAATATATAAAAATTAACATTTATTTAATCATTATGAAAATATGTTTATTGCTCCAGTGCTCCCACTCAATTTCAGGCTTATTTAAAGCCATTCCACTGTGATATTATTGCGCGGGCACTTCCACTGTTCCACCAGTTTAAAAACCCATCTCCACCTCCTCATCCGCCACGTCAGCACTTGGAAATTTCTAAATCAATTTCTCTCATATAAAAAAATTAAAATTATAATGAAGAAAATGAAATTTAAACTGAGAGCATGCCCTACAATCTCTCACCATGTTCACCATCTTCTTCACCCACTCTCTCTCTTCTTCCACTGCAACTCACCTTGTCTTAGAGAAGACGAAACACGCACATACACACACTCTCTGTGATAATCATATCTCAAAGCGTCAAAGCAGATAAAAAAGAAAAAAAGAAGAAAGAGAACTAAATGTTCTTAGCTTTTTTTTTTCATCGCCATGTGAGTTCTGACACATTCTATTCTTCTTCTCGTGTTCCCTCTATTCGTATTTTGCTGGTTTCTCTTGACTCACCAACTCGGTGAGTCAACTCATGGCCTCGTCCTCCTCACGTGCAAGGAGCAGCTCGCCATATTCGCATCGCAAACCCTCCACTCCTCACTCCTCTTCCTCATCCACTTCTTCCTTCACCAACGGACGCGTAATGCCTCGTTCCTGTTCTTCTTCTTCATCGTCATTTTTCAACTCCAGTGGCGGCGGCGGTCCATCCATGACTCCGAGCCGCGGTCGCAGCGAATCAATATGCTACGGTTATGGTAATCCTTCGCCGGTGGAGTTCGGAATGGAGGACGAGGTGATCATGGAGACTGTGGATCCCTCCAGGTCTCGGGATAGCATTTCGGTCACGATTCGGTTTAGACCGTTGAGGTAATGCTTAGATCTGTAGATATGGAATTAGATCCATTAGATGCGAGTTTTAGAGAAACCGAATCGTTCGGTTTGTTTCTATTTTTTCCGCGTTGATTTATCTGAGATCGAATGAGTGGTTATGGTGTTGTTTGTCTGCAGTGAAAGAGAGTACCAGAGAGGAGACGAGATCACGTGGTATGCGGATGGTGATACGATTGTGAGGAACGAGTATAATCCAGCTACTGCTTATGCATTTGGTATTTCCATTTCGAACTTTTCTTCTCGTGATTTTTTAGGGAACTAATAGAGAGCAAATTGGCTTTTGCTCTTCGTGTGGAAAATTATGGACATGGAAGTTAGAATTTTTTACGTTGATCTGTGGCAGATAGAGTGTTCGGACCGCATACAAATTCCGACGAGGTGTATGAAGTAGCTGCCAAGCCTGTAGTGAAGTCTGCCATGGAAGGTGTAAATGGTAAGGACTCTGGATTCAAGACTATACAGCACAACGGGAATGTGATGCTTTTAGTAGTGTCTGATTTAGTAGCAACTGCACAGTCATTCCGTTTCTTTGATGGAAGCTGCTTTAGTTTCCACTGATGCGTATGGTTGAATAGCCAGATTTCAATGGTTAATACGTACTGGTTATTGGTTTAGTGTTATAGTGACTGGTGGAGTTATCTGGGTTTGGAAGATAACTTATGATAAACATTGCAGGAACTGTGTTTGCATACGGTGTGACGAGTAGTGGTAAGACACATACTATGCATGTAAGTGTCACTTTTAAAATTAATGTATTGATTTTTGTCTTTGATATTTGGAGTTTATACGATGAAAGTCAAATTTCAATGTGTTATCTCTTCATCATATTGTAACATAAAGTCTGTTATTTAAATTAGAGAATTGTGCAGATATTTATTACGGGTTATTGTCTTTTTACGCTTTTTGATTCTAAACTATCTCACTGTTTAGACTTTGTTTTGTTTAGATTTATCTCTTTAGCTTAAGGATTTAATAAAATACTTAGTGGGATTAATTTCTATATACTATCAATATGAAAATTCTTACACGATTGGAAATTATGGTAGACATGGTATTTCAGATAGTTATGGTAAAAATGAATTAAGTTACCATACATGTTGATTTGTGATTGAATGGAAGTGACAATACTTTTGGTATTTTAATGAAGGTAAGTTAGTCAAATGTGTATTTTCTTGTTATTGATACTAATTTATATATATATATATATTTTTTGAAACAGATTAGTTATTTGGTGTCGTAGTTTATTTGTCAATTTTTAATCGTGAGGTCTGTTTGATAAATTACTAATTTGTTTTGTTTAATTTTCTGATACAAAAACCTCTATTTTTTATATTATTTTGTTTGATGATTCTTTGGCTAACGGTAAGGAAGATTGGGGGGGGTGGGGGACTTTTAACTCTATGAACTTACTTACGGTTGAGATGGTTGTTTTGTGGGACTGGAGATAGTTAGTTTGTGCACTATATTAGTTATTAGTTGACATTTTGCAAGCAAGTGCAACAAGTTCATGATCATTCATCTCGGAAGTTGAAAGTTTACATGATACTTGAGAGACATAAGTAGTGGTGATTGAGTTAAAAGAAGTACAACTAAAGATATTGAAAAGATTTTTTTTATTTGTTTAAAGGTATAATTCATCAGAAAATAGAGTTTTATTTATTTATTTATTTATTTTTCATGTAAAGGTTCAATGTATTAACTTTTGTAAAGGGTCTTGTATTTGATAGTGGAACTAAAACATTTGATTTGAGAGTAGATCATAAATTATCATATGAAGCTAGCAGTCATTTTTAAGGTTGATTTGCTTGGTACATATTGTATGGTTTAAGTAGATGAAATGTAATTCAGTATTCCTTCTTTGTACGTTAAATTTGGAAATTTAATGGCATGATTTGGGATTCCAACATTTGGATGACTTTTTAGTCTTACAACTATTTACCATAACGTATTTATAGTTTGCCTTCGAATTCATTTTTCCCTAGAAATCCTTTTCATGGCATACTTTTATAAATTGATGTGATCTCTAAAGTTGTGTTTCTGATTTGCATTTTAATAATGATATTTGCAGGGAGACCAAAATTGTCCTGGTATCATACCGCTGGCTATCAAAGATGTTTTCAGCATCATTCAAGATGTGAGCTTTCATGCAAACTTAGTAAATGTTGATCAAGTCATTTATATTTGTGGGTTTATTTAGAAATACATACCTGTGTAGCACTGGCCATTGTTTTTCATAATAATCTCATGCTTTGACCTAAGCGGCGTCTTTTGTATCTATTATCAATTCTCTATTGCTTTGTGTGGTGTACTTGTGTCCAAGTACTTATCTACATGCCTTGCACACCATTTATCCCCCAGGATACATGAGTTTTATGTCTTGATTGATAAGAAATCTTAGTCAGCACTTATCTTTTATTTATAATTACTAGTTTCGAATAACTAATTGCTTTTAATGCAGACTCCAGGAAGAGAGTTCTTACTCCGAGTGTCATATATAGAAATATACAATGAGGTAAAAACGAAACAAATTGAGTTTACATTTCCCACCTTCTCTGTACTGAACATGGTTTAAAACATAGTTCATCATTAAATGCAAAACTTTCTGCCTTACCTCAATTATACTTATCCAGGATCTGCATTTTGAGTTACTGATTGTCATGTTACATGTTACACTGTCTGATTTTTTTTTTAATAGACTTTTTTCTGCTTCGGTCAGGTGATAAATGACTTGCTTGACCCAACTGGCCAAAACTTGCGTGTTAGAGAAGATGCACAGGTTTCTTACTTATTTTTATGTCAATTGAAATAAAAATGAATTCCTTTCTTACGTTGTTCTCAATTTTCTCTCAATACGGAAAACCAATATTTCTTGTAGCCTTTGGAACGTGGTATGGCATGTGTATAGGAATTTTATATTAAAAGCTTGATTTAGAGTGCTAACATTTCTGTTAACTCTCCATCAAGATAATTCAAGGACAGCATCTGTTATTGGAGAAAATCTAGACATTTATTTATTTTGAACTTTTCAAACAAATTTCTTGTTTTCTTATGACTAGTTCTGGACATGACCAATGATTTATATTGCCTTATATTTCAGGGAACTTATGTGGAGGGTATAAAGGAAGAAGTTGTTTTGTCTCCTGGACATGCCCTTTCCTTTATTGCTGCTGGGGAAGGTTAAAGTTGATATTGCGAGTTACATTTTCCTGAATTATTTTTAGTAATATAGATCCCATGGTTAATTGTTGTTTTATTAATGAGGATGTTGTTTACTGGCAGAGCATCGTCATGTTGGATCAAATAATTTTAATCTCTTCAGCAGCCGAAGTCACACGATTTTTACACTTGTAAGCATTCTTGGAACTATAGTATCGAAATTTAGTGTAGAAGCAAGATTGGTACACCCGGTCTAATTGTCAAAGGAAATATATCTACACTACAGCTTGAGGCCTTAAATTTTTTACTAAGTTGCGCTCATACATCCTGCTTAGATGTTTAATTGCATTTTCTGCATGCTGGTTAAATGTTTAAATTTTGCTCAGCTATGTGTTTGGATTTTTTTTCCCGGACTTTGTTAAGGCATTTTCTGTTTCACATCTAACTTGCATTGTTATTGCTATATCCAATACATTTGTAGATGATTGAAAGCAGTGCCCATGGTGAAGATTATGATGGAGTAGTCTTCTCTCAGCTTGTATGTGAACGTTATTGTGAATTCAGACAACACACACAAACACATTGCATGACTATTCTTATTTTTGTACTTGCGTTTTTCAATTAGAACTTGATCGATCTTGCGGGATCTGAGAGCTCAAAAACTGAAACTACTGGATTAAGAAGAAAAGAAGGATCTTACATAAACAAAAGTCTTCTGACACTTGGAACAGTAGGTTTCTTCCATTTCCTATATTTGTTGTCTGTTATTAATTTTTGTTATGACTTTTTGTGGGAACCTGAGATCACCAGCTAGATAATTTACTATTTATCTTTTTGCCAAAGATCACAACTCCTGCCTCCTGAAAGCCCTGATTTTATGGTTTTGATATATAGGTTATTGGAAAATTGAGTGAGGGGAAAGCATCTCATGTTCCATATCGTGACTCAAAGCTTACACGCCTCCTGCAGTCTTCACTTAGTGGGCATGGCCACGTTTCAGTGAGTTTGGGATTCTACTACACTTTTAATAATAAAATCTTTATCTGTTTTTGCTGTACCTTAAAATTTTGTACAATCGACGAGTCAAGATCATCGACAGGAGCATAAACTGAACAAATAGTTATTAAATAGTTAGCGCTTCATAAAAAGATTCTCTTAAAGTGGATGCTAATACGAATAACAGAAACTCCATGATAACCATTTTTGTGCATTCAACATACCGTATGGAAGAGGAACATCATTGAGCACTCTATTTCAACAGATCATAGTTACTAGAATCTTACGATTTTAAATTCATGACATAATGAATCACAGCATTTAGTTTAGAATCATTTGATACATGGATTGGAATCACCCTATTTTTATTCTTTTGAAATAGGTTTCACTCCATTACTTACTCATTATATTATTATACATTAAATTTGGCTGTCCAATTGCTGTTGTGAATATTTTGAAATAAAGCCTCCGCACAATTATGACATTATTTTGTTTTTCAGAGAATTATGGTTATGTAGTTTTGTAATTTAAAATTTATTATACTAATCATTATACATTTTTATCATTTTCATGACACATTTCAAGATTTTCTTTATATATTTGTTTTTGCATTTTATAATTTAATTTGATTTATGATTCAGAATGAGCACGACAATTTACAATTTGATCCTCAATTTGTTGCAATAGACTCTTTCTGTCGGGCATGGCCTTTTTAATCTTTCCTCTGACTTTATTCACTGTAATGGATGTATTTGAACAAAGTACGTCAAAATGTCCGCATGGACACCATTGCACCATATTAATGTTGTCTTTAACATGGAAATTTCAGCTTATTTGCACTGTAACTCCAGCGTCCAGTAATATGGAAGAAACTCATAATACCTTGAAGTTTGCTAGCAGGGCCAAGCGAGTAGAAATATATGCCTCACGTAATAAGGTCTGCTTCATATTTTTTTGATGTGTCCGTTGGATATCTGCTACTTAGCCACATAACTGCATGGCTATTATTCAGAAAAAAAATGTATGACTATTATCATGTCGTTGAGGTTCCTGATTGGTTTTTGGATGTTTTGTTAAAACAGATTATTGACGAAAAATCTCTTATTAAGAAATATCAGAGAGAAATTTCAGTCCTCAAACTAGAACTTGATCAGCTTAAGAAGGGAATGCAACTTGGTGTCAACCACGAGGAGATTATGAGCTTAAAACAAAAGGTTTTTAGCTTCCCCTGAATTATTTCATTTTTCATTTCTTAATTGGGATTTTGTATCTGATTCTTATTTTGTACAACTGACATATGAGTAGTTGGAAGAAGGTCAAGTGAAAATGCAGTCAAGATTGGAAGAAGAGGAAGAGGCAAAGGTAGCTCTTATGAGTCGGATCCAGAAGCTAACAAAGCTCATTCTGGTTTCGTCAAAAAATGCAATTCCGGGATATGTAACTGAAGCTACCAGTCACCATCAGAGTCACTCTGTTGGCGAGGATGATGTGAGTTCTTCCTTCAATTGGTGTGAAGTGTGTTTCACCGTCTTTTTAATATAAAGTGCTTTGAGCTCCTTATCATGTTTTCCTGCAATATTTTTGTGCATATAGGGTTTCTTATTCTAAATCTAGCCCTCTCGTAGTCCCCCGAGTAGCTCATTTAAGGCTGAGTTAGTTATTTGCATATAGGGGTGGATATAAGTAGGGTTTGAAGGTGTGAGCTTGACTTAATTCTTAAATTGAAGACTCAAGATGCTTAAATGATCTTTTGAATTTATTAAACTTTTAAGAAAAAGTTGAGCTGGCCTATTTAATAAGTCTTACTTTACTTGAGCCTGCTTGATATAGGCTAGGCCATTGGCCTCCACAAGCAGTTTTGGCCAATTTTAATCCCTACTCCCAATATTTCAAGTGTTTTTAATGAAGTGGTCAAGTGTTTCATCCTTGTTGCTGTTTTCTTCGTAATTAAATTAAATTTCAGCACAAGGTAAATCAAGCATTGTTCATATTTCTAGCACAAATTTCGTTCTCGTGAGGGGGTTTGCGTTATAAATAATTTTTAAGCCTCTACCGCTTTACTTTCAGGCTGAGCTGGTTATTGACTTCTTAAGTATATGACAATATTTGTTATTATCAGAAAGATATCTTCCTTCCATATGAATATTGAAATGTGACTATCTTTTTATAGAACATGTTATAAGTAAATCCTAGCTTATTCCTTTTTCTTCCAGAATTATGATGCCCTTCGTGATGGATCTCTTTTGATTGAAAATGAGAGTCAAAAAGATGTTTCCACTGTGTCATCTGATCTGTCTCATGATGTTAGACATATAAGATCGTCAAGTAGACGGAATGAAGAACTCTCCCCAACTAGCAGTATCATCACTGAATCAATACGACTACCAGCGGTAGATTCATGTTCCCCTTCCCCCTCAACAATATGTGTTTGCTTATCTCATTCCATAATCTGCATATTCAATGCCTCATCTGTGGGAATGTGTCACAGTCCTCGCTAAAATAATGCACAGAAAAATTGTTAGAGGGCCTAACTAAATTTCGAAAGCTAGTTAAAGCCTCAAACTCAGCCGATGCGTGATCGTGGGGTTCCGTTGTGACCTATGAACGATTTATTTATTTTATTGTTTATATGTAATTACTGATACAATATCCATTGCTGTGATGTTTTTAAAAAAAAAAAAGTATTGGCTTCTTGCTTACTATTTTATCTCCTTGTATTGTCATTCTTCAAAAGTGTTAGTTTTCCATATACCTTATTAAATCTCCTTTTTGACTGCATATTAAATTGTAGGGAGGGATGACAACGTCTGATGAGATGGATCTTCTTGTCGAGCAAGTCAAAATGCTTGCTGGAGATATTGCTTTCAGTACCAGCACTCTGAAACGCTTAATGGAGCAGTCTGTAAACGATCCTGAAAGCTCCAAAATACAGGTATTCTGCCTTGGTTTTACACTGAAGTTTTCGAACATATTGGTAGGATGCGGAGCAGGACTAATTAAGTACTTGCTAATTTTTTGATAAGAAGAAAAATAGTTATAGGACGGTTGTCGAAGAACCACCACCAACAGGGAACAGTGAACGTTCCGAATGTAGAAGAAGAGTATACCAGAAGATAGAGAACAAATCAATCGTGTTATTCCCATTATTCTCAGACTAATTTATACATTATGAGAAGTTATCAATGGTTATAACTGCAAACCGTTACTACAATTATTTATAACATTTTTCCACAAAACAATAAATTCAGCACCCCGCGCGGATGTGCCAAAATTTGCGACGTATTGCAATCATGTGTACCTCGTACTCTACGTTTCTCATGGCGGCGAGAATTTAGCCTGGGAAGCTACCAAACTTTCATTGCAGAAATCAAAGCTGGAATCGCTCTGCCATTCCTTCCTAATCGAATTCTTCTTATTTACTACCTTTTTTTTCGAAATATTTGTACTTTTCAATTTTTCTTCATTGAAGTTTCTCAGTACGCTTATTTCATTTATTGTATGTAATATCGAAAATTATGACAAAAATATTTCCTTGAAGCAATTAAAAAAGCATGTATAATTTTGCCAAAACTATCTGCAAATGTTTCTACAAACAGATCTATGCACATTTTTTTACGTGGCATCGATGCTGCATGTTACAAAAAGCGGTGTACCCAACTCTAATTGATATGACATATATTGCAGATTTAAATATTTGGTAGAAACCCGTTACATGCAAAATGTGGATTTCTTGTTACAGATTGAGAACTTGGAACAAGATATCCAAGAAAAGAGGAAGCAAATGAGCATTTTAGAGCAAAGAATAATTGAGAGTGGTGAATCTTCCGTAGCTAATACATCTCTGGTTGAAATGCAGCAGGTGGCTATTTTGCTATTGGGATTGTTTGGTATTCAATATAGATAATTTTTTAATTTTGATTTTCTTTGCGGTTTTTTCATAACAGACAATCACAAGATTGATGACAGTGTGTGATGAAAAGGCATTTGAGCTGGAGGTATATCTATTTTTATCTATATCTATATTAGGGCGTTTATTCACCATGAGTCATCAATTTATTTCCAGTACGTGGTACCCACTGATTTTTTCCAACTAGTCTTTTGTCATTGCATTTTACAATCTCTTTATGGAATGAGTTTATGAATCATCTAGTCAATGATTATTCGCGTATAATAACTTCTATTTTTTAATATATCTTTATAGATAAAATCTGCAGACAACCGCGTCCTTCAAGAACAGTTAGATAATAAGGTAAGTGTTTATCTTTTTGGTTGTTTTCTTCGACCTTAAAGTTGACAATGTAACAGAACCGCTTATTACTATGAGAATGTTGACACCCGTTCTTTTGAAAATTTTGTTGGCAGTGTTCTGAAAATAGAGAATTGCTGGAAAAGGTAAAGCTGCTTGAGCAGCAACTGGCAATGGTTACTAGTACCTCGTTAATGCTTGCTGACCAGTGTCCATCTGGAGAACACATTGATGAGCTGAAAAGGAAAATACAGTCACAGGTAACTAATAATTTATTCTTTTGTAGTTGCACGGTTAAAAGAATTATGTGCTTTTTCTAAATCCTCTTTTATTTGGTTTTCGTATGTTTCTTTACTTGGTTATTTCTTCCCTTGTCTGAATACTTCCAATGCTTTGAGTCTGTTAGTTACAATTGATAAAATGAACGAATATTTAAAATCAATTTTAAGGATTCTGTACGAAATACATGTTTGCATATACTAGTGTCAGCAATAGTTTTTTTTTGGGTCCAATTTACAGTTTTGGTTTGATTAAATTGCCTGACATTTTTTTCACTATTTAGGAGATTGAAAACGAAAAACTGAAGCTCGAACAAGTTCAATTATCAGAAGAGAATAGTGGGTTGCATGTGCAGAATCAGAAGCTATCTGAAGAAGCATCTTATGCCAAAGAACTGGCCTCTGCTGCTGCTGTGGAGTTGAAGAACTTAGCTGGGGAAGTTACCAAACTTTCATTGCAGAATGCAAAGTTGGAGAAGGAATTGATGGCTGCACGAGACCAGGCCAGCACTAGAAATGCTGTTGGACAAACAGTTAATGGCGTTAGCCGCAAGTACAATGATGCAAGATCTGGGAGGAAGGGAAGAATTTCTAGCCGTGCTAATGAAAGTTTCGGAGTTGGTATGGATGAGTTCGAGTCATGGAGTCTTGACGCTAATGATCTGAAGATGGAACTGCAGGCTAGGAGACAGCGAGAGGCAGCTCTTGAGGCTGCATTATCTGAAAAGGAATTTTTGGAAGACGAATATAGGAAAAAGGTTGAAGAGGCCAAAAGAAGAGAGGCCTCGTTGGAGAATGATTTAGCAAATATGTGGGTTCTTGTGGCTAAATTAAAGAAAGATGGGGGTGCCATGCCAGAATCAAACATGGATATAAAAAAATGTGATGCGGAGGCACATACAGAATATATGAAAGTTAATGACATTGAAAGTAGTCTTCTTCCCAAGGACCAGATTTTAGATGTATCAATACCAGAAAATGAAATAACCAATGAAGAACCTTTGGTTGTGCGTCTTAAGGTAACACCCATACCATATTATGTTTATTTGTATGTTTCTTTTAAGATGGAATATTTTCAACAAACTATTTTTATATAGATCATGAGTATTAAATTGTGTTAGTTCACATATACCTATTCTTCTTTGATAAACACATTTGGAAGTCCAAATCTCCCTCCACATCTTTTGTTTGAAAAATAAGGGTTAAATTTTTCTTGCTGCATCCAAAATTGATAATAAATAAGATTGGTATCTCCAAAATTTTCAGAATTTTTATATTTAACAATAAATATATAAATTTTGCCTTATAGTTATTTTATTACTTATGTTAATTTTGATAGTATGACATGCTGCATTATATGACTAGATAGTTATCACTTTTAATTCAGGAGTATTAAAGTTAATATTATAATTACATTATCAGATTTATTAAAAACTTATTAGTTTTTTTTTTTATTTTTTTAACTTTTTTTAATTTCGTTCCACTATTATTTTCGATATCAAGTTTATTCGTGAATTAAGTTGATTTTATTCGTGAATTTTGTTAAGTGTTTAATAGAAAGTATCATGTGATGTGGTCATGTCTGTTGAAGTAGGACTGATGTACTGTTGATGTGATATTGACAAATATATATCACATCATATATCAATGTGTTTGGCACGTTGGGATACACCATATCAACTTCACATTAATATCCTGTCAACAAGCATGCTTATATAAGTACCATGATTACTTTGGTTGGACAACTCAAAGGGAATTTAGGGAAAGGGTTTCACTTTTAATAAAATGAGACAAAATTGAAAAAAAAAAAATCCTTTATTCAATGTTGATCATAAAAAATACTGATTTCTTTTGAGGTATCAATTTCAAAAAACATCTTATTTAAACCAATTAGCACAAATAATGATGTGCTTCAGGATGCTATCTCTATGTGTTGCGTTGAATTCAAGTTCTCAACCAGTGAGTGATTTACTTTTTTTATTTGGAATAATCTTTTTCGATGTTCTCAAGGAGGAGGTCAAAATTTTCTGTTACAAATGTTCCGTACCAACGAGGGTGTCTAAATTCTATAGTAATGTGCAGTCTGTGGAATTGTTTGGACGGTGCAACTTTTGCTTTACTTTGCATGATAATTATCTTGAATTTTTTGGTGACGAGATCTCACAATACAACGAATTACTTCAATTTTAATGTACAGTTTTGTTATTTTTGATGTAACAAAAAGCTCCACAGGAACACATTTTGATCTGTAACGTCTAATTTTAGGCACGCATGCAAGAGATGAGGGAGAAAGAATTCAAGCATCTTGGCAATGGAGATACCAATTCCCATGTTTGTAAAGTATGTTTTGAGTCGTCAACTGCAGCAATTCTTCTTCCATGCCGGCATTTTTGTTGTAAGCCTTTTCCTACATTGCCTGAGTACTTTTTTGCCTCCATTTTTGGTAATTTCCTTTTGGGTTTTACGACTTTTTTTTTTTTTCAGTCTGAACTACAACCTCTTGTTTGCCTTTGCAGTGTGTAAATCTTGTTCACTTGCTTGTTCTGAATGTCCAATATGCCGCACATATATTGCAGATAGGCTTTTTGCTTTTACTTCTTGACTCGTTAATAAAGGTCTTGCAATTTTTTTTATATACGAGCCAAATTCAAATGCTGTACAAGTACAAAGCTATAACATGTTTTCATTTTTGGATGTTAAAAATTTCCAGGGTCTTATCTCATTGAACTAATATATCCGCGCGGTCACAGGTGCAATTCTTTCATTAGTATTTTTGTATCTACAACTGTTTGAAAGGTACGTTGATATCCCTTTTACTCTACCCTGGAAATTGTATAATAGGGAGAGGCCAAGGGGTGGGAAAAAGGAATGTAAAAAGGAAATGGAAAGGGTGTAAAGAAAACTGCTGAAGTACATGTGCACATAGTGAGTCTGTTTTAATGTAATACAGCAGATTTTTGGATCTATGTGTCTTTTCCAGAGTATAAGAACATGATTTCCTCCTTTTTCTCTATCAGATATTTTGGTGTTTTAACAAAAATCTTGTGATACAGAGCTTTGATTTTACTCTTATTAGTGACTAATTGCTATCTTTTTTTAATAGTACGTTAAGTACTTTTGAACCTACAAACAGATTTACCAACTACCAAAGTTATACACTTTAAGAAAAAAAGAGAGAAAAGACTATAAGAGTTACTGGAAGTTGTTTTGGAATGAAAATTATTAGTGATTGATCAAAGTAGATTATAGATTGGCAGGACCAAAAAAAGAATAAAATGCTGATTTTCTTCTTTTCGATACTGTTAGTGCTTTTTTATATCAATTTTATTACCCTTATTAAGTTTTGTTTCTTTTTTAAAAGTTTTTTAAGTTTCCCAACAACTTGGTATTAAAAAAAATATTATTTCGATACCAATTTTAGCAAAATATTAGCTCAAGAAAAATCCTTTAGAAAATGCATCTTAAAAATGTTTCATACGAATTAAACAATGTTGTTTGTGTAAAAAGGGAGAAAATATGATGATTCGTTTAAACCTTGCTTTATTTCCCTGGGTAATTGATACGCTTTTAAAATATTTTTTTTACCAAATTTTGTTTTTATACTTGATAACATTTTTAAATTTTTTCGTGTAAAATAGTTTTTCTAGCTTGTTTTTATCTAAATATTTTAAATAAAGTGACTCAAATGACATTTAAAAAAAAATAAAACTATAGTTAAAACTATTTAAAATTTCTAAACAAAATTTCATAAATTATAAGTTTTGTTTGGGTATGATTTACAAGTTATAAACACATGTAAAATATTTATTTTTTTAAACAAAAGACAATCACATGTTTCTGATATTTCAAGAAAAGCGAGATGATTTGAATCGAAGTGCTATCGTCTACCTCACCAGTTTGGATCAAACTTTAACGTGGGTGCGGTGGGCATATTCCACACGAGTAATTTGAAATCATAGAAATCTGACATAACTTCCATCGAAGCATGAAGTTCACCGTAACATAGTATACATTGTTTCCTCACGATTTGTGATTCTCATGACATTTAGTTATCATTATACACACACAAATAATAGGAATATTGACATTCGTGAATTTGTTTTAAATCAATCGGTTTCAGGTTAAGTTTTTTTTTTTTAATGGTTGAATAAAATCAATTCAATATGCTAGAGTTTTAATTTTAATATCCGTTGCCTTGTGAATCTAAGTTGTTATATGTTGATCAGACATGTAATTAATTTATTAATAACAATTTTATATTTTAAAATGAAAAAAATGTTGAATTATTCGTGATAATAATAAAAAATATTTTTGTTCATTCTTCCGTCATTTAAAATCAAAATTGTTTATGTAAATGTTCAGGTTCGTTTGGTGTATGAGCATTTTTATCTTCTTTATTTCTAAGGGTGTAAGTACATTTTACTTTGTGTTACTGTTTACAATTCAGACCAGATGGTTTATATATAAAAAGCCTAACTTAAAATGAGAAAGTCTAACATTTATGCTTTTGACTTGATTTGGTGATGCACTAGGAGATGTGCGTATTTTATATTTTAATTTACTGGATTGTTGGTGTTGATGAATTAAATTCAAATTTTAGAATTAAATAATCACGTCAAAAACTCTGTTAGTATTTGTGGGAAATGAATCTAATTTATCTTAGCACCCCAAATTCTTAGTTTGTTAGCATATTAGTATGTTGTTGTTCTACCTGTTTGTGTGCCTAAATTGGATCTAGAAAAAAAATTCCATAAACCCAATCCAACATAATGTGTGTATAATTATGATTAAATTTATAATGAGTTTAACCAAATCTAACTTAACCAATGGACATTCCTAAAAGACAATGATTAATACTAGAGTAATGAGTATTTAAACAGTAAGTCAATAAGTTAAAAACAAGTTGGTATATATTTAAACAAAGTAAAAATATAATTTTTACTGGCAGTGATGATACTATATTAAACTGCATTTCTTTGTTTTATTTATTAAACCCAAATTAAAAGTGATGTTTTTTTTTTTCTAAATTCATTAGTCCATAATGTATTTTTAACACTAAATAGTTTTAGATTAGAATACCCTAATTAAAACTTGTGAAACATTTTATTGACCAACATTTAGAAGACAGAGGATGAGAGGTATTCATGACAATATTTACTCTGAAAAGAAAAATATAACTTTAGGATAAAGTTATTATTATGATTAAATTAACTATTTTTGCTAATCTGATTATCATCTTTATTTTTTTTGTTATTTAAAGATAGCAATAAATTAACTAATAAATGTTGATATGTTTTATAATTTAAATGCCTTTAATATTAGCAACACTTTTTATAAATGTTCATCCCTCTCATAATTATAATTAAGCAAAGTTATATCACATATATTAAAAATAAGAATAAATATATTTTCTTTAAACAATTTTATTAAAATAATATGATTTTTTAATAAATATATTATTTTGACACAAACATCTTTTAGTAAAATGTATGACGTTTTAAAAGACAATTTAAATTTTTTGTTAAATTACTAAAACTGTTTACCAATATAAACATGGGAGAGAGTTATAGTGATACGTGTATTGATGTTATTATCAAGATGATTACATATGGATAATCATTTGAAAAAAAAAAATTTCTCCATAAATAATTTATTATAATAATGAAATTATTATAATGGACAATTTTTTATTTTTTAAAACGGTTGCTTAGGTAAATGCATTTAAAAATTATCATTTTATTTATTACTCCAGTTGTCCTTGTCTATATAAAGTTTCTCCATTACAATTATGTACACCTTTTTCAACTATATACAACTGTCGGTTGCTTACTTGCTCATCACCATTTACTCTCAATTATTATAAATAAACAAATAAAACTATATATATATATATATATATATATATATATATATTAATTTTTAAGAGTTTTATAAATAAATAACTAATTTTATGTAAATTTTATTTATAAAATTATATTAGAATTACTTATATAAGAACTCTTCTATATAATTTTTATTGGAGATGTTTTTCAAATAAAAATATGCTTTAAAATTGTTGACTGAGCCATATTAAAAAACAAGAGTAGTGTATTTGATGGATTATCCGTTCCAAACAAAGAAAAAGAGAAAACTTTTGAAAATAATGCAGAAAGCAAAATCCATTCCACTAGGATATCCTGAAAGTGGGGTTTTTGGTGGTTTCCGTGGAACTTTTTAGCCTCCAATCTTATGCACAAAAACAAAAATTTGCAGAAAACAAAAAATGGGTGTATTAATTTTGCAACAAAATTCCACAGATAATTGATTAACGAGAGCGTTTACATTTTTTGACCAAAGGAGGACTAATTGAGGGAACTTTGTAGGCTGCATAGTCAGAAATATCAACCCAATTTGAGTATCCTTCACAAGCTTTGGCTTTTGGCATTTCCATAACTCCAACTGAAGAATCAATCTGAGAATAAAGATTCGAAGTTGTGCTGACTTTAAAATCTTGATTCTGAAACGCTGATTGGTGTTCATATTCCTGAAACAACCCATCAAATTTTTTAAATAAAAAAACCTTATCTAAGTCTCTTAAATGGACATTAAATTAAAAATAGTAATACTAATAATACCATACCTTAGAGAAAGCATTTGATGGAAATGAAGCATCTAAAAGGTCTTCCATGCAGTAACCAGGAATGGTCTCAATCAAGTACTCAGAAATGCTGCTTGCTGAAACCGAAGCCGAATCACAAGCCAATCCAACCGAGCGAGAAGAATCAATGTTTTCATTTGAGATTGAACAAGGTGCGGCGTTTGTTTTAAAACTAGAGGTTGTTGTTCTTTCAAGAATGGTAGGACCAAACTTTATTCCCGTGAGAAGAAACCTATCGTGATTCTTGGTATGTTCGTTGACTCCATGAATGGAAGCGTCACACTCTCTACAAAGTATTGCTCTGTCCTCTCTGCAGAATACATACGCTTGTTTCTCCTGCCAAATAATTTAAACCCTTAAGTAATGTCTCACTTGGCTTCCATGTGTTTCATCAGATGAAGGGAACAAATATGCTTATAAATTAGTTTCAGATTTGATTATTGAACGAAACGGGACTAGTTTAGTGCTTGAAAAAGATAAGGGAAAGAGAGAAAGAGTGAGTAAATAGTACATGACAGATATCACAGAGAGGGGTGTCTTTGGAGGTAGGGTGGTGGAGAGAGAAGCGTCTGTGTTTGTCCGCGAGCTTGTTGGCATGGTGGATGGTGCGATCACAAGCATGGCAGAGAGCTGCTTCATCAGAGGGGCAGAACAAGGAAGCCACTTCTTTGTGACACACATCACACTGGATCTTCATCTCTGGCTTTCTGCTATGTTGTGTAATGTGATGTGCTGTTGTTGTTGGATCGAAGAGATTGGTTTTGTTTTGAGTTTTGAGGCCAAGAAAATAGGGACAAAAAAATCATGGGCATTTCAGCATCATCATGGTCCAGAGAGAACAGGTAGGGTTATTAAGTAACCATCTGAAAGAAAACTCTGGATGAATAATGCCTTAGGAGATAGACATAGATGGATCAAAGACTATCTTTTTTTCTCACACCACGTTGTGTTTGTTTTCTCTTTCTTTGAGTATTGTGGAAGTGACCAAGTTGGCTTAATTAATTCATTTATAGCAAAAACTTTATTTAGAGGCTGCATGACATGCCTTCACCTGCCTCATTTATTGGTTCAAAATATTCTAAAATTTTTTATTTTAGTCTTGATAGAGATCCATCTGCAGGAGAATATTAAGGTAGAGTAAAATTCAGTTTTCATCTCAAACTTAAAAATAAATAAATTAAATTTTAAAATAATTTCAAAATTTCTTAATAATATTTACACAAAAGTATCCTTATAGTGCAATCTAATATGTGAAATTGAATTCAAAAAAGTTAATATTTTTGTTTTAATCATGTCTTCGTTTAAATGCATGACAGTTACACGGTCAATCTTGTACGATGAATTATAAACAGAAATGATTGAAATAATTTTTAAAATAAATATTATAAAAAATAAAAAATGATATAAATAGTAAAAACGCATATTCACAATTTTGTTCTCCCTGTGCCTTTGCCAGCTAGAGAGAGACATATAGGAGTGGGGATACTGAAGCAGTGTCGGCTTTTGGAAGCAGAAGTTTTATTGTCTCTACTTACAGCCCAACTTGTATTTAGTTTATGATAACAAACTTGTTTAAATTTTTTGTATAATTTAAATTTTTAAATATTATTTTCTCTATTTTTTAAAAAAATGTTTAATTTTTTTTTGTTTTTATCATATTTTTATCTCTTATATTTTTAATATTATTTAAATATATTATTTTATATTATTTAAATATATTAATTCGATTCATTTATGAGTTGAAATACTTAATTTTAAAATTTAATTATATTTTATAAAATTTTGCTCACATTTTAAAAATAAATTTAATTTATTCAAATTTAAAATAAATAATATTTTAGACTTAATAATTGATTGTAATAATATTATTTTAATAAATATAAATATATAATATATTTTTTTAAAATTAATATAGTGAGACTAAAAATAAAATAAAGTTATCTTTTATCTATAATATTTTTGTGTTATAAACATAATATTTACACTCGTTCAATAAATAAAGTCTTATTTTTTTTATTGTCCAAAATATTTTTATTATATATTATCATTGACGTCTGTTATAAAGATATTTTTATTATTCGATACAACATTAATACCTACTATAAAAATAAAATCTTGTTTTCTTTTATTTTTTAATTCTATTACGGAAAATATTTTATTTCTAAACAAAATATATATAAATTATAATATTTTTTTAAATTATAACACTTTACTTTTTATAAAAAAATTATAAATTATAATTCATTTATATATAAAGTTATAAATGATATATGGTTAAACATATTTTCAATAATTTTTATGATGACCCAAATTTTCTTAAAAAACAAAAGAATAATGTCTGAAAACAGAGTGTCTTTCTAAAACAAGTTCAGAAGCTGCTGAGATTGAATTATCTGTTTTGAATCAAGATGTCTCTCAAAAAATGCATTGAAAAGTTATGTTCTAATGTAAACTCCCGTTTATCTTGCCCATATTGTCACATTCCAAACCATCAATTATTGTGATGCACCATGCCTCACACAAAGGACATTTTTCAATGTAAAAAAGTGCTTTTATCAAAATATCAGTCCACTTTCAAACTCAACCTTTTCATTCAAAATACTTGTCATTCCCAACTAACACTGCCAAAAACAGATATAATATAATATATAATGTTATTTAATTGTTTTTATACAATTGAAATTTTGGACTTTGCTTGTTTATCCCCTCTTTGAAACTGCACCTCTCTTACGTGCACAAAAGAAACTTTGGTTTAACACGTCAAAAAACTAAAGTTTGTTTTCATGGACTACGAGACATGAAAAGAAAATTATTAATTATTAAACTTACATCAACCCTATAACATTTAATATCTTAGTTTTTTTCTTCTTAATTTCATATACAATATTCTGAAATTAAATGAACCCTTCAAAAGTTTACGATCACATTTTATTTTTTCTTCATTTGTATTATCATTTAAATTACATAACTTATTAAACTTTAAACCAAATAATGATAAACTAAATATAGTTTAATTTTTTTTGCGAATTATTTTATTTTTGAGACTAACTATTGATCTCACTGGTTATGTATTAATACAAATGTTAATATGGTCAACTTTGAGTTAATCCGATGCATCATGAATTATAGTTGGATTAAGTTAAAAATCGTTCACAATTTTCAAATGGCTTAAGCAGAAAATTAAACATTGTTCAAATTAAGTGAATTGACTTGTTTTTAATATTTTGTATTCTAATTTTTTATTCATATATAAATATATAATTGAAATAATATTTTAATGAATCAGTATATTTAATAAAATTCTTTTAATAATTAAAAAAATAAGACATAACATATATTTAAATAAATTAAACTACTAGTTCATCATGAATCTAATCATCATCAGTAAAAATAATTTACTAAAGGAAAAAAGAAGAAGTTAAGTTGGAGTAATTTTTTTATGTAATAGATATCGAGTTGTTTTACTCTCCGTATAAATATATTATAAATAGTAAAATATATAATTTGATAAAAAGAGGATTGATGTCTCCACATTACAAAAAAATAAAAATATTCATTCAATAATTCATTTTTAAAGTTTTAAATTATTATTTTTATTTTATTTTATTTTCTCTACTAATTAATAAAAAAAATATTTTAAAATTGTCAATAAGATATTTATAAAAATAGATTATCAATTTTTTTAATAAAAAATATGCTTATATTTATTTATATTTGTAATTTATGTAAGATTTTTCATTATTATACTATCCAACTATAAATAAATTCACTAAAAATATGAAAAAAAAAATGAAAGCTTTAACCGTGGTCCCTTTCGGTTTTTATTACTTACTTTTTTTTTTTTCTCTCTTGAAAATGAAGTAAGCGTGGTTGTTGAAGATTTTTACTCTTAATAATGGACCAGGTGAACACACGCAATGAAGCAAAAGTGGAACATTGAAGAACCAAAGTGGGGAAATGTGATTAAATAAGAGGGTCAAACTAAATGACAGAAAACACTTTTTTCGAAATGCAAGATGCATACGTGTCACCATCTTGCTTCAGAATCTTTCAAACACGATATTATATTAGATTTGCAGTTTTCGGGGGAGGAAAAGGTAGGTACAAGATATGAAAGGAATATTACTCTTTCTCTTTTTCATTCCTCACATGGATGTGTTTTCATTCACCAACAGTGATTATGTAATCTTGCAAATAATTGTCAAAAATATGTGGGTTTAATCTCGCAATAAAACCTTTTAAATATCATTTTGTGGGAATTGAAGAATGAGAAATTTGTGTGGTGACAATAAATGAAGGTTGGAAGAGACTCAAATGGAGGATTCTGTAGGATTGAAAAAGTGAGGAAGATGAGGAAGAAGAAGCAATGGTGTTAGGTTTAGCAGAAGCATGAAAGGACAAAGGCAGAACTTTCGCCGTGTTTGGTGCTCCACCTAAGTGGGAAAGAGAAGTAAAAACTCCCAAATAGAACAGTGCCAAAAGTTCCATATTAAATTTTTATGGTATTTTTATCATTTTAAAAAATATAATAATTTTTAATTTAATTTATTTATTTATTTTACGAAAGAAATGAAGAAAACATATAATTGAAAAAATAAAAGAGAAAATAATTATAGAATAAATATTTTATGATATTAAAACAGAAAAAATAAATCTCTCTGTATATTGTTATAGATAATTTGGATAAACAAATTAATTTATAGAATTCGATCGTCGAGTCTCACATCTCACGACGGGTACAAGATTTTATGGAACATCTGAATGTACTGTACACATCTTGCTGGGCCTTATAAATGTGTTCAGCCTATTGCCATCAATATTTGTCTTCATTGCTCAGTATTGCCACCTACTCAGACCATGTTTCCATTAAAATTTACAAAACACAATTTATCAATTTTATTAAATAATAATAATAATAATAGAAATAAATTTCAATGCATTAAATATACATAATGTGAAATTATTTTATAAAATTAATTCAACCCAATCCATCTCATTTATTTTGGTTCTTAAATTGGGATTTAAAGCACAGTGTTATTTATTTGTTTGGGCCTGCACCAAACCAACTAAGTTGGGCTTCTGAAAGCTGTTACTTCCCCGACCAAGAAAGTACTTTTTGGGCCTGCGAATTGTTTTTGTAAGGACAATAACACATTAAAAAGAAAATTTTGGACAGGTAATGAAGTATATGGTTGTTATTTGGATGCGTAAAACTTGAAGCTGTCACTAGAGAGGTGTCTCTCTCTCCCGCCATTGAAGTAGCTAGCTATCGTTCTGAGAATGAGAATAGACACATTTTGTGTCTCCGCTTTTGCTTCTATACATTCTCCTTTTCCTAACCCTAAGGTACTCTTTTCAAATTTCTGTTTTATGTATTTACATTATTTAGTTTTAACCTCCGTGATGTTCATGGTAAATCGTGTTGTATGTAGGGTGCAGTTTTGCAAGATTGGAAACTTCGGAAGCACGCGTTGAGCTTGAGGCTCACGCCGTTTCCTTGGACTTCGAGTTGCAGGAAGAAGAGGTAGTAGTAACAATTCTGTCGTTGTCACTGATTAGTGGTTATTGTCCAATTATCTAGTATATCATGTGATGTGAAGGTTTATTTTCACTTCTAGTGTTGTACTCTATCATGTGATTAACGGTCAGAATAGTGAAATGGCGTTTTTGGATCTAAAAACAGGACGACTTTCATATGTGCAGCCAATCAAGAAGCTGAGGATGCTTTTAAGAAGACTGTTGAAATTGATAGGCTCATAGATATGCTCAGAGATGCTAATCCTCGCGAAGTAAGATTTATTCTAACCAACTTTTATAGCTGAATTGTGATTCGAACTCATATTTACTATCTTGATTGATTGGTTTCGGATAACGTTTTTTAATGGCATCGGTAGTGTTTTCATTTTTTTTTTGTAAATAGCTTCAGAAACTTGTTGTTGAAAACATTCTTGCTTTCAATCCAAGCTTTTGGGTTCGTCTAGCGGCGAGGACTGATACTTGCAAGTCCGAGGATGATAAAGTACACTTCTAATTTTCCGAAATATTTATTTGGTCAGTTTTCGTATAGTTTTTTCTTTCATTACATTATTTATAGTGTTTTTTTTTATTGTTATTCAGAAAGATTATGAAGAATTGGCTGCATCGGTCATGAGTGTGGTGGATTGTGTGGTGCATAAGACTAATGTAACCCTCTCTCTTCCCTGAACATTGTTAAACAGTTGTTGGGTTATCTTTGTAACTTCTTCTCTGACAATAATTTTGTTTTCATCCGTTTGCTTTGCAGGAGAAGATAGAGTCTTCCACGGATGTCTTGAAAGGAGTACTAAAACCTGTTATAGATGAGGAAGGAGAGATTCCATGGCCTCCCAGAGATCCCCAGGCCGTAACGTTGATGGAAAAGGTGTGTACTGTTTCTTGTTGATTTTGGCAAAACTGGCCTATCTAATTGGAAGGACTTTTATAAATTTTATACTATGCCCCGAGCCCTTCAGTCCCATATATAGTAAAGTAAGCAACAATACACTATTTGTGTCATGTGTTAACATTAAGCTTAATTTTCTTACTATTTGCATTTTATTTGTTGCAAGGATTCCTGACTGCCTACCTTCATGCTAAAACTTAACATTTGATATATGCATTGTCTTGAGTCTTTCATACGCTTTCAGGTTTTATGAAAAATGAATTTGATTAGACTTGAGAGACCAAATGATGAATGGCAATAATTAACTTGGTGATGTGTTAATAATGATCTATGAGCATGCTTGGATAAACTTCTCCATAATCACTTGAAGGAGAAAATAAGAAGAAAAGAATGAAATAAACTTCTTGATAAATCAAAAGTAACTCATGGATAAATTAAAATCATATTTTCATATTGGAGAACTTCTACAAATTAACTTATGCACAAGTTAATTTCAGCTTATGAAGAAACCATTTTTATTATTTTCTTGTAGAAATGGTTGTAATAAATTTATCTGAAAAGACTTCACGTATACTTCTAGACCTCCGTAATGTAAGCTTAACTTCACCATACAGTCATTTAAGAAGTCAAAAGTAAACAAGTGTATGCAGAATCGTGGATATTTGTTATTGTTTCTGTCTTTCTTCTCTTATAATTTCTAATAAAGTGCCTTCTTTTTGGTAATCTTTTCTATTTTGCTAGTGGATTATTTTGGTCATTTGTAAATATTTCCCGCAAGTCTGCTATCTATGTAAGTTTTAATTCCCCATCTTTAGGAAATAAGTCAAAGGGAACAAGAAGGACAACTGGATGAAGGGTTCCTTGCTGAAGTTAATGCACAGCTACGACAAGTGAGTCTGTTTTTTTTGCTTTTACTGCTTTTTATTTAACTTATTACAGAATATTTCACTTGTCAATACTAATAGACACTTATACTCTTGCAACAACAAACGTAATCCAATCCTCACTCTCTATATTGTACTTTTTCTTAAAATTTGCTGTAGTTACTTATATGTCAAGAAACATATCAAGTGACCCTCACCAAATGGAATAAAAAGACTCTAAGTGTGAGATATCAACAATTTGTATAGTTTTTAAGGCTTACTAATTTTGGACATTAAACTACTTGTATTTCACAACAATTTCTGTCTTTGTGTTCTTTCTTTTGGTGTATATCTCAAATTTTTATATAGCTCCCTGTTCTGGTGGGATATAGTGTGAGATATTTGCATAGAACTGCTATGTTTGATCTATGTGTATTTTTATGTGATTCACTCTTTTCCCCCCTTTTTTCATTGCAATTATTACATATAGCGGATTACTTGTTTGTTTATGTTGCCCATAATGAGCAGGCAAAGGAAGATGGTGATAAGCCTGGACTGGAGGCTATGTTGCGAAAGGTCTTGCAGCTCTATGCTTCCAAAGTTCTCTCAAAACGTAGTTATGCCATTAAAGGTATATTAGTAGTTGATGTACTCTATACAGAATATTTCTGTCCAAATAGATGAGTATTTGCTTGTTAAATAATGACACCGGTCAGTGACAGAGTTAGCTTTGCTGTTTTTATTTAAATTTTTTTTTCTTCTCTAAATTTATGTGTATATTTATTTTATTGAACAGGATATAGAGAATTAGAAAATGTGGGAAAATAACTTGAACTATAATTAAATGTTTTTTTTTTCTTTTTATATGGTCGTGGTTGAAAGTTTACTTCTATTTTTTTTTTTCTATTACAATGTATATGATCATTTTATGTGCTACAATTTTTTTTCCTTTTAGATCTAGATCTGAATGGCCATTCTGAAAACTCTCTCCCCTGAATGAAGAAAGGCATGGGATAAAAATAAGTGTATTGACTGATAATTTTGAGGTCCTATAGGGGATAGAAGAGGGGATCTGGTTTCTTCATGTTGTCAAAGAGTATAGTACAATTTCAATAAAAGACGAGGAACACGAGCGGAGATGTCATACCACAAGTTTCCAAGTTTAAATATCTTGGACCAACATTGCAAAATGATGGGAAAATTAAGAATGTCACATTTAGGATATAAGAGGGATGACTAAAATGGAATAAAGTATCCTGAGTTATTTGCGATCAAGAATTTATCAAAATTGAAGACAAACTTATAGTATTGTTATGCATCTGGTTATACTCTATGGTAGTGAATGTTGGGTTTTGAAGGGACAAGGGAAAAATGTGAGTAGCATAAATAAGAATGTTAAGATAGATTTGCAGCTAAACAGGAAAGAAGAATATGCAAAATTATCGTGTATGAGGTGGTATTGTGTCACCCTGATTGAGGAAAATATGAGAAAAATGTGAAGAAAGAAGTCCCACATCGGTGGGAACTTCAATTGGGGGGCTCTCCTCCCTCTTATAAAAGGAGCCCCTCCCTCCTTATTTCAATATCCCAAAATTTCTTTCCTTCTCTAAGTATTAGAAAGTGTTGTCATTCTTAGGACTAGAGAAGGGGTATGTAATTTTTCTTTCTATTATAAAATTTCCACTTTTGTCTATTATTGCTATTCAATTTTTCTCTTCTCTATTTTAGTTGAGTTCTTGTGCAAGTAGTCGATACCTAACGGTGGTATCGGAGACTGCGTTCGAGTCCGTTGCGCTAGTCACTAGAATAGTGTTGGTAAAATTCGAGTATGCTTCGTGGTTGCGGTTTAATCGATCTTCCACATCGGAAAGGAGTTTTACTTGGAAAATGTGTGGTAGTGTGAAAGTACTATTGAGGAAAGTTCGGCTAGGAAAGACTTGGTACTTAAGCGTGTCCATTAGTGACCCACCTCTCTTTCACGGGAACCTACTTGGTGTACTTGGTTCACGGTTTACTATTATTGTTCCGAGTAGACAATACTATTCATAAGTGAGAGTTGCATAAGTGGAAACACAACCATGGCGACAAAGTATGAGATAGAGAAGTTTAACGGGAACAATTTCTCGTTATGGAAATTGAAGATGAAGGCAATTTTAAGAAAGGACAATTGTCTTGATGCAATTGAAGGAAGACCCGCGAAATGACGGATCGAAGTGGAAGGAAATTGACAAGCAACGCTATTGCAAATTTACATTTGGCAATGGCGAGACTCGGTTCTATCCGAGTGTTGCGGAGAAAGATTACGCAAAGGAGATTTGGGATGCCCTCATTAAATTATATGAGGTGAAGTCACTTCACACAAGGATATTCTCGAAGAGGAAACTCTATACTCTTCGGATGAGTGAGTCCACATCGGTGACGGACCACATCAACCAAGCTGAACACCTTGTTTGCCCAATTAGCAGCGACAAATTTCAACATAATTGAGAATGAGCGTGCGAGCTTTTACTTGAGCTTGCCGGACTCGTATGATCAACTCATTATCAACATTACAAATAATAATATTGAAGGACAACTACACTTTGACGATGTTGCGGAGCTATTCTAGAAGAAGAATCCGAGCGAATGAATAAGGTAGAAAGTTCTAAACAAGCGAAGTTTTGACGATGATGAGAGGAAGATCAACGAAACATGGCTCAAGTGGGAGTCAAGATCATGGCGAGATCGAGCTCTCGAAACAAGAAGACTTTCAAATTTAAATGTTACTACTTGTGGCAAGAAAGGGCACACGAAGAAAGAGTGTTGGAAAAGGAAGAATGAAGAATCAACCTCACGGGGTTGCGTTGCGAGTACTTCGGAGGAAGGAGTAATTCGGTAGCGAAGCAGCAATCGGCTCTAATGGCGGAAACGAATTTCATGACAAGTGGATAATGGATTCGGGTGCAACTTGGCACATGACCCCACACCGAGATTGGTTTCAAACCTACGAGCCTATCTCGGGTGGATCCGTGTTCATGGGAAATGACCATGCATTAGAGATTGCTTGGAGTTGGTACTTGTCAAATTAAAAATGTATGACGGTACTATTCGTACAATCCAAGAAGTACGACATGTGAAGGACTTGAAGAAAAATATATTGTCTATAGGGCAATTGGATGACCTCGACTGCAAGATCCATGTTGAAGGAGGAATCTTAAAGGCGGTGAGGGGAAACATAGTTGTCATGAAAGCATAGAAAATCATGGCAAACTTGTATGTGCTTATGGGAGACACCTTGCAAGAAAATCATGCAACAAGCTGCGTCAACAAGCCAAGAAGAAGCGGCGGTAACGTGGCACCGTAGACTTGGACATATGTCGGAGCGAGGTCTGCAGATTCTTGCGGAACGTGATCTCATACCTGGGCTCAAGAAGGTCGATTTACCCTTCGTGAGCATTGTGTGACAAGCAAACAACACGAGGTTGAAGTTTGCAAGAACCACCACAAGGAGTAAGCAAACTTTGGACTTGATCCATTCGATGTCCGGGAATCGCCGAATTATCTCTTGGAGGAGCAAAATATTTTGTGTCGTTCATCGATGACTACTCGAGGAGATTATGGGTATACCCTATCAAGAAGAAGTCCGAAGTATTTGCGCGGTTCAAAGACTTCAAAGCACAAGTAGAACTTGAGACCGGAAGGAGAATCAAGTGTTTGAGGACGGACAATGGAGGAGAATATGTAGATGGAGATTTTCTAGCATTACGCAAGCAAGAAGGAATTGTGAGACAATTTTACTGTTCCACACACGCCTCGCGAGAATGGTGTAGCGAGAGCGGATGAATAGAACTCTTCTAGAGAGAACCGAGCTATGCCGCAAACTGCGAGCATAACAAAATCTTTTTGGGCGAAGCCGTGAATACTGCCTGTTACTTGATAAATCGGTCTCCATCAACAACGAATTGGGTTGAAAACTCCTATGGAAATGTGGAGTGGAAAATCAACCGATTATTCTTCCTTACATGTGTTCGGTTGTCCGCGTACGTGATGTACAACACCCAAGAAAGGACGAAGTTGGATCCAAAATCCGGGAAATGCATCTTCTTGGGATATGCCGACAATGTGAAGGGGTATCGCTTGTGGGATCCCACTCGCCCACAAAGTTATTGTTAGCGAGAGATGTCGTCTTTGCGGAAAATGAACCGCAAAGCAAGCGGATAAATGACGACTCGGAAAAGGACAAGACTATAGTACGAGATAGAGAAGAAGACTTCGAACATTCCTCCGAGTCGGAGGAGGAGCATGAAGAACATGAGCCAAATGAGGTGGAAGAAGGAGAACTCCGACGATCAACAAGAGAAAGAGTCGGACCATCTTGGCATTCACAATATGTGATGGCAAGTCATGATGCGTATTGTCTCCTAAGTGAAGAAGGAGAACCTTCAACTTTTCAAGAGGCAGTGAGTGGTTCGAAGCTCCTCTATGGATGGTCTGCTATGGAAGAAGAAATTGAAGCTCTTTATAAAAACAAGACATGGCATCTTGTGGAACTTCCAAAAGGTCGCAGAGCCATTGGTTGCAAATGGGTCTATAAGATCAAGAGAGATGCCAATGATCAAGTGGAAAGATATCGTGCTAGGCTGGTGGTAAAAGGATATGCTCGAAAGAAGGCATTGATTTCAAGGAGATATTCTCACCGGTTGTTAGATTGACAACAATCGAATTGTCCTGGCGATGTGTGCTTGCATTTGATTTACATCTTGAGCAATTGGATGTAAAAGCTGCTTTTCTTCATGGAGAACTTGAAGAGGAAATATATATGCTCCAACCGGAAGGCTTCAAAGAGCAAGAAAACTTGGTTTGCGGAGTTGAACAAATCTCTATACGGTCTAAAGCGAGCGCCAAGGTGTTGGTATAAGAGATTTGATTCCTTCATTATTAGCCTCGGATACTACGGACTAAGTTCGGACCATTGTACTTACCACGATAGGTTTGAAGAAAATGATTTCATCATATTGTTGTTGTATGTGGATGACATGTTGGTGGTAGGCCCTAACAAAGCTCGAATCCAAGAATTGAAGGCACAATTGGCTAGGGAGTTTGATATGAAGGACTTGGGACCAAGCAAACAAGATTTTAGGGATGCAAATTCACCGAGACGAAAAGATAGGAAGATTTGGCTTTCTCAAAAGAATTATTTACTTAAGATCTTGCGGCGCTTCAACATGCAAGATTGCAAGCCAATTTCTACCCCACTTCCTGTCAACTCGTAAGTTATCCTCAAGTATGAGTCCTAGCGAGTGAAGCGGAGAGGATTGAAATGTCTCGAGTACCGTATGCATCGGCGGTGGGAAGTCTTATGTATGTCATGATTTGTACAAGACCTGGACATTGCACAAGCAAGTGGGAGTGGTTAGTAGATTCATGGGGAATCCTGGTGGAGAGCATTGGCAAAATGTGAAGAGGATCCTTAGGTATATAAAAGGAACCTCAAATGTTGCATTATGTTATGGAGGATCGAAGCGGTTGTTAGAGGCTATGTTGATTCGGATTTTGCAGGTGATCTGGATAAAAGGAAGTCTACTACTCGGTTATGTGTTTACCATCAATGGAGGGGCGAGTAAGTTGGTTATCCAAGTTACAAGATGTGGTAGCTACGTCTACTACTGGAAGCTGAATACATGGTCGTCACCCAAACATGTAAAGAAGCTATCCGGATTAAAAGAATAATGGGGGAACTTGGTCGCAAGCAACAACAAATTGTTGTGTCATCGTGATAGTCAAAGTGTCTTACACATTGCAAGGAATCCAGACCTTTCATTCGAGGACAAAACACATAGGAATAAGATATCATTTTGTTCGAGAAGTAGTAGAAGAGGGAAGTGTAGATTTACGTAAGATCCACACCGAGAAGAACCTAGCGAGATGTAATGACAAAGCCGGTTAATCGTCGACAAGTTTATACGGAGTCGATCCCTCTATGGCCTATCAAAAGCATAAGCAACATGGATGTGGGAGAAGAAGACATAGTGTGAAGATTTGATTAATTTCATCAAAATCTTCAAGTGGGAGATTGTGAAGAAAGAAGTCCCACATCGGTGGGAACTTCAATTGGGGGGCTCTCCTCCCTCTTATAAAAGGAGCCCCTCCCTCCTTATTTCAATATCCCAAAATTTCTTTCCTTCTCTAAGTATTAGAAAGTGTTGTCATTCTTAGGACTAGAGAAGGGGTATGTAATTTTTCTTTCTATTATAAAATTTCCACTTTTGTCTATTATTGCTATTCAATTTTTCTCTTCTCTATTTTAGTTGAGTTCTTGTGCAAGTAGTCTGATACCTAACAAAAAAGTGGGTAGGTTGGACAAGAAAGGCCACTAGAGACAACTGTGCGGCGATTATATTGCATGGTTTTTAGTTCTGTGAGGAGGGGTGGGGGGGAGGAAGATCAAAAGGACTTTGGAGGAATTTGTTCAGGGACATTTCGTGGTAAATAATATCTTTAAAGATTTGATCTCTAACAGAGCCGCATCACATTGTGTGATTCATATAACCAATCTCACTCAGTGGGATTAGGCTTTTATTCAAATTGTTGACAAGTGTTTGGTTGAATTGATTCATTTAGGAACGAGGATCAAGTTTACTGGTGCATTGGGATGGCTCCCACCTAGTGAGACCTTTTTTTTTTGGTAGCGACTGAGCTGCTGCTATTTGATACACTACAATGTTGCTAATGCAAAATATCAATTTCAAAAGAAATCTTATCATCGTGTTCTTGACTTCTACCTTGTCCACATATCTTTATGTGTTGGCCAAATTATTGGACTTTGATGTCTAATTTGGAAGGTTGTGTTCTTCTTGCAGGGAAGGAAGTGTTAAAGGACGAGCAGTTCCTTGAAACCATAATCCAAGGTGTCTTAGTTATCCTGATCTTTTATGTTGTAGAAAAAACTCAATTGTTAAAATTAATATCAGAATTATGTCCCTGGTTCTTGAGAAAGAGTTGCTTCCTAATTTTCAAGTTTAGGTTTAATTTTTCTTATTTTTGTTTTCCTCCTCTTTCATTTAATTTAATGTATTGTGTGATGCTTGATTTCATTTTTCCTGAAATCTTTTTATGGATTGTTCATTTGGCTTGGTTGAATAGTAAAAAAGTTGAATAAGAGTGTAAATAAGGGAAAATGTAAAGTCATTAATATAATTTCTTATTAGATGAATAATATTATCTTAAAATAATAGAACTTATGAATCTGATCAAGAGTCATGGCAAACCAAATTAGTAAAATTTCAATTTATAATATTACTGGTTGGTGGTTTATCTTTATTTCTGTTTATCTATTCTAGATTAATACTGTCCCACCTTTTATCTTCAACTATTGATACATGGCTTGTTTCAAATATCAATCATGGTTTATTCCTTGCAGCACCTGAACAAGAATGGAACAATATCTTGATCAATGGATTGACAATTGGTGCTGGGGATATTTCAGCCGAGGAGCTCTTCGCTGTCTTAAAAAAACGAAGAGAACGCGTTTTGATTCGAACTGTGAGACAAAGCAATGTTTTTATTCATGTGGTTATTGTTCCTTTGCAAGTCCTCTACGTAACTTATGTTGTTCCTTTGATTTATCCATGTTCTTTCTCCTCACTGCGTGCTGCTCAAAAACAAAGGAGGGAGGCTCTTACCGACAGCGGGTTCTGACAGAGTACCTGAAAGGCATTGAAACTAGAGCAGAGGAGATAGTTCAAGCGCTTCAGGGGAAACCACAATAGCATTTTTCTTGGGACCTGAAATTGGCATGGCAGTTAGAATGTCATAAGCCAAGGCAATGTTCTGCATGGAAATGGTTTATTATTTGCAGAGCTGATCAAGCTGATACAGTGAGCTGCAGAAATACAGTCATATCTTCAAGCAGTAGCAATGCTCACACAGATCGGAAGATTGGCTTTAGCGTAGTACCTGTCTACTTTCTAATTCTGGTAGCTCCACAATGCAGGTTATGTAAATATCTCCTTAAGCAAAAGTTGGAAGCAAATATACATATATATTGTAATATTGGAATCTGGCAAAATTTGAAGTCTTTGTTGCTGAGTGGTGTCTTTAAGGAAGGTAAAGCAATTAATAAATTTGATTAAATATTTAATCATTTTAAAAAATAAATATTAATCATTTTGTAGTTTCAATTTTGACAATGTTTCGTTTTAATTAAGTTTTATTGTTTCCATAACCTTATGCTCTTGCATACCGTGTTTTTATCATGCGACTACAGCAATGCATTATTTCGAGTGAATTACAATTCATTTGAGAGGATGAAATTTGAAACATGAAAAATATAACAAATTATTGATGAAAAGTATCTTAAGAATTTTCAGGGCGCAATTTTATTTATTCAGTTATTTATTTTTACAGAATTACTGAGGATTTTGATCAAATTCACGTGCGCGATCAAGGTTAGATCTTTATCAACGTTTAAAATTTTATCCTATAACAAATAATCCAACAATTAGTATAATAAATGTTTAATCAGCATCAAAGTATGGGTGTATTTTTTTCATACGAATTCAACTTTATTAAACGATAAAATTCAAGTTTTGAAAAATCATGTGTTTGTCAATTTAAGTCAACCCTAGCATATATGCTAAGGTCTAAAAGGCCTAATATGCATGACAGTTTATTATTAAATTTTCTATAAATTTAAAGAAGGACAATATACCCACTTTATTTTATTGCTCTTTCATGAATCATTGTTCCATTCAAAATTCAATTTGAAAAACTGCACTTGTCTATTCTAAATTATACTCCGTTCTCGGTAATTTTAAAATGAATATTTATTTTCTTAATGTATTTGATAAAATAATGTACTCTAGTTTTTAGATAAATATTTATTCTTTTATATTTTTTAATGAAATGACATTTACTTCTTATTTTATTTTAAAATTCATATTACTTAAAATTTAAATAAAAAATTATGAAAACCTAAAATTAAAATTTAAAATATAATAATTAAAAAAAAATAAAGATATGAATATTATTTATTAAAAAACATAATAGTTTATTTTTAAAGTATAAATGTTGTATCTGTCATTTAATATAATTTTATGGAAGGTAATTCTAATTTTCGTTTTTTTTTTATGTTAATTCAACGTTCAATCAATCAGTGGAAGAACATGCATAAACGAGAGCTTTCGTGAGAAGGGCAATCTAAAGATTTCTTGAAGATATATGCAATTTATTATTTGGGTGTTATTGTTTATGTGTTCTAAATAATGGCACACATCATACTAATTTATACAATTTGTCCCATGTGGTAGGGAGGTGGATGATTCAGTGAGTTGGAAAAGCTACTGACGACAATTTTACTGTGACAAATTCATGTCAATCATTTTGGTCTGAGAAGGTCGAAGATTGGATTGTTTCAAATGAGATTCATGGCGAGGCAAGTAAATAGGTGTGACAAGCAACACTTAACACACTCACCACATTTTTTTTTTTTTTGCACGAGTCACACCTTTGCTCGGCTTTCAATTAGTTTAGTCAAGTCTCTCTCGCAACAATGGGCATACCATATTCATATTCTCTGTTTAACTGTGTTTGTTTGTTAAGATCTAATCTAAATTTGTCTTCTTCCCATCAATAAAGCTGTCACTTGGCTTTTTATGCCATATTGTTGTGCAATAATGGTTTTCCAACATGTCAATGCTCTATCATGTACAACTAGGTATATTAGTTTTTTTGTTTTTTAACTTTTAACTCATTTATATGTAATTTACTAAAATTATAGGACAAATATAATTTTCATATAATAGTTATATCAAATTTATATTTAATATAATTAAGATATTTTATTTGATCTTTATATATTAATAATAATTTCATCAAAATTTTAATAGAAATTATTAATTTTATGATATTTACATGCATATGTTTTAATTATTAAGAATTTCAATTTCGTCACGATGAAAATTAAGTAATTATTTCAAAAGTTATTATAGGTCATATATAATATTTTAAAATATATATTATAAATATTTATATAATTTTCATAAAGAATATAGGTTATTTTTTTATTATGATTTTTTATGTATATTTAAACTATTATAGCATCTTTAATAGTGAGTTCTTATAAGAATCCACGTTGAGTTCTTAAGTGAGACCCATAATGTCATATCATATTTAAGCAATTCTCTTCAAATTTTTATAGATTCATTTCAATGATGGGTTCTTATAAGCAATTCACCATTCACGTATCATTCAACTCCCACCCCAACCCTTCCCCACTTTCATTCTCCGACCCACCACCCCACCACCACCCCAAACTTGCGAGACCAACCCCCCTACCCTCCCCATCGCCACACCCTAACCTGCGAGACCCACCCTCGCCACACCCCAACCTGCGAGATCCAGCCCTCTCCCTAACCCGTGAGATGACCTAAGAGTTGGACCGCTTACGTCGCAGAAGCTGGACTTGCGAAGAGTTGCACCACCTGGTCGGATTGCTGGATGATGCTCATTTTCGGCTTTTTGCTTCCTGTGGAAGCTCAGATGGAGGGAGCGGAGCTCCAACTTCAAGGTAGAGCCTACCTCCGTGAGGCACCAGCGAGTCACCTTCATGTGAGCATTCCTCTCTTTGTTGCATTCTCTGATTTGTTGAACTATGTTGGTAAGAATCGCGGGAACAAACTGACAAAAATTGGAAAAAACAACTCTTAAGAACGTTGCTTCTATAAAATGTGATGCTTAACTTTTCAAAATTGTTACTGCTACATCGAATTGCTCCAATGACAGTTTCTTATAAGCATCGTTGCTTATAAGCAACTGGGGCCATAAGCAACTCCCGTTGGAGTTGCTCTTATAAAATATAGAATTAACAAAAACATCTAAGATCTTATTATTTCCCGTCTAACTCCTCTTAAAGTTTAACACCTGCATCATTTGTTCTCGTATAAAACACACGATTATCAAAGTCAAAGAAAATAATATACAAAATACACAAGATAAGTTAGTATTTTGAAATAAATATTAAATTTAAATTTGTTCTAAAACTAGAATTTCATGCATTTCCACATATATTACCACTACAAAATTCATTTCAGATTTATCCCATCATATCAATTCACATCACTCAAACTCTAAATAATTTTCGGAAGACTGAATCTCACATTACCTTCTCTAAGTAAATATCTCCAATATAAATACATAATTGGAACACATTTCCTTATGTGACAAAGTAAATCCCTATGACTTATCAGATACAGTTCTTTTTTCACACCACAAACTAAATTATAAAGACCTCCTTCAACTTTCACCACTTAATCCATTATTCTATGTAATTCTAATGATCAGTAGAATAAGGATAATCTCTTTCAGAATCTCAAATCAATATCCCTACACACTTCACAAATAGTACCTTCATAGGTATCCACACACAATTTAGTCGATTATGGATCACATTTCGAACTCGAGTTAGCCTCACATAAACATATATATCTTAATCGATTATGAGTCAGTCTCCTAGCTCAACTAAACCTCAACAAATATATCTTAGTATCAAGAACATACAAAACATCACCACATCATCTTATAATTCATCACCAATAACATATGTGGATATCTCATGGTAGTTATCACATTACACTAAAATATTTTGTTATGCATACAATAACACTCAACATACCTCATTTCATACTCAAATCATATGTTCTAACATTCTAAGTTATATGCATATCATTTATCATATTTACAAACAAAAAACATTTTTATGATTTGACCTTTAACTATTCTTTTGATCATAACATTTTTTGTAGATATCCTTTGTGACTAATTATTGTTTTATTGAATTTCTCATTTTCGAGGCTTCAATTTGGTTATATGGAACATTAAATTTGAACTTCAGAGTTAGTTTTATAATTTTTAGAAGTTCGGATAGAAAACTTATGAGAAAGTTCACTTGAGCAAAAATATATCCGAGATAAACCTCATTTCACTACAAGTTTTTGCTTAAGAGAGATATTTTCGCTTAAGTGAAAATACACTCGAGATGAGCTCTTTTCTTTGCTACACATTTTGCTTGAGCAGAATATGCTGATAACAAATTACACAAATACACCTTAAACTAGTTTTTAGGTATTAATCACTATCCTTTGAGACTACATTATATCATTTTCTTATAGAACATATTATATCTAGTCTAAATATTGTTATCCTATCCTAACATTTCATACACATCTTTTCTACATAATAAATCCAATTCAACTCATTGAATCACATACAAATACCAATAATATTAATTCTCAATCAATTCCCTGCAAATTTGAGAATGTGACAAAGTCACTATCATAGTTCAAATCATTTATCCTAGGGTGTTAAGAAATTTGCTACTAGTTTTTCTTTCATCAATTTTCCAACCTTTGATTACAAAAACACTCAATCTCATATGAAGTCAAATCCTACTCATAGAAAATTTTAATTAACAAATTAAGTATAGCATAATATTTTTAAGCTAATCAAAATTTATCTTTGTCCAACAAAACCCACATGTATGTACCCTGGGTTCCACATGCAAGCTCCGCAAATTTACATATAAATGCTATAAAATAGGAAAATAAAAACTTATTCTATTTAAAATTTTGATCAGGTAAAAATGATCGTGTTTACTCTAAGAAAATTAAGACATGTTTGAATTTAAGAAAAGATGAGAGAGAGAATAAGAAATTTAGAGATGATGCAGAGAAAAAGAGTTGTAAAGAGATATGGTGATTTTGTGATAATAGAATTTGAATTATTAAGATTATTTATTTATAACTCCTTTTAACTTAATTGGTAAAACTTCAAATTTATCATTCATTAAACCACTTCTACTTTTAACTCCTTTAAATTGGGTCCTCACATTCTCCAAACTAACAAAATTTTGTCCTAAAAAATCCACTTATCAAAGAGATAATATTCTCTCATGCTTTCATATAGCTCCCAAGTGCAAACGCATAGTTTCTCATCCCACAAAACCTTCATTGTGCTAATGGATTGTCTCCAAGTTTGCCTAAGTTGTTGATCCTCAATCCTAATTGGCCTAGCTTCAACGAACAAATTTTTCCTGACCTGCACCTCAACCATTTCCAACACATGACTTAGGTAATGTACGTACTTTCTTAATTAAGACACATGGAATACATTGTACATATAAACTAACTAAGGTTGTAAAACAATCTCATAAGTCATTGGACCAATCCTCCTTGGAATCTTATTTGAACTAATGAACTTAGAAAATATCTTTTTGGATCTAATTGTTATCTTAACATAGGGTCCTCAGCTACAAATTCTAAAGGTCACCTCCTTTAATCAATATAAGACTTTTGTCTGTCCTAAGAGGTTGTACCCACTTCTAAATTTTTTTGACCTTCTCAATAGTTTACTAGAGCATCTCAAGTCCTATCAAGATAACATCTCCAGTGTAATACAACACAAAGAAATCCTACACTTCTGCCCATACAAGGTCTTTTAAGGTGTCATTCCAATACTAGCATAATAATTGGTATTGTAGGTAAACTTTACTAATATAAGCTTTTAATCTCAACTCTTTAGATGATCTAATTCTCATGCCCTCAACAAATCCTCTAAAGATTTGATCGTCCTTTCAAACTGACTATATATATGAGGATAGTAGGCAAAGCTGAGTCTCAGTCTAGTCCCCAAAATATTCTATAGAATTTGTCACAATTGACAGGTTAACCTAGGGGTCTCTATCTAATACTATACTGTATAAGTTTAATCATGAAAATGTTTATATTCACAACCAAGAAATGAACACTCTTTGTTAACTAGTCTAAAATTATCCAAATTGCATCATGTGCTCACATTAATTGAGGTATATGGGTAAAAATAAAAAAATTTCATGGTAATGTTGTTATATTTCCACTCTGACACATTCAGTTATTATAACATCTATCTAAGTCTCTAATGCTCTATGTTGACCTTTTAACAAGCTAAACATGTAAAGACACATTGTGTGACCTCTCTCCTCTTGTTGGATCACCAAAATGTCTTCTTTTGGTACATCTTATTCATGCCTAGATGTAGACTAAGTCTCCTCTTGTGACCCATATCCAATATCATTTTTTTCGGCTCCTCATTCGTAGGGATACATACTCTACCTTTAACTCTCAAAAACCTTACTCAATCCCTAATAATTGCACAGTCTGGGACCCATCAATTGCCTTTCCTTTGATCCTCTCAAAAAAATCATTAGTTATAGCTAGTTTGCTACAACTTATGTGGTTATAAAACAATTTAACCCCCATATTCAAATTTATAAACTACTGAATCAACTTTATCACTTTCACCATCAAGGTTAACATTTGCATTGTCTTCCCACTCAAGTTATTTTCTATCATATTCTTTTTTTAGGATGATACATCTTTTGCAATTCATAATCCCATAAGAAACTCATCCACCTCCTCCATGTCATATTTTACTCCTTATGGTCAAACAAGTTTTGAGACTTTTATGATCATTAGATATCAGAAACTGAGCATAGTGTCTATGGGTCTTCAAAGTAAGCACCACAAATATTAATTCTAAGTTACAAGTGGGTCAATTCTTCTCATGTGTTTTTAGTCGTTTGAAAGCATAACCTACCTTATACTTCTCTTGCATTAAAACACCATCAAACCCATAGTGTAATGTGTTGCCATAAACTTGAAAATCTTTCCCTATGTTTGAAATGACCAAGATTTAGAAAATGATCAATTTTGTTTCATATCTAGGAAACTTTGCTCACTTCTATCTATTCAAGCAAAATGTTAATCCTTGTGAGTCAACTATATCAAGGTTGCCAAAAATCTAGAGAAACCCTTAATGAACCTCTTATAATAACTCGTTAACCATACAAAACTCTTGATCTTAAGTATAATCTTAGGATATTTTAATTGAAGTACTACCTCCACCTTACCAAGATCCACTAAAATTCTCTGGGTTAAAATGACATGTCCTAAGGGTTGTATTTTAGTCAACTAGAACTTGCACTTGGAATTTTTTGCATATAACTACTTCAAAATTCCCAAGATTGTCTTCAAGTACTCCTCATGAGTCCTGGAATAGAAAAGTACATTGTATATGAAAACAACAACAAACTTGTACTAGAATGGATCGAAAATTCCATTCATGAACAAAGATGAGATGTTGTTCACTCCAAATAGTAACACCCTAACTCATAGTGGCTATAATGGGATCCATAAGTTGTCTTCTAAACATCTTCATCCTTCACTAAGATATAATTGTATCCTGACCTTAAGTATATCTTAGATAATATCGCTACTCCACATAACTGGTTCACTATATCATCAATCCTCATCAGTGGTTCACTGTACCATGTTAATAGAATATTTTGCTTATCTTTTAAGAGGTAGCCTAGACACTTGCTCAGATAATACATCCAAAAACTTCCTCACAACAGATACATAACTAATATAACTCTTATCACCAACCTCCATTTATGTTAGAATTACCAAGTAGTTAGCTCTCATTTCCAACTCATTCTATACTTATTGGGTTGACAACAAGTCTCCCTCCAATGGATCTACAAACACAGTTTTCTACCACACGTAACCTATGAGAATGTGATTGATAATTAATCAATCAATGTTTAAGATCCCATCTAAGTCCTAAAGAGGTAGGCAAATCAAGTTGATATTGAATCTACAGTCCTCTACTACCATAGTGCACTCTACACAAATTAAGGATGTTGTCACCAACTAATATAATGTTGTTTATACAAATAAAAACTCCATTAACTAGCAAACCTACCTTCTCCACATATATTCTTTACACAAAAGAGTGTGTCACTCTAGAATTACACAAAATTAATAAACCTGTATTATATATGAAACTTAAACCTTGCATCAAACTATATAGGATTTGACACTTTAAGGGAGAAATGAACCTTTGACCAATTCTTGAGTGTGCACCCTCACAATCCTATCAAGATTTATTTATTTTTTAAAGTGTTCATCCTACTCGATATCAAGATGAAAAATAAATAACCTAGCAAAAAAGGTCAAGGATATATATGTGAAAAAAAGGGATAAAGTGCCTAAGGGTCATCTAAGACAACATAACAACAGATGTTATTAAAGAAAATTGAAACAATCCCACTTAGATTCTTAAAAACATCACAACAAAACTAATAATTGCAAAACACATGACCAACCACATAGCTAAAACATTGTCAACTTACTCCCCTCAAGTCAACCTAAGACACGACCTGCTCTGATACTATAAATGTAACTTCCCAAAACACATGCCATAGATATTTATATAATTTACATGAAAAAGATATTTTCAAAATGTAGACTATCTCCTAGTTAGGGATTTTCTGCATACAATTAAACTATCATAAAATGTAGAATTAATAAAAACATTTAAGATCCTATCATCTCTCATCCTACTCATGTTAAAGTTTAACACCTGCATCATCTACTCCTGTGTAAAATCATAGATAAAGAAAAGAATATACAAAACACACATGGTAATATAATATTTTGAAATAAACATGTTAAATTTAAATTTATTCTAAAACTATAATTTCATGCATTTTCACATATATTACTTTTACATAAATTCATTTCAGATTTATTACATCATATCAATTCACATCACACAAACTTTAGACGACTTCCGAAAGACGAAACATTGAATTAGACTTAGAGACTTTGCACTTGTGACACTACTTTTCCTAAGTGGACATCCTAATATGCGTACATAATTGGAATGTTGAGTCTTTCGAAGGAGATTCATTGGGAAGAACATAGCACCAATGAAACATGAGTTCAACCCACATAAGAGATTGATACCACTCTAAATCAAAAACCTTAAGACATTAGGTTATGGGTCTTTCTCTCTTATAAGTACTAAACTTTCTCATTTCTACCTAATGTGGGACTTCAAACACACTTGAATTCTCAATAATATCCTCCTCAAGTGTGATTCATTTTCACATTGGTATACCTCCCCCTCGAGTGGAAACATTTCTTAACCATGAGTACCTAGTAATGACCTTACTTGTACCGTCGTTTAATGCCTGAAACCCATGTTAGGAAAACTTTCGACACAAGGATCCATAATATAAAATCTTTCACTTACTCTTAATCGTATTCAATCGAGTCATTCACCACATGAACCATAAGCTCTGATACCACTGTTGGATCTTTCGAGGGGGCTGACAATAGGGAGATTCTCACAAATAAGGGGGAGATTATTGGGAATCCAAGTGTGATTCTAAGTCTCACATTGTGTAAGAGTAAACAGTGGTACATGGAAGAACTATTAGTGAGCTCGAGGGATGTACCTCTGTCAGGTAAGCGTGTTTCATTAGAGTGAACGACAGTACATGGAAGGGTTACTAGTGAGCTCGAAGGGATGTACCAATGTGGAGAAATTCACACTTGAGGGGGAGATTGTTAGGTAATCCAAGTGTGATTGTAAGTCTCACATTGTGTAAGAATGAGAAAGTTGAGAAATATATAAGGAAGTATAACCCATAACCCAATACCTTAAGATTTTGGGTTAAAAGTGATGTTAATCCTTATATAGATTGGACTCGTGTCTCATTGGTGTTGTGTTCTCCCCTGTGAAATTCCCCTCGAAAAATCCAACATGGAACACATTTCTAATGTGATAACATAAATCCCTATGACTTGTCACTTGATCATTTCATCTATGTGATTTCAGTAATAAGTAGAGTCAGGATAATCTTCTTCAGAATCCCAAATCAATATCCCTACACACGTCACCACATAGTACCTCCCCATGTACTCACACACATTCCAGACGATTATGGATTACATCTTGGACTTGACTTAGCCTCACATACATAGATATATCTCAGTCAATTATAAATTACTCTTCTAGCTTGACCAAGCCTCAACTGATATATCTTATTATCAAGAACACACAAAACATCATTGCATCATCTTATAATTCATCATCAATATAACACATATATATGGATATCTAATGGTAGTTGTCACATTACAACAAAATATTTTTCCATGTATATAATAACACTCAACACACCTCATGTCATGCTCACATCATATGTTCTAACATTCTAAGTCATATACATATCATTTATCACATTTATAAACAAAATACATTTTTCTAATTTGACCTCTACTTATTCTTTTGATAAAAAATTTTTTTGGTAGATATCCTTTGTGGCTAATTTTTGTTTTATTGGATTTATCATTTCGGAGGCTTTAATTTTTGTATATGAAATGTAAATTTAAAGTTCAAAGCTATTTGTTATGGTTTTTAGAAGTTCGGCAAAAAACTTTTGTGAAAATTTGCTTGAGCAAAAATTCCTTTACTAGAGTGAAAATGCACCTGGGACATGTTGAAAAAATTTGGGTCATGTATATATATGATACATAATTTAAATGTGTTATGGTCATTATTTATTAAGCCAAATAATAAAGTGATCTGACTAAATTAAAGTTTTGGCTAAAAGCATATGTCATGAAAATAAAATTGTGTAGAGACCATAAAACAATTTCTAATTTGATGAGGGGCCAAATTAGAAATATTAAAACTTAAGTAATTAACCTAATTCTGGTTATCTAAAGGGTCATGGTCCCCTTCGAGAGCACACACACGAACGTAAGTATCGGTCTCGTTCCTTTCTTTCTATCCCCATCAAGAGAGAAAATCAAGACGGAAATACGGGTGCTCTTCGGTGGAAGATCATAAGATCAATATAGTGCTCTACAAAGACATCATCGTTATGGCTAATTCGAGTACGCTTTCGCATTCGGTTTACGACATGTTTATCGAGTATGGGATTATGTTTATGTTTGATTGTTAGAATCAAAATCGGGATTATTATTATTATTATTATTGTTATTGTTTTTCCAACAATTGGTATCAGAGCCGCCCATATTTGATTCATGTCTGTTTAATTTAGAGAACCCTAATTATGAAAATTAGGATTAATTTTGTTTTAAACAATTCAGATTACCCAATTTTATGAACCCTAAGTGGAGGATAATCTCTAATTTTTGTGAACCCTAAAATTCAAATTTGGGGGTAATATCTCCAATCTGATTCTGCTTGCTGATGGAACAGTGGAAGAAGCTATGGATTCTTCTTCTTCTTCTTCGTTTTTCACTTTTGTTTCAGTTTAAGTTTCAAGTTTTACTGAGAAAGAAACAGTGTTTCATATTTCATTTTTTCTTGTATTGGGTTCTCTGTTCTTTTTTGAATCTTTTGTTTTTATTTAATTTTATGGGTTTGGAATTGGGGGTGGTGTTTGTGGAGTTCCCAACACAGAGAATATTAGGTAAATGGTGAATGTTTCCACATGTGTGATTGTTCTTATTTTTAGGAAAATTTGATGTTAAATTAGGGTTTGAGTGATTACTGTTTAATCCCCTTTTAGGGTTTAGAGCAGTATGCTAAAGAGACTCAGAACTATCTTTGTTTCATCCCTAGTGTGATTTTAGGGAGATGTTCATCCTTTATGTATTGGTGGAAAATGAGGCCTTTTTTCATCCTTTGATTTATTCAAATGAGGTGTTCATCCCTAATGAGATTTTAGGGAGGTGTTCATCCTTAGTAGAATTCTAATGAGATTATTCTCTTTTGAATTAGTTTGCAAATATTAAATATTTGGTTTTGTTATATAAATAAAATATTCAATTTTTGGTAGTTTAATATTTTTTGTGAGCAAATTGAGTCAAGAAGTCACCAAAGTAACTTTTCTTGAATTGGACGAGTTCATAAAAAATATTGAATGTTAGTGTTTGTGTATATTCATGCGAGTATTAGTCAGCTCAAAGGAAGATTAATATTTGGCCGAATTGCATATACACTTGTAATGATAAACATGTGATAATTATAAGGATTTGCTTTGTCGATGATAAATTAATCCAAAGACTGGTTTGTTGTTGGACGTGCTTTATTGTCAATGTTTGATTATTACAACAAGATACCTCTAGCAGTTAATATTACTGTCCAAAGACTTGATATTGATGATGCATTGGGTGTCTTGAGATGGGTTAAACCACTATTTGAATATATATTATTTATTTTTTATATAATGTGAGCATAATTAGTTTATTTCTCGTGTTCTAAATTCAGCTACAATTGCTTCTGTATCTGCCAATTTAAATTCTGTTCCGGTCCTCAATGAAACTCATTTGGCTTCAAGATGAATATTGTTGATGATTGTATGTATCACAAGTTTAAAGGGAGACAAGTTTAGTCTCAATCGAGTGCCCAAAGGGAATTTGGAAATTGAGGAAATGCAAAAGATTCCCTATGCATCGGTTGTAGGGAGTTTGATCTATGCCCAAGTATGTACGCATCCGGACATAGCATATATAGTTGGGGTTCTAGGCGGATATTTAAGCAATCCAGGAATAGACCATTGAAAAGTAGCAAAAAGGGTCATAAGATATTTAAAGAGAACAAAAGATTATATGCTCACATATAGGAGGTCAGACCAGTTGGAGATCACTGGGTTTTCTGACTCAGATTTTGTAGAATGTCAAGAATTTGTAACTTGCTATGAGGTATCAAATCATGGAATATGGCTGATAAATTTTGTCACAGGGCTGCAAATTGTGAAAGACATTGAAAGACCACTTAAGTTATATTATGACAATAAATCAGTCTGTATTGTTAAGGAAAGAGTACAAAGTGGACTGATTTTCATAGAACACTTAAGGACAAACTCTATGATACCGGATCCTCGACTAAAGGACTTCCGCCCAAGGTCTTTCATGAGCATTTTGCTCACATGGGTGTTTTACGGTTTGAGGAATTTGTGGTTTAGTGGGAGTTAGTCATTTTCATATATTTTATGTTCTATGTTTAATTTTATATATGTATACATTGTTTTTTGGACATATTTGGTTATCTATAGATATGCGGTTTTCTTGTTCATTCATTACACTTTGTACATTAAGGTTATTGTATCGATCTCGATAAGTTAAAGTTTGGACCAGTTGAAAATAGACGTGTACAGATCACCTTCACGTAATTTTTCATGCTACACATTTCATGATGAATCCATGTCATTTGGTTATGTTAGGATGAGTAATCATTATTGGTTTTAGTTGCGATGATGCAATGAAAAGCTGGTTTGGTTCTATATCCTAATATGATTAATGGACTGGACTTTTGGAGTATGCTAAAGGAATATAATGACACTTTTGAGCTCATAAAGTCTAACACATTTGTAAGGTTGTAAGGACATATATATTTGTGACCAGTGGGAGATTGTTGAAAAAATTTGGGTCATGTATATATATGATACATAATTTAAATGTGTTATGGTCATTATTTATTAAGTCAAATAATAAAGTGATCTGACTAAATTAAAGTTTTGGCTAAAAGCATATGTCATGAAAATAAAATTGTGTAGAGACCATAAAACAATTTCTAATTTGATGAGGGGCCAAATTAGAAATATTAAAACTTAAGTAATTAACCTAATTCTGGTTATCTAAAGGGTCATGGTCCCCTTCTGAGAGCACACACACAGAACGTAAGTATCAGTCCCGTTCCTTTCTTTCTATCCCCATCAAGAGAGAAAATCAAGAGGGAAATACAGGTGCTCTTCAGGTGGAAGATCATAAGATCAATATAGTGCTCTACAAAGACATCATCGTTATGGCTAATTCAGGTACGCTTTCGCATTCAGTTTACAACATGTTTATCAGTATGAGATTATGTTTATGTTTGATTGTTAAAATCAAAATCAGGATTATTATTATTATTATTGTTATTGTTTTTCCAACAGGACAAGCCTCATTTTCACCAGGAATTTTCACTTGAGCGAAAATATACTTGAGAGAAACTCTTTCCTCTGCTGCATATTTCACTTGAGTGACAAGTTGTCGCTTAAGCGAAATATACAGATAATAGATAGTGCAAATATATCTTAAACTAGTTTTTAGGCACTAACCACTATCCTTTAAGACTCTATTACATCTAGAACATATTATATGTAGTCTAAATATTGTTATCCTATCCTAACATTTCGTACACATATTTCCTACATATTAAGTCTAATTTAACTCATTCAATTGTATACAAATACCAATAATATCAATTCACAATCAACTCCCTATAGATCACACAATGTGACTAAGTCATCATCACAGTCCACATTATTTATCCTAGGGTGCTAAGAAATTTACTACTAACTTTTCTTACCTTAATTTCTTAACATTTGATTCCAAAAACTCCTAAAACCTCCAATCTCATAGGAAGTAAGATCTTGCTTATAAAGAACTCTAATTTACAAGTTAAGTATACCATAATGTCCCTAGGCCAATTAAGATTTATTTTTTTTTCAACAAAACCCACATTTATGCACCCTTAGCTCCACATGCAAGCTCCGCAAATATACATGTAAATACTTTAAAATAGGTAATGAGAAACTTACTTTATTTTAAACTTTGATTGGGTAGAAATAATAGTCTGTACTCTAGGAGCACAAATGCGTGTTTGGATCTAGAAAAAATGAGAGAAGAAGCAAGAAATTTAGAGAGAATAAAAAAAAAAGAGTTGTTGTAAAGAGATGATAATTTGTTGTGAGAATAAAATTTTAATTATCAAGATTTTTTATTTATAACTCTTTTTAATTTAAACGATAAAACTTCAAATTTATAGCTCGTTAAACCATTTTTATTTTTAACTTCCTTGCATCATACACATGAGCACAAATACCAATCAATTTCCACGTAACATAAAATTAATAATTTTATTAACAATGATAATTAAAAACCTAATTAATTAAATAATATTAAATAAAAATTAAATAATTTTTTATTATATTAAACATAAATATTTATTATAATTATGATATAAAAAATATATTTTACTTAAATTGTAATATACATTATTAAAGAATTAAAAAAAATCAATGAGAGTTGATATTCCTCCAAAATATTATTATAAGAAAAGAATAAAATAATTTTTATAACCTAAAAGTAACTTATTATAACTATTAAATTAATTATACGATAAAAGTTTTAAAATTAATTTACACATAAGTTAATTTAAATTTATGAAAATTTATTTAAATAAAGAAAACTATCTATACTCTTATTAATATATATATATATATATATATATATATATATATATATATTAGGAATTTTATGTTGAATATACTGTAAGATAATTATAATATTATTTACTAATTCAGTTTTCTTAACAAAAATATTTTTTTATAAAAGAAGACTAATTAGCTAAAGGATGTTTTAATTTATAAGACTTGCATAAATATTAAAATATGATGCATTGCATAAGAATTTTGCTGGTGACTTCTAATGAACGGAACAACCCCTTCATTCTAATGATTCCACCTTTTTTGTTTGTATCACCACTCACCAAACTTTGCTTCAAACTTAAGCTCAAAAAAAAACCCAGTATACCAACACTTAAGAACTCTCGGTCAAAATCAATTTATCACGTGATAAATTAATTTCTAGTTTCAGTCAATATTTATTTTAATTGTAAGAAATAGTTGTTGACCTCTATTAGAAAAAAAAAAGATGTTGAAGTTGATTTAAAAAAAAAAAAGACTGTATTTGAATTACTTTATTAATTCGTTTTTAAGATAACATAGTTTTTATTCTTCTTAAGGTTCATTTTGGTCACCAAATTCTTTTTTTTCTATTTTTATTCACATAATTTTAAGTTACATCGCTATCTAGTAAATAATCTATATAAGATTTTATAAAATATTTAAAAGTTTTTCACTTGTATTTATGGACAAAATTGATGTATTTCAAGTTAAAAGCTAAAAAAAATATATTTTAAAAAAATAAATCTTTTTTCAATAATTATAAAGAAATTAAAAGATATTTTATCATATTTTTGTATATTAGCTGCTCTAAATATGAATATAAATATTACAAGTTATTTTTATAATAATTAAATATTATCTCTTGACTTTTAAATTATCTAATAAAAATTTAATATAATATTAATATAGTTTTACTCATATAACAATCATATAAAATTATGTACTATAATTATATATATATAATGTACGATAATATTATATTAATAACATGACTATATTAACAACACAGATAATTTAGTAATATTGATAAAATAAACAGTATTAACTCAATTTCAAAGAAAATTGAGACATTAAAATTTATAATGAGACAAAAAAAACTATTTAAATAATATTATAAAATTTATCCAAAATGGCTCGCTAAGACACAAGCGGGATGGATTAGGGTATTTTAGTGAAACATTGAGTATATTTTTATGTGAAAGGATTATAAAAGAAAAATAATTAATTTCCTGAAATAATGGTTAATAAATATGTGACAGAGGGTGAAGTGTAAGTGTGATGGCACAAATGCAAATGTGCAATAACAATGTAGCATTTGAAACTTTTCATGGGCACGCTACACTACTTATAGAAATTTCGTTCCGATCTTTCTCTCTCTGTGTCTCTCGTTATTCTTTTTCTTTTTCTTCGTAAATTAACTTACATACCCCATAACCATAGCCAGATCTCATCTGAAAGAGAAGTGAATATTCTTGTTCTCTCTCTTCTCTCATACATGCTTATCACCGTTCTTCTGTCGGTGAACTTCATCTCTTCATTGTAATCAGATCTGAGGTAAATTCTCTCCATTTTTCAATTCCGCGTTGCATTCAAAATCGACCGAGTAATAATGATGTTAATAATAACATTTCCGTACAATGAGATTTGATTTTCATTCTAAATAGTTAGAATCAGTGAAATTTGTGGTGCAATGTTAATTATTAATTACTATTTTTTGTAACAAAATTACTGTCTGAGGTTCCGTTGTGTTGCGAGAGAAACGTCTTTGGTGTTTCGGAATGGGGATTGGGGTTTCGGGTTGTTAATTGAGGCATTGAGAATTGGAGTTTTTATCAATTTGATTGGATCGTGCAGAGACGGTGCTTGTGATCGAGGGAAGATGCTGACTAAGTTCGAGACCAAAAGTAATAGAGTGAAGGGACTCAGTTTCCACAGCAAGCGACCCTGGATCCTTGCGAGTCTTCACAGTGGCGTGATCCAGCTATGGGATTACCGAATGGGGACCCTTATTGACAGATTCGACGAGCATGATGGTCCTGTCAGAGGTGTTCATTTCCATAATTCTCAACCCCTCTTTGTCTCTGGAGGTACGTTATTCACAGCCCTTCTTATGTTTCTGTATCTGTAATTTACTATCTCCGAGTCTCCTTAGACTGCTTATACTCTGACCCGTTAGTTGTGTATCCTTTATTGTTGTTGGTCTGCGAGAATCTGGTTGTTGGCACTTATTTAAGACCCATCTTGTGTTTATCTCCATAATTTACTGTCTCCAATTCTCCACAGACTGCTTATCTCTGATCTGTCGGTTGTGTATCCTTTCTCGTTGTTGGTCTGCCCACATCTGAAATGAGGACACACATTTATGTTCTACATCTGCATCCGTGGCAAAATATTAGTTGCATTAGAGACATCTAAACTCCAGTAGGATGCAGTTAAAGCTTCTGGTTTATGTAGATTTGTATGTGTAAGATGCATCTCTCTGTCTAGATAGACCATGCTAAACGAGTGAAACTAGAATCATGAGTGATGACTGATATTTGCTTGTCCTGCCGGAGAGGAATTTACTGGATTAATATAAATATATAATGCTTCTTTTATTAGTTTATATATGCTGATTGTATTATCTCTTTACCTCTATTCTTTGCTTGTCCCAGGTTGATGAAAGAAGATTATATCATGAGCAGTAAGAATGGGACATTTGCATTATATGTTTTCAAGCTTTAGTTTTGGTGTACCTTATTTTAATATGCAAAATTATTTCTTTAGTGTATATGCTCTCTGTATCTTCAGAACGATAATTAGTATAAATCTTGATGTTTAAGACATTACAGTGCTGCATGGCATCTTGTTCTAACAGCTAGGTTCGACGTGACTTTCTGAAAATTTCATTTGTCACTTGGAGTGGAGAAGATTTTGATGTGTTATGTATATTGATAAAATAAATTATTATCCACGTGGAAGGGGAGGGTTTTACTTCATACAATTTACAGTTTATTGACTATTTTTTGTTTCTTGGGACAGGGGATGATTACAAGATTAAGGTTTGGAACTATAAGATGCATAGGTGTTTGTTCACTCTTCTAGGACACCTTGATTATATCCGTACTGTGCAATTTCATCATGAGAACCCATGGATTGTAAGTGCCAGTGATGATCAGACCATTCGCATTTGGAACTGGCAGTCACGTACCTGTATATCTGTTTTAACTGGGCACAATCATTATGTTATGTGTGCCACTTTCCATCCAAAAGAGGATATTGTTGTTTCAGCCTCCCTGGATCAGACTGTTCGTGTTTGGGATATCGGTTCTCTCAAAAGGAAGGCTGGGCCTCCTGCAGATGACATTCTACGATTGAGTCAGATGAACACTGATCTTTTTGGAGGTGTTGATGCAGTTGTCAAGTATGTATTGGAAGGTCATGATCGAGGTGTCAACTGGGCTGCTTTTCATCCTACACTGCCTCTGATTGTCTCTGGAGCTGATGACCGACAAGTGAAACTTTGGAGGATGAATGGTAAATTAGAAAACGAGATAATTACTTTATATTGTCCTGAATAATAACTACCTATGAGTCAAAAGCATCCATTTCGTTTTTTAAAGCTAACTTCCCTTTCATAGTGATGCTATGCTGATTATTACAAATATTAACAAAACAGTGTTTGGACGAACTTTCATGTATTGTTGGCAGCAAACCTTTCATCCAAGACAGTACTTGCATGCATTAACTTTTTAGTGCTTAGTATCCAAACCAAGTTTAGTATTTTTATTGTCCTTCTCATTGTCTCTAATATTTTCCCCTGTTTTCAGACACTAAGGCATGGGAAGTGGATACTTTGAGAGGGCACATGAATAATGTTTCATGTGTTATGTTCCATGCCAAACAAGACATCATTGTGTCAAATTCTGAGGATAAGAGTATTCGAGTATGGGATGCCACAAAGCGGACTGGAATTCAAACTTTCCGCAGGGAGCATGATCGGTTTTGGATTCTTGCTACACATCCTGAAATGAATTTGTTGGCAGCTGGTCATGACAGTGGCATGATAGTCTTTAAGCTGGAGAGAGAAAGGCCTGCTTTTGCAGTTAGTGGTGATTCTTTATTCTACACGAAAGACCGATTCTTGCGTTTCTATGAATTTTCAACTCAGAGAGAGACACAAGTACTTACAATTCGACGACCTGGCTCTTCAAGTCTGAATCAAAGTCCAAAGACTCTTTCCTACAGCCCTTCTGAAAATGCAGTCCTTCTCTGTTCAGATGTGGATGGGGGATCTTATGAGTTGTATTGCATATCCAAAGATGGCACAAAGGACAGTTTTGGTAGGGGTGATATGCAAGAACCAAAGAAAGGCCTTGGAGGATCTGCAATCTTTGTGGCTAGGAATAGATTTGCCGTGCTTGACAAAGGAAGCAACCAAGTCTCTGTTAAAAATCTGAAAAATGAGCTTGTGAAAAAGAGTGCCCTCCCGATTGTAGCTGATGCTATATTCTATGCTGGAACAGGCAACTTGCTATGTAGGTCAGAGGATAGGGTTTTTATATTTGATCTACAGCAGAGGATTGTTATAGGTGATCTTCAGACCCCTTTTATAAAGTATGTAGTCTGGTCCAATGACATGGAAAATGTTGCTCTGCTCAGTAAACATGCGATTGTGATTGCTAGCAAGAAGCTTGTGCATCAATGCACCCTTCATGAGACAATCCGAGTAAAAAGTGGAGCCTGGGATGACAATGGCATTTTTATTTACACTACATTAAATCATATCAAGTACTGCCTTCCCAATGGAGATAGTGGGATAATAAAAACACTGGATGTCCCAATTTATATCACGAAGGTTGTTGGAAACACCATCTTCTGCTTGGGTAGGGATGGGAAAAACAAGGCTATAACTGTTGATGCTACAGAATATATCTTTAAGCTTTCCTTGTTGAAGAAAAAATATGACCATGTAATGAACATGATAAAGAATTCACAGCTTTGTGGGCAGGCTATGATTGCTTATCTACAACAGAAAGGGTTTCCTGAAGTTGCCCTCCATTTTGTGAAAGATGAGAGAATACGATTCAATTTGGCTTTGGAGAGTGGCAACATTCAAATAGCAGTTGCATCAGCAACAGCAATTGATGAAAAAGATCACTGGTACCGATTAGGGGTTGAAGCTCTTCGACAAGGTAACTCTGGTATAGTAGAGTATGCATACCAGAGGACCAAAAATTTTGAGAGACTATCATTCCTTTATCTCATTACTGGTAATGTGGACAAACTTTCAAAAATGTTGAAAATAGCTGAAGTGAAAAATGATGTGATGGGTCAGTTTCACAATGCCCTATATATGGGTGACATAAGAGAGCGTATTAAGATCTTGGAGAATGTGGGACATTTGCCTCTTGCTTACATCACTGCATCAGTGCATGGGCTACATGATGTTGCTGAAAGGCTTGCGGCTGAACTTGGTGATAATATTCCATCTTTGCCTGAGGGGAAAGTACAATCTCTCTTGATGCCACCATCACCTGTATTGTGCGGTGGTGATTGGCCCCTTCTTAGGGTCATGCGGGGAATATTTGATGGTGGTTTTAACAATATGGATAAAGATGCTGATGATGAAGAGTATGAGGCTGCTGATGGTGATTGGGGTGAGGAACTTGACATGGTTGATGTTGATGCGTTACAAAATGGAGATGTGGCTGCAATTTTGGATGAAGTAGAAGTGGCTGAAGAGGATGATGAAGAAGGTGGATGGGAGCTGGAAGATTTAGAGCTTCCCCCTGAAGCCGACACACCAAAAGTTTCTGTCAGTTCACGATCTTCAGTTTTTGTGGTGCCAACACCTGGGATGGCAGTTAGCCAGATATGGATTCAGAGATCATCTCTTGCAGCTGATCATGTAGCCGCTGGCAATTTTGACACTGCAATGAGATTACTGAACAGGCAACTCGGGATAAGAAACTTTGCCCCCTTGAAATCTATGTTCCTGGATCTACATGCTGGCAGCCATTCCTATCTGCGTGCCTTTTCATCCGCTCCAGTTGTATCAATTGCTGTTGAAAGAGGTTGGACTGAGTCATCTAGTCCAAATGTGAGAGGCCCACCAGCACTTCCTTTCAAATTGTCTCAATTAGATGAAAAACTCAAAGCTGGTTACAAGGCAACAACTGCTGGGAAATTTACTGATGCTCTTCGCACCTTTACCAATATTCTTCATACAATTCCTTTGATTGTTGTTGAGTCAAGGAGGGAGGTTGATGATGTGAAAGAATTGATTATCATAGTGAAAGAGTATGTTTTGGGGCTGCAGATGGAGCTAAAAAGAAGGGAAATTAAGGACAATCCAGCACGCCAGCAAGAGCTTGCTGCTTATTTCACCCACTGCAATCTTCAACCGCCTCACTTGAGGCTAGCTTTGCTGAATGCCATGACTGTCTGCTACAAGGCAAAGAACCTTTCCACGGCTGCTAACTTTGCCAGGAGGCTACTTGAGACCAATCCTACTGTTGAAAACCAAGCTAAGACAGCCCGGCAAGTGTTGGCAGCTGCAGAAAGAAATATGACTGATGCATTACAATTGAACTATGATTTCCGAAACCCATTTGTAATTTGTGGGGCAACCTATGTGCCCATTTATCGTGGACAAAAGGATGTCTCTTGCCCCTATTGTACTTCCCGTTTTGTGCCAACCCAAGAGGGACAGCTATGTGCTGTGTGTGAACTTTCGGTGGTAGGGGCGGATGCTTCTGGATTGCTCTGCTCTCCTTCCCAGATTCGTTGATTGCACTGGATCAGGAGCGGTTAATGAATTTTTGTTTCAGGTCAATTTTCAACAGCAGATAAGATTCCTCCTATTGATCAATTAATATATTTTTCTGTAGAAGCTAGAAGTAGTAAAGAGTTACTATTTGAGTGAATTTCTGTCTTTCCTTTTTTTTACTTGTTCATGGGTTCTCTTTATGATTCTTTTTCCCCCTCTTCTAAGCATAAGAGGAAGGGGGGGAAAAGTCTATTATTAATCTTTCGGGCATGTGAAGTTTTCTTGTATTATGTTGAATTAATTTTATTAGTTTGAGTTCGGAAAAAGTAACATTTTGAGGCTTTAAGTATTTACACAATAACTCATGATTACATACTTTTAAAATAACAATGACTTGCTTCGGCAGTAAAAACCAAGTTTCCATTTTTCTGCATTTTTTAACTGCCCAATTGTCCACGATATATATGTCTTTGTCCGAATTCTGATTTGCTGAGGTTTTTATGATTGTAATTATTATATTTTCAAGTAATTGTTTTATTTTACATGCGTTAATGTCCAGAGATTAGAAGCGGAATTGCTTCCCTTAGATGTTTAAGTCGTAAGACATGATAGGCCACCACTTATATACTTATTCCTCCTGTTCAGGTTAGTGTTTGGAGCAACAAAGAGAACCTGAATGACATTATAAAATATACTATTCTATTACAACTATTATAAGTTATAGCCACTATATGACCCGTTGCTCCACCATCAACATTTTCAGATAGATTTTCTTTTTCCTTTTCTACTTTTGTTCAGGTCAACTTTCTGCAGTGGAAAACACCCATCCAACCAAGCCCTCTTCTGCTCATTTGATACAAACGAGATTGTTACTTGCTCTTTACTTTTGTTTGCATATCCACTTATATTATCATGACCATTAATAGAAGAAAGAAATGGTTGGCAGATAATTGTTTCTGAGAAAAGTATCTATCCTGCATTCTGCTTAACTTTCTGTTTTTATTGAAAATTTTAATTTTTTTTTTTTACTTTTCTGTTTTTATTTTCTGTTTTCATAATTACTGAAAGTAAGATTGATTAATTAGTGTTTTTTTTTCTTTTTAGATATTTGAACTTTTCATTTCATTCCAATTAATACTTCCACTTGTTAGAATATTGTCAAGGAAAGTACCCATGTACCTCACAAGTGTCATTCATATTTGGTTCAAACTTTCAACCAAAAACCTTAATACATTGAGTTATAAATTTTTCTCATTTATAATTTATTTAACTTTTTTATATTTAACTTTCTCATACTAACATGAGACTTTAAACTCATGATTAAATTCTCAACATAATAATAATAAAAAAATTAACTCTAATATCGTATTAAAATTTCAATATAAACCTAATTCAAAATAACTTAACTAGTTAAAAATATTGCACCTCCAACTTCCTAAATTAATTTTCATTTGATCCACATGCACCCATTAAAAAATTCTAAACCTCATTTCAAAACTTCCCATAAAGGGAGTTAGAGTGAGAGTCAAACCATTTGACCTATTATAAATAAATATTTGTAGCAACCTTGAAATAAATATTATTATAAATATTTGTACGTAATATTATTTTAAACTATTTTATAATATTAATTTATATGTATTTTTATCTCTTATTTTTTATTTAAACAATAAATACTTTAAAAAACTATTTATATTTTTATTTCTTTTATCCAATACGTCATAATATTAGAACTATGAAACGGGTATTACAACCTCTAACAACATTTTTTTCATTAAAAAGAATAAATATAAAAAACCTATAAAATTTTAATTTGTATTTAAATTTGGTTATAAAAAAATTTTTAGTTAATATAAAAAAACGTGAAGATAGAATCAATATTTAAATTTATAGTTTTTTTTATCTCGTGGGAATATAATTTTTTATGTGATTTTAAGACTTGTTTACGTTATGTTTAATTATAATGTTAATATTAGTAATTAAAATTATATTATACTTTTTGAATTGTGATTTTCATATTAATAATTCAAGTTAGACTATGTAATAAAGAATCAAAACTTAAAAAAAAAATGTATTTTTTAAGTAAATACTTTTTAGAACTCATTTCTAAAGTTAACATGTGTTTAATAAATCCATGAGCTAGCTCAAGGCATGACAACGGGATGGGAGCATGTTTTGCTTCTCTAATCCCCGATCCTCGCTTCCAACTTTTTTAACCATCTCTTAAAAAATAAGTTTTCATTTCAATTCTTGCTAAATTTTCTCGTTTCTGATCTATATTATTTAAAAAAAATAATTATATTTATAATAAATTATTTTTACTATATATTTTTTATATAAAAATAAATATTTATAATTTTATAATTTATAATTATTATTAATTAAATATATACTTTAATTTATTTTATTTATATTAAAAAATGTATGTAAACAAATATTTAATCATTATATATATAATATTTATAACATTATTATTATTATAATGCTATATTTAAATACTTATAACATTATTATTATTATTATTATTATTATTATTATTATTATTATATCTGTATTCAAACATTTGATTATATATACAAGTTAATTTATTTTTAAGTTGTCATTTAAAAATATGAAATGTATAATTTATAAGAAAATATTTAATAAATTAATTATTATTTAATTAGTTTAAAGTAATAAATGTTTAAATTATCAATTTTTTTAATCCTTTAAAATAGAATTATTTTATTAAGAAAAAATTTGATATATGATAAATAAAAATAATAAGATTAAAAAAATATGACATAATAAAACCTAATAAATATAAATTATAAATAAAATAATATTAGTTACTACTAAGATTTATGTAAAATATTTAAAAAAAGAAAAAAATTAACATTATGTTCATCAAATTAGTTGAAAAGATAAAAAAAACAAATTGATTGGAAAGATTAAGGAAATGTGAAAAACTGAAAGATAAGAGAGAATAATGTAATAAATTAATTGATATAAAAGATTAAAAAATAAAAAAGTTGGTAAAAGAAAAGTAAAAATAGTGAATTATAAAAAAATGACCATATATATAATAGAAAAGAAAAGAAAATACTTTAAAATATTAATATTTTAAAATTTAAATTTAAATATAAAATCGAGGTGAAAATATCATTACTAATCTCACTCCCACCCCATCCCGACTTTTTAAAGCGAAAAAATCCAAACCTATCCCAATCAACTCGTTGAGATGGGAATAGATCGATCATACAGATGCGATTTAATTGTCATCTTCCTAATTCAAACCCACGTGTTTTATTTATATATATATATATATATATATATATATATATATATATATATATATATATATATTGTCTATATTATAATTATTTTAATCTCATTTATTATATAGCAAATCACTTTTTCATCACTTTGTGCCATGCGAGTTAGTTTGAAAATGAAATCTTTACTCGTCTCACATGCTAGAAGTTATAAGAAAAAAAAAAACATATTTCTTTAGATTAGAACCATTGATTTTTCGTTCAGCATGCATCCAACAGTTTAAATTAAACCTACATCTAAAAAGTTGTAATTTGAGTCGGGAGCACAACACGTAACCTCAGTTTTGCGCCACTCAACCACCATTTTTAAACATTCTTTTAATTTTCTTCCTTCAAATTTCTTGCACAACCTAATTCAATATTTTAAAAAATATATTATTTTAAAAAAAAAGTACCTCTACATATAAAAAAAAAAAAAAAAACATCATAGCAATTTAAGGTATGTTCGAACTTTTGGTGGTGGATGTAAAAAACACGTACGTGGAAGGAAGACAATAACATTTATATTTTTATAAATTTGTATTTATATTTTGTTGCTTTGTGGGATATTTCTTCTCTATCAGTAATATTAAATTTTTTTTATTAGTATTTTATATTTGTTAGGATAATATTATTAATTTTTATATTTGAAGTATTATTTTTTTTAAGTTCTCCTAAACAGTATATAAGTCTCAACCCAAAATGAAGATGTACGAGTAAAATGATATTATACTCTCGGCTCCCACAGTTCACACTTTCTAATGATAAAATTGTGATGAATAAAATTTTAAAACATTCAATAGTTACATATTTTCTTAGAAATTGAGGATGACCATATACTAAACTTACATAAATATGTCTTCTCTATCTTAATCATTATTAAATATACTTATTCGTTACTTATCATAAAGTTCAGATTCTCTCCTTCTAGATAAAATAATACAGTTTAATTTAATAACTTAAAATTATTTTAATTAGTATAATTAAATATTATTTTTACAATATTTTAACTTGAAATAATGATTAATTTATAAAAGGTTTTAATTTTTTATAATTTTTCCAAAACTAATTTATTTTTAAAAAATTATAAGATAAAAAAATAAAACTAAAACAATTGTACAGTTTTAAAAAATATTATATATATTTATAATATTTTTGTTTGTAAATAAAATAAAAACATAGTTATTTTTATATTTTTTTATTATCGTTCAAAATTAATATAATTTTTTAATTTATTTTACTTTAATAAATATATTTTGAAAGATGATTAACGAGGAGATAATTTTTTTAACAATGTTATTTAAATTTATAAAATTTTCGTTGTCATAGAAATTAATTACAATACAATTGTCTGTAATTATTTAGAAGATATAAATATTTTTTAAAACAATAAATTAATCATGCAGGAGACACTCTCTCGAATTGAATTTCAAGTTGCACACTGCATACTCCCTAAGATTAGTTGAATGAGTAATTATTATCACAAAACAATTTGAAAATATATATTTTCTAATTATTGTTTTCAGTTTAGGGAGTAAAACATTGAATTTATCAATTTAAATATTATTAATGTTCTGAAAATATATTAATATAATTAAAAACATTTGTAATATCTTACATAAAGTCAGGTTAACCTTGCCAAAGCCACACCATCCTTGAATCACCGACACTGCCAACTTTTCAACGTGAGAGGTCATAGTTGAAGATTGAGATGCATAAGTATAAAGATTTAAGTATTAATAATACTATAATTGAAATGTAAAATTAACTTGATATAAACGTACCAAACGTACATTCTATAATCGGAGATTTTTCTCCGTAAAAATTTATTAATATAAATACTGTATTTCAATCAAGTAATATAATATATGATAATTTTATTGATTTTAAAGTAATGATCTTAAAAATCATATTCATTGTATAAAATTATTTATACTAGTAAGTTAAATTCATTTGAATTTATTGCAAAAAACACCTTTCAGCAAACTCGCCTAAGAAAAGAATTACTAATCAAGTACTGTTTTCTTTATAAAATTTGCATGTGGAAAGACTTTTGTTTAAATTTTATTTAATATTTCATTATTTTACAAATATTTATTTATCTAAAATAAAATAATATTTATAATTTTGAAAACGGATAAATTGGAACAGAATATTTATGAAGCTGTAAAAAGAATCGATCTATTTTGTCGCTTTAGAACAATTATTATCCATTTATTTTTAAAAAAAAAAAGTGGGTGAGAAGACGTAACTGCGAAGAACCCACACGTACGGAGTTACACGTGTTCGATTGTTATTGGCTTAAGCACGTATCAATGCTATGGTCACATTGTACCTTATCCGTGCATTGCAAGCAATGTATTTTATAAATGCTTTATTTATTTATAATATTTACTCACACCACACACCAACGCAACTGAGAGAAAACAAACCGAGAGAGAAAAATCAGAAGAGGAAGAAGAAAGAGTCAAATTAGGTTAACAATGGAAAACCAAGCCTCGTCGATGCAGTTCCTCCTCCTCGAACAGGTTCAGTTCTTGAAGGTAAATGACGATTCTCTCTTGCAGTGGGAACTTGTAGATGTCGTTGACGCCGAAGAGGATTTCGACGCGTTCGATTCTTCGGATTCTTCCGATTCCTGTCCCACCCGTGCCCCAATTGAAGAAATTCGCCATCTTGTTCTTCGTGAGAGTTTACAGGATCACCGTGTGGTGGATGGCGAATCGGAGGTAGAATCGGGTCTAGAAACTCGCCACTACGATTACCCCCATCGTGATGTTGATGACGGTGACTATGACGAGGATGATGACGATGATGGGTATGGTTTGGATGATGAGCTTGTTCCGTGGACGGTGAGCAACAAGTTCGGGAGACAGAGGATGAGGAAATTGGGGAAAAGGGCATTTTCGAAAATGCACAATTCCAAAAAATCTCCTTATCTGTTTGTGAGGCCTGGGTGTGTCCGTGGCAAGCATGGTTTGGGCCTTAAGCACGTTACTGACTCCTAATTAGGGTTATGAATTATTGATTTGGGGACATAGTTGAATTGTGTTAGGTTGCTTAATTTAACTTTTAGAATCCCTGATTGTGATTTGTATTTGAATATCAGGTGGCTATATCTCTAGGACATGTAATGATTGATGTCTTTCTCTTTTATGTGCATACCTTGTACTCATTCTGAATGTATTTATCAAGCAAAATTAAAAAAATTCTTCTGCTTTTGTATATGTTGTGCTGATTACATGCTTTTGGTGGATGATGATTACTTTGGTTCTGATGATTGCTAACGGTGATGATTACATTGTGGTAACACAGCATTAACATTCGAATTCGTCAAATGTTCAGGAAGTTGTCTTGATTCCTATGGATAAGGTTTTCTCCACAGTGAAGATGGGGTTGGAGTGTTGCTTTGATTTTCAATAGTTGATTTTCTGTTGAGAAATCGGTTTTAAAAAATCTATATCGTATTCAATTCAATCCTTTCTTATTTTTTGTTGTTATCATTCGAGTTTGAAATGGTTTTCATTCAACCTGCTTGATTTGTTCTAAAAACGCATTTTGGAAGTTGAGATTGAGCCATTCATGGAAGTTTCTTCCTTTTCGTTGGTATTCTCTTATAAAAACGACACATACTTTTTTGGTTGAGAGACACATATATTGAATTCACTGTATTAATATCAATTTTTTCTTTATTATTTTTAACCAAATACTTTTAATTTTTATTTTATTTCATTTTTTTACTCTACCAACTTAATTTTAACCAAAGAAAGAATGAGGACGAAAGCAGCTATAATGAAATTAGGTTTTTTAAAATGATGGGTGGGTAATAAAATATAATTTCTTTTATTATCTAAAATACAATTTGAATCCATGGAAGAGGGTTATAAAATATTTGCAAACTATCTTTCTATTAATATATTTAAGATAAATAATATCATTATAAATATACTATTGTGTTATTAATTATTTTACTTGAAATGGAGGATAGGAAAATAAAATATGTTTTTAGAGTTTGAAACTTTTTTCTTGTGTTTTTTTATTTATAGGAGATAAAGAAAAAAATACATATTTTGAGATATAATAATTAGAAGGAAATGATTAAACTTAAAAAAAATCATTACATCTTAAGAATTAGGTCAATAGTTAGATACAACTAATATAATAAATACTTAACACTCCTTCTCAAGTTGGAACATACAAATTATATGTATCAAGTTTGGAACAAATGAATTATTTTGTTAATGCGGCTGCAAACTGATCATTAAAACCAACAAACTCAGTACAAATTTCTTTAGACAATAACTTCTCTCGAACAAAGTGACAGTCAATCTCAATATACTTAGTTCTCTCATAAAATACTGGGTTGGAAGTAATATGGAGAGTAAATTATTACAATACATATTCATAAGTTGAATATCACAGAAGTTCAGTACTTGCAAGAACTGTTTTACCCATATAAGTTCACAAGTGAGAAACGTCATTGTCCTATATTCAGGTTCATCAGAGGATCAGACAATAACGTTTTACTTTTTGTTTTTCCATGAAATGATATTATCTTTAAGGAAAACACAATAGCTTGTAGTAGATCGCCTGTCCATAGGAGATCCAGCCCAGTCAGCATCAGAGTACCCAAAATTTTGGGTATTTCTCTTATCTTCGTATAACAAACCTTGTGTTGGAGCTCTTTTAATGTATCTTAAGATTCGAATGATAGTATTCCAATGATCAACACAAGGGACTTGCATAAACTGGCTGACAACACCAACTGCAAACGACAAATCAGGTCTAGTAATAGTCAAATAGATAAGTTTCCAAACCAATCTTCTATATATCTTTCTGGGTTAGAGAAAGCTTCACCTTGTCCTGCCATTAATTTTAAATTTGGATTCATAGGGCTGTCCACAGGTTTGCAATCAATCATACCTGTCTCTTTTAGAATATTTAGAGCATATTTTCTTTGAGAAATGACAACACCTTCTCTTGATTGAGCTATTTCAATATCTAAGAAATATTTTAGATTTTCAAGATCCTTGATCTGAAAATGACTACACAAGTGCTTTTTTAGCTGAGATATTCTAGCGGCATCATTCCCTGTGATGACAATATCATTAACGTACACAATTAAATAAATATGTTTATCAGGGACAGTGTGATAATAAAACACTGAATGATCTGCTTCTCTTCGTTTTAATCCAAAAGCTTGAATGATAGAGCAAAATTTTCCAAACCAAGCACGTGGAAACTGATTTAGGCCATAGAGAGATCAATGTAATTTACAAACTAAACCAGACCCCCCTTGAGCAACAAATCCAGGAGGTTGCTCCATGTAAACTTCTTCTTCTAAGTCACCATGCAAAAAAACATTTTTAATATTTAATTGATGAAGAGGCCAATGACGAATGACGACCATGGTAAGGAACAGGTGGACAGTGGTCATTTTAGCTATAGGAGAAAAAGTATCACAATAATCAAATCCATATATTTGAGTGTACCCTTTAGCCACTAACCTAGCTTTGAGACGATTAACTTGACCATTAAGCCCAACTTTAATAGCATAGATCCAACGACAACTAACTATTTTCTTTCCCGAAGGGAGAGGAACCAACTCCCATATTTTGTTGTGATCAAGAGCCTGCATTTTAAAAATCATGGCTTGTCGCCATCCAGAATGATCAAGTGCTTCTGCCACATTTTTGGGGATTGTAATAGAGAATACATAAGAAATAAAAGAAAAATAGGAAAGGGACAATCTATGATAGCTAAGCAAATTGTAAAGGGGGTAAGGATTATGACAATGTGCCAACTAGAGTCATCGTTTTTAAGAGTTGTGGTATTAGAAGATGATTGAGAAGGAAATGTTATGGGCGACTCATCTTGGGGAATGAGATTGCTCACCTGGTTAGGATTGAGAGTGTCAATAATTAGATACAACTAATATAATAAATACTCAACAATTTTTTATTAATAACACGAAATGTGATGCATTGAACAAACTCACTGGACACCAAATCAAACTGAAACAAACTAAAATACAACTCACCATTATTCTCAAAATACATAGTTAAACTTATTTTCTAAAACTCTAATTCTTAAAAAAGATTAGTTGCTTTTCAGAAAAAATAATTTTTTTTAATAAACTATGTTGTTTTGATAAATAAATTTAGAAACAAAAAATAAAAAAATATAAGAGTATTTTCAATTATTTTAAATTATAAAATTCTATATTTTACAAAAATAATAAAAATTAAAAATGTTCTTCTTCTTTTCCTCATGATTCTCTCCACTCTTTATCTTTCCTTTTGTCCCTCTCATTTGTTTCCTTCTTTTCATTATCTTTCTCTCATTCATTTCTTCTCCCTCCTTCTCTCGGTTGCTTTTTCTTTTTTATTTTAAATTTCATCTTTCTTTAATTTATTTATTTTTCAATCTGTTTGTTCTCTCCCACCTCTCTATTTATTCTTCTATCTTTCTGTTCACTCTTTCCCTCTTCCTCTCCCTAGTCTTTCTTCTCTATCTCTACTATTTTCTTTAATATTAATGTAATAAGAGTTAATATTTATATTTTAAATTACTAAAAATTAGGTCATATTCATTTTTTACATCATTAAATGTAGCTAATGTATAATATTTAAATAATATTATCTAAACTAAAGTTTAGAATTTAAGATATCTAAATTAATTTATCCAAACAAAATACTATACCCAATCTAATTTAATAGGAGTTATGTGGATACAGCAAGATATATTACACCATTACACAAAAATCAATATGCTTAAAATTTAAATTTGTTCATGCATGCATTTTGTTGTAAATGAAAAGATGACCCTCTCTCTTATTTAAATGGTTTCTCTTTCTTATTACCTTTTTTCCTGAAAAAACTTTGCTATTGGTTCATACTTTGTGGGTTTTACTTCAAGCTAGAATTTATTCTGTTCAATTATATGGCAGCTTTGCCTTGGTGTAAATTTATTTTCTTGATCAACTCGTTTGAAGTGCTTATATATATAGCAATTTTCTGCTTGATTCTATACCCATCATCACTGAGAGAGTACTGCTCTTGCAGCAGATCGCAGAGAACTGGCAAAAGAGGTCGTAAAGGGTGATCTTTCACTCTTTCTGTCAAAAGATGTCCACGATGCAAGAACAAGGTATAGAAGTAGGGGTCAAGGGATTGAAGTGTCAAGAGTGTGGGAACCAAGCCAAAAAGGATTGTGCATACTCAAGGTGCAGAACCTGCTGCAAGAACAAAGGATTTAAGTGCCAAACTCATATCAGAAGCACTTGGATTCCTGTGGATAGAAGACGCCAGAAATTGGAGGAACAACTTCTCACCACTAATCTTCAGGGAGATATTCCTAAAAGGCACAAGCACAACCCATGTTCAAGTACTGTATATGCATTTCTCCACTATATAAGTTTATAACCCAAATTAAGATCCATATATGTAATACAGCCCTAACAGCTTCTTTTTCTTTAATTCTGCTGTTATTATTCTATGTCTCACAAAGACATCATTATACTCATAAAATAAATAAAGCACGTATTTATTCAACCTAGTTTCATATATGTTATAGATGAAAATCAGACACATGTTTCTTCACCCTATTTTCATATATCTTTTAGATGAAACATCCAATCTGGTATCAGAATTACTGCTCCTCTTTTCTTTTTTCATTTTGTAGTTTCCCCCTCCTCATGTTGGTGATATATATCAGTGATTTGTCTAATTCAGGCTTGGAGGAGTTCAAATTTCCATCTGTTACGAGTTCCATGGCGTTGTTCAGCTGTGTTCAGGTGCGTTCTATGGATGACACGGTTAATGAAATCGCGTATCAAACATCTGTGAACATTGGAGGACATGTGTTTAGTGGTCTTCTTTATGATCAAGGACCTGAACAAAGCTTCAATGCTAAGAGTGACAACAGCTCCATAGACCCTTTTGATCAACAACAACAAAATCTCAATCTCAGGAGTGTTTCATTCCACAGTCGTGATGGTGCAAGTGCAATGCCTCCACTCTCAGCCACTACTTCTCAGGAACCATTTTTTATTCCACACCATCCATTTTCCCTAGCTTCCTTCAGACCTGATCTGACATACTTGTCACACCCAAAATCTTAATTTCTTTCTGGACACAAAATAAAATGAGATCAGAGGGTATATTTAGATGCCGGGAAAGAAAATGGAACAAAACACTTACTATTTTAATTCAGCTAGAGCCTTCTTGGAGGACTTTTTTGTTCAACTAGATAGAAGCTCAAGGTAAGCAAGGGGAACATCAATCAACGTACACTTAAGGCAACTCTTGTTTTTTTGGTTGAAATACCAATGACTCAATTATATTTTATATTATACATATGTTAAGTTTATTTGATTTAATTAGCTTGTAGCACATGCCCCTACTTATAGGTTTGGCAGTTTTGTCTTCTTGTTTTGATGTGATTTACTTTTTACATCTTTGTTAATCATAATGTTCCTACTTCTAGTCCCTTTCTCGCCATCATACTGTAAGCAAAGTTGGGACAAAATTGCCAAGTTTTCATTATCATCAATATTTAATTCTACAGATGTAATGGCACTTCACAACAATTTGTTTAGTGTCATGTCCATAAGCTTCATCAAACCCAATGTTTCTTTCTAGATAGGAACAAGCAACATGCTAACATAATATGAACATGTTAATTATCTGCGGTTTGGCAAGTCAAGGATTTTTCAATTGGGTAGTTGCTTTTGTTTGTTTCGATGGCATTACATTGAACACAATTCCAAAAGGACCTTCTTTTTCTTTTGCACATCCACAAAACGAGAATGCGTAATACTTAACCTAATTAACTTGCACTATTAATATGAATCTGCATTTTAATTTGCTTATTTTCTTCTGCCATTTCCTTGCCTGAAACCCGGTAAATATATATATGAGTTCCAATGTTATTTTTTTTATCAGATCCAATGGTATATATACACATGCACCTCATAAACACAAACATACCCATGTATTATAGAGGAATAAATATATACGTACAAATATAAGGGAAGCTTAAGAACAAGCGAAGAATCATCCGTAACCCTAATAAATAATTTAAAACAATGCATTTTGTACAAAAGAGGGTTATGAAAGACGAGGCATCTTGTGAAACTTAGTTTGAAGTTAGCTTTTGCAGTAAAGTACTAGATAAACCGAGTGCGCTCAAACTTTTTATAGAAAAGAGGCACTCACTTCCTACAACGAATACTCGTACAAACCTGAGGAATATATCCTTTACTATACTTGAAATATATATATATATATATATATATATATATATATATATAGAGAGAGAGAGAGAGAGAGAGAGAGAGAGAGAGCTACGTACCTAACTGATATCTCCCTCAAATGGATTACATGTTTACAGATATCACTTGCTAATTCTGGCTCATCACTTTCAAACCCTAGTTTTTCTGATAATGAATATATACAACTTAGTTCAAATGAGAACGTTGCTAACATTTATTTAATATAGGAAAGAAAATGAGTAAATCGGCTTTCTTTAAAGTTAGTGGTGGCACTGAGATCACAAATGTCTTTCAACTCACTTGTTTGTTTCTCATAGTAACAAGAATAAACAATGTTAAAATAAACAGTTGTTTACTTTGGAACATGAATTCATGAACCTTAAGCTCTGTCGTGCAGTTAATGTTTCACTGTGATTAAGCTCTTAATATTGACTTCTCATTCTGCTTCTGCTAGGTCCAAGACATCTAACTAGACTGAAGATGATTAATTTAGTTAATGAAAAAAATAACGAGTTTGCGCTATGTTCTTGTCTTGACTTGCGAAATCACTTCTTTCACTGATACTTAGATGTGAAATCCAACTTCAAGACATGACAATTCTTGTGTTTATTATTTATCTGTAATTCGACTATGGTTAACGTATTGCTCATTCGATTCTCGTCTATAACATATTGTGTGAAAAGTAGCATTGCAAGTATGTTTTGATGCTTTGCTTAATCTAATTAACCAGCCATTAGATGCTGATCTAATCGCCTCAAATATTATATTATGTAAAATGTCAATATCATCCAAAAGAAGCTTAAAGCCTTCAAAACCAAAGTGTTTTAAAATTGATGACAATTATTGTAAAGTTCTATCAACATTATTTTATGGTTGTTAAAGGGGTGATGGGTTCTTGAAAATATTTTTTTGAAATTGTACTGCAATTATATCGACCCCTCATTCAAGTGTTGAGACAGTTGGATCTAAGTAAATATATATATATATATATATATATATATATATATATATATATATATATATATATATATATATATATATATATATTTTTTTTTAATAATTATGAGAGGAGAGTGTTGAAGTTATACTGGAGTCACTCTCAACCAAGTTATTACTTTTGGATGTAGCTAAAATAGAAGAATATAATAGTTAATAAAATAATTTATTGATGTAGTTAAATTTTTTATCTGTAAATAAATTATTTTAATTATTTTTTACTTCGGCTTATGTTTTTTTTATATAGTATATTCCACTAATAATCTTATAAAATATCTTTACATATTTCTAATGAAGGTTAAAGTAAAAACGCCACATCTAAGAAAATGTCTTTTTTTTTTAATTTGTATAATAGTTAAAAATAATAAAATATACTCTATTATTAATAAGTATTATAAAGATAGAGAAATTAGTATTGTAATAAGTACACATTTTATTCCTAAAAAAAGTGTATATATGTAATTGGGGGAAGAAGTGACAAGAGAGGAAGATAAAATAAAGAAGTGTGTACAGTTGCCCAGGTCTAATGACATCGCTTTGGGCTATGTTATTGGAATCTAAATAGCATGGGCTTGGGGCTTCACTTAATGAGAAAGCAACATATCTCGAGGCCCAGATCCAAGCCCACGCGTTTTGGCGGGAATCTACAAACCATTCCCCGCCATATCTTGCCGTTATTCATCCCTACTCACTGCGCGCGCTCACAAACACACTCTTTTTCTGTGTCTAATTTTCTCTAAGCACACCAAAGTAATGGCTTCCGATTCTTCTCCTCTGAATTTCAACAATGGTTCGTATCGCTACATTTTCTGTCCCTTCTTATTGTGGTTATCGTTTTCTGAATTTTCTGATTTGGCTTGAAACCCCTTTTCTTTCAGGTCCTTCATCCCCCGACGACTCCCTTTCCAGCCCCATCGGGAACACCTTCTCGTCGCCGGGAAGTAGGCGTCGTCGCCGCTCCTCCACCCCCTCTGCATTCGCCACTCCGACGGAGCGCCGCTCCCGATTCGCCTCCTCCGAAGCCACCCCAACCGCGCCGCGCTCCCGCCAGAACGGCAGCGGTGGACGCGTTCCCGTCACGCCAACCTCCACCACCGATGACTTGCCGGCCTCGTCCGACGGTGGCGATGGCTACGACATGGACGACGCCAGACCCACCTTCGTGTGGGGCACCAACATAAGCGTGGAAGACGTGAACGACGCGATTCACAGGTTTTTGAGGGACTTCAGAGAAGCTCCTTCATCGCAGGGTGACGACGACGGGTTGCACTTGCACGCTGAAGGGAAGTATGAGAAATTGATCAGACAGGTTATTGAAGTTGAAGGAGATTCTCTTGACGTTAATGCGCGCGACGTGTTTGATCATGACCCTGATTTGTATACCAAGATGGTTAGATACCCTCTTGAGGTGCTTGCGATCTTTGACTTGGTTTTGATGAATATGGTTAGCCGATTGAAGCCCATGTTTGAGAAGCACATTCAGACTCGGATTTTCAATCTCAAAAGCTCAACGTCAATGAGAAATTTGAACCCTTCTGGTGATCTTTAAGTCCATCATTCAAAATAAAAATTGTCTTTTTTGTAGACAATTAAGCTGATATAACTATATGAGAGCATTTTTTTTTTTTGTAGATATTGAGAGAATGGTGTCACTGAAGGGAATGATTATAAGGTGTAGTTCAATTATACCGGAAATTAGGGAAGCTATATTTAGGTGTCTTGTGTGTGGATTTTGCTCTGACCCAGTTCCGGTGGAGAGAGGTAATTTTAATGGGATGTTTATGCTTATTTCCGTAGTGAGTATCATTTACTGTAATTTTTTTTTGTAATGTTTTGCTGACTATTGTGATTCTAGGACGAATAACGGAGCCCACTATATGTCTGAGAGAAGAGTGTCAATCCAGGAACTCCATGACACTCGTTCACAATCGATGCAGGTAATGCAAATCTTTCCTTTATATGTATAAGGAATAGCTTGTAATTTAACAATTTGAAATGGAGCTTGATTTTGACTAGTATGATGTGTTGTGATAATGAGTGAGCTAAATTCTGAACGAGACTTCGTAGATTACTTCTTCCCTTTCATGATTCAGTTCCTTTAGAATTTTGTTTTTGCAGAATCAGGGATAATTTTTTTTCCTGCCAAAGTAAAAGATGCGGGAATAACTGGCGCAGAGATAACTCACCTACTTCTTCTAAACAACTTTTGAAACTAACAAACTAATTATGATAATTATAGTGCATTGGTTATAATTGTTGTAAAGATGATCAAACTAATAAACAAAATCAACCGGCTTTACTTTCAAATTAAGTTTATCTTTCTGTTTAATCCAGTGTGTTTCAAATGTCAGCCTAGAATCAGGTAATTTGTGACAAAGGTTAATTGAGTTGAATCTATAGGTTAAGAAACATGCTTCCTTTTCAAGAGATAATTACGGTGCTTTAAAAATTAGTTTAATTGAAGCCCAATGGTTACTGTGTAGAAATTTAATAGCATGAATAAAGGGGACAGCAACCATGACTATTTGACCCTGTTATACGTTTTTTTTTTTGTGTAACTATTATTATTAGTTTAGATTTTAGTTCTCGTAACCATAAAGCTGTAGTTAACATGTATTTTTTTCTTCTACTACCAGGTTTACTGATAAGCAAATTGTGAGGCTCCAGGAGACACCTGATGAGATACCTGAAGGAGGAACACCTCACACGGTAAGCTTGCTGATGCATGATAAGCTGGTGGATACTGGAAAGCCAGGTGACAGAGTAGAGGTAAGACATTACTGATTTACTAACGTACTTGTGACAGCTGTATAAGATTGTTTAATCATCCCATCACATGTTTTGTTTTTTTTATCAGGTGACTGGTATTTACAGGGCTATGAGTGTTAGGGTTGGACCAACTCAGAGAACTGTTAAGTCATTGTTCAAGGTATGTGATAAATATTCTTAACTCTTTAACACTTGTTATGGTGTCTAACTGATGTTTTTAATATATCCTCTTTATGTTGTAGACATATATTGATTGTCTTCACATAAAGAAGACCGATAAGTCCAGAATGCAGATAGAGGACGCTATGGATATTGATAGTGGCCCGGGAAGAAATGAAGAGGGAGTTATCTTTGAAGAAGAAAAAGTACAGTTTGTATCTATGTACTATGAAATCCATTGCTTGCTTTATCACTTGCTAATTGCATTCTCGTCTGAGTTGCAGGTGGCTCGTCTGAAGGAGATCTCGAAACGGCCAGATATATATGAAGTACTGACAAAGTCGTTGGCACCAAACATCTGGGAGCTAGATGATGTAAAGAAAGGTCTTCTTTGTCAGGTTAGGCATCTTTTTAGTTATGCATTCATTGATTACTTACCAATTTTCCGAGGGTGCTAATTTATACTCGGTTGCAGCTTTTTGGTGGCAATGCTTTGAAATTAGCTTCTGGTGCCAGCTTCCGTGGTGATATAAATATTCTTCTTGTTGGTGATCCTGGGACAAGCAAGTCCCAGCTACTTCAATATATACACAAACTATCTCCACGTGGCATTTACACCAGTGGAAGGGGAAGTTCTGCAGTTGGATTGACCGCATATGTAGCCAAGGACCCTGAGACGGGAGAAACTGTATGGACCATGAATGTGATGTTTTACTGCCTTCCACACATTTAACATGGTGGAACCTAATTATTTCTGCTTGTGGTTCAGGTTCTTGAGAGTGGTGCCCTTGTTTTGAGTGACCGAGGTATCTGTTGTATTGATGAATTTGACAAAATGTCTGACAATGCAAGGAGCATGTTACACGAGGTTTGATTACTTTCTTCTCATGCCTATTTTAGACAAAAAGTATTTCTGCATTCATATACATGTTTTTCCTTCAAAATGTTTTGGTTAAAGATGATGCTTCAATTTTTACAAGGCTGAGTCTCAGCTGTACTATTTAGTGACTAATGCTCCTGTCTCTGTTTAATCCAGGTTATGGAACAACAAACCGTTTCAATTGCAAAGGCAGGTATAATTGCTTCCCTCAATGCTAGGACTTCGGTGTTGGCTTGTGCAAATCCAAGTGGGTCAAGATATAATCCTCGCTTGTCTGTCATTGACAACATACACCTTCCTCCCACACTTCTGTCCAGGTTAGACTTTGCCCATAAGCTGTGATAACTATGGGGCTGACAGCACATTAATGCCATCTTCCATCTAGGGATCTTAAATCTATTTGCTATGTTTTACGTTGGTATCCTCTAATATTTTTTATTCATTGTTAAGCAAAAGAAATGTTAAACATGCTATTTAATGAATTAAATTCTCTTAAAATTATAGTGCGAGAAGTTGGGATTAAAATAACTATCATGCAGGTTTGATTTAATCTACTTGATCCTTGACAAGGCTGATGAACAGACTGACAGGCGCCTTGCCAAACATATCGTGTCCCTACACTTTGAGAATCCCGAGGTCTAGAAAAATTGCAATCATTTTATTCAAGGTCAAGGTCAAAATTTTAAGTGTGTTTAGTTAACATTTTCCTGTCTGTGGTTATACAGAATATGCAGCAGGATGTGTTGGATCTTTCTACATTAACGGATTATGTTAGCTATGCCCGAAAGCACATACACCCCCAGCTTTCTGATGAAGCTGCTGAAGAATTGACCAGAGGTTACGTGGAAATAAGAAAAAGAGGAAATTTTCCAGGGAGTAGCAAAAAGGTAACACCGTTCACTGCAAAATGATTTCAGTCTTCGTAGTATTGTTTTCTTGTTGCAAGGAACAAATTTTTATTCTTTAAAATATACTCAATAGCTCACCAATTTTGCTGTAACGATTAGAGTACTTTTCTCTCGGCAAAGATGACGTGCATGGTGTCACCAATGTTGTGTATATTATTAGTATTGATATCAGTGATATGAATGAATTAATCTGGGATATTGGAATTGTGAACATTTTCATTTTTTTTTCAAACATATCTCTCTGGTGTGTTTGCTCAATCTTGCCAATCTATTGAACAGGTGATAACAGCAACGCCAAGGCAGATTGAGAGTCTGATTCGCCTAAGTGAAGCATTGGCTCGGATTCGCTTTTCAGAATGGGTAAGACTCAATTTCTTCATGTTGTTCCTTTAAGGAAAGTATACATAATTAATTAATTAATAACCTGATGCAAAAATAGGTAGAAAAGCATGATGTAACGGAGGCATTCCGGCTTTTGGAAGTTGCAATGCAGCAGTCTGCAACAGATCACTCTACTGGTAGGTTTCCAATCAAGCCTGGTTCTTAAATGTCAAGTGGACAAAAGTTATATGAAAAGGTATAATTTTTCATGTCATTTTGTTCTCTTTACAGGAACCATTGATATGGATCTTATTACTACTGGAGTGTCGGCAAGTGAGAGGATGAGACGAGAAAGTATAATACAAGCAGCACGCAACTTAATCATGGAGAAGATGCAGATTGGGGGACCTTCGATGCGGTTATTGGAGGTATGATTGTTTGCTCTATATGAAAACATACAATATATAGATTATGTTGTTTCCTACGATTATAATTAATACAATAAAAATAATCAATGTAGATATTGGAAGAATTGAAGAAACAAGATACTGGTAGCGAAATTCATCTCAATGATGTAAGCCCGTTCTTTCCGTGATAAAAAGAATTATTTTTAACCTATTTTTTCACTAACATTCCATATCCAATGATAATTTAACTGATGGGCTAATTGTTGTTAATGCAGGTAAGAAATGCAATAGCTACCTTGGCTACCGAAGGATTTGTTACCATGCAGGGTGACAGCGTAAAAAGATCTTAACAACACCAGGCGGATTTCTCCTTTACTTCTACATGAGTTACTTAACACTATGTATCTGTTGCTCATGTTTAGTACATATATGTTTTTTATACTATTATATACAGGGCATTTGTAGGCCTCTTCTGAGTTTTTCTTTTATCCGACGTAACAGTTGCTAATCAGACATCTCATGTATGCTATAATTTAACAACATCTACATCTTAATGAAATCAATTTGTTACCTGTGTTCTTGGAGTTTTTGACTAACAGAATTGCTTGTTTCTAATATAAAATAACACAAGACTTCACTTGTGTTTGTTTTTAGTTTTGTAATTAGAGATCTCCTGCCTCTTAGTATTAGTTGTACGATTACAATGAATATTAAAAATAATATATTTTAAAAATTATTTAATTAAAATATTTATTAATTTATTTATTTAATTATTTGTTTATTATTTAAGTAATTAGATTATGAAAAATAAAATCTTTTATAGATTTTTTTCTTTAGTAATATGTTATAAAATTTATAATTTAGAAATAATATTATTTTATTAATATTTATCTGAGTAATACAGATTTTTTTTTCAATAATATATTATTAAATTTATAATTCAGGAATAATATTATTTTATTAATATTTATTTATTAATATTATTTTCAATTCCACTGATTAATATAATTTTTAAAATAAAATAATATTTATTAAATATAATAAATATATATATATATATATATTTAAAAAATTTTATTTATATAATTATATGAAATAAATATAATTATATTTTTTTAAATAACATAAAAATATATTTATATAATTATATTATTAATATATTTTTATAAATATAGTAAAAATAAATATATTTAATATATATATATATAATATTTAAATATATATTTATATCTTTCTATATAATGTTTTACATAAATAAATTATATGTATTATTTAAGTATATTTTTAATATAAAATAATTTGAGTAAAAATAATATTTATATATATATATATATATATATATATATTATTTTAATATATTTTTATAAATATGGCAAATACATATTTATATTTTAGAGTTTTCTATTTTTTCCAAAGAAATATATGAATATTTGTAGTGAATATAAATATAGTTATTAAATATATATATATATATATATATATATATATAATAAATATACATATTTATATATGTAAAATATTTTTTATATTTTATATATAATAAATATAAATATTTATTTTTATATATAATAAAAATATATTATATAATTATATTTTTTTATATATGTGTATATACTTTATATATATATATATATATATATATATATTTATTTATACATTTATATATAATAATATGTTTTTTATATAATATTTAAGTATTTATTTAATAAAAAAGATTTATAGTAAATAAATATAGCATTTATACTAAATTTTTTTATTTAATTTCGATAGATTATAAAATAAATTTGCTATAAATATTTTGTTAATATTAATAACAAATAAAATTTAAATATTATATATATATAAAATATATTTGTTTTTACTATATTTATAAAAATATATTAATAATGTAATTATATAAATATATTTTTATGTTATTTAAAAAATTATATTTATATTTATTTTATATAATTATATAAATAAATTTTTTTAAATATATATATATATATATATAATATTTATATATTTATTTTATATAAATATATATATATATATATATATATAATATTTATATATTTATTTTATATAAATATATATATATATATATATATATAATATTTATATATTTATTTTATATAAATATATATATATATATATATATATATTTATATTTAATTATTATATTTAATAAATATTATTTTATTTTAAAAATTATATTAATTAGTAAGTTTAAAATTGGTTTAGTTAATTAAATATTGGTAAAATAATGTTATTTTTAAATTATAAATTTAATAAGATGTTAGTAAAAAAAATGAATAAAAAAATGAAAGAAAGTAAATGAGAAATTAAAATAAAAGAATAAAAAAATAAAATGAAAATTTCAGTTTAATTTAATAAATAAATTAATATAAATTTTATTAAAATGATTTTTTTAAAATATATTATTTATGATGTTAATTTAATTTTCTTTTATAAATTAAAAAATTAACAGTTTTAACTATTTTACTCTATTCTACATGTTTGAAAGCATAACTAATTGTAGTTCATTGATATCCTTTACATTTTGATAATATGATAATTCAATTTGTTAAATTTCGAGTTGGATATTGATTTTTTTTTTAACATAATTATTTAATATTTCTATTAAGTTGTTTAATTTGTAGAAACTAAATAGCTTGTTTTGGTAGGAATATAGAAAAGAGTTAATGTCATACATATTTAAGTGTGTGTATTGGCGTAAAAAAATATAGTTAATTTCATACAAATTTAAATGTATTGGCAGTTAAAAATGGAATGAAAAGTTAATAAAGAGATTACAATTTTGTTTTTAAAATGTGAGCTCAAGCTACACAATTAAAATTATGTGCACTATTGTGTTTTTTAAGCATATAAAAAAGTCAAGTGATTAAAATTATAAAATAAAAACAATAATTTATTAAATTAAATTGACTTAAAATACAGTTAAGTTTAATAAATAAAGTTATATATATTTTAACATAAGCATATATTTTTAAAAATAATTATTATATAAAATAAAAATAATAATAAATCTACTTTCTAAATAAATATAAGTGATTTGTTTCTATTTTATTTTAATTTAATAAATTAAAATAATAATTTATTTTAATCGTTTAATAAAAAATAAGTATTTTATATTTACTTTAAGTAATTTAATTTTTTCTTCTATATGAAATTAACTATTTTATAGTGAATATTTGATATTCTGTAATAAAAAAAACGTTATTGACTATTTTATATTATTATTTAATGTATGAAACAATTTGATGTATCCAATGTCTAATGATAGGAAAAGGACAGTCTTTCATAACGTCGGACCACAAACCAGGATGTGGGCAGTTTCTTTGTCCGACACCTCCTCAAACATCTTGTCATCTCCAGCCTTAATTATTTGCTATTTTACTGTCTTTTCCGTTATCCAAAAATCAAATTTGTTTTAAAATACTATTTCACATCAATTTTTTATATAATCGATTAATAACCTATGGTCACAACAATAATATATATATATATATATATATATATATATATATATATTATAAAAATATTATTAAATAATCATGTTAAAGAATAAATTATCAAAATATCATTATCCATTTATTTAGTTGCGAAGTTAAATATATATATATATATATATATATTAATTAATTAAGGTGACCAATTTTTTATCCGAAAAAACAAATTTACAAAACAAGTGAGGTCGAAAAAAGAATAATTGTCTTCTTAGAGAACTGGCTTAACTAACAGTAACATTAATATTTGTACGGATTATTTATTACTAAAAATAATGATGGAGTGTTTAAAAAGTATATTAATTACATCTCAATTCGATTAAAAATAATTAAAATAAATTTTTGTATACATTCTCAATTTAAGACTAAATAATATTATTAATACATTAATTCAAATCATTAGTGATCGATTTCTATTTTCGCTTCACGTTTTGATAGACGATCGTAAAAATATCACCATAGTTTTACTCTAATTTTATTTTTTTCAGCTATTTATTCCTTTGTTTGGATAGTTCAATTAAGTATAATTGTTATTTCTCTTAATGCTTTTTATTTTGTCTTGTAGGATTTTCTTTATTCGGTTTATTTGTCTTTTAAATAACCGTATCTGAGAATAATAAATAAAAAAATTAACTATAGATATAATAGATAAAAAAGCAGATAATATTAAATTGAAAAATAGATATAAACCAACATATGGTCAGTAATAATGATAATTTTGTCAACCAATCATAGTTTATTATATTCAACAATAATAATTATTATTATTAATGGAAAAAAATGGAACTTATATTACTAAAACTTTAATAAAAAAAAATGAAGGGAGATTAACCGTTAAATTTAGTGCCAGCAAAAAATAGCTGAAATAAAAAAATGGAAAAAATGATCAAGGAAGGAACGTGAAGAGATTGGAAGGTAGTGATTCGACAAGAGGATTATAGAGAGAGAGAGAGGGTGGGAAAGAGAAGGAGAAAGTCTCTCTGAAGCCGTAGTTGAGACTGAGATCGATCATTGTCTCGATCATCTGTCTTTGATTTCGCAGCAGAGAGAAAGAGAGCGCAAGAGAGAGAGAGAGAGAGCGCAAGAGAAAGAGAGAGAGAGAGAGAGAGAGAGAGAATGGGAGAGGTAGAGCGTGGAGGTTGTTGTCCTCCGATGGATCTGTTCCGTTCGGAGCCGATGCAACTGGTTCAGCTCATCATCCCTATCGAATCCGCTCACCGCACTGTCACCTACCTCGGCCAGATTGGCCTTCTTCAGTTCAAAGATGTCAGTACTCTTCTTTTTACGGATAAACCCTTCATCACTTCCATCGTCTTTCGATTTTTAGCCGCTAACTCGTAATTAGGTTTTCGCCTCCTCCTTTTCGGTTTCGCTCTTCGCATAATTCATCTACTTATTGATCTGAAAAGAGTCTGCGATTTTATTTTGTTTTCGCTGAGTAGTGCAGGTTTACTGTCGTACTCAATTGACCTATTTCGGAGTGATGATTAAACTTAATTTTATGATTTTCACGACAATTGATTAGTTAATTGAACTTAATCGCGGTGATTCTTGAATCGCTGGTTAATGGATGGGGAAGGTAGTATTTGATATCAGAATTTTGAAATTAGAACGCGGAAGTAGCGGGGACGATGTTATTGATCGTAACCTTGCGGTGTGATGCATTTTTTTTTTTTGGTCATTATTTAGGTTGTATATGTTTTTAATCAAGTTTCAAAGGACATTTTGGAACAGATTGGGGACAAATGATTATCCTAACAATTAATTAAGCAAGTTGGTTCCTTGTTTTTATGATATGAAGCATGATTTGCTGCTTTGAGAGGTCTTTCTGGGCCTAATGTTTATTTTGTTTCCAGCTCAATGCAGATAAGAGTCCTTTTCAACGGACCTATGCAACTCAGGTACGTTTGTTTTCTGCTATTAATAAGCCATTTTTTTTTTCTGGAACCTATACATAATGCTCTTCTTGTAATAAAGTTTTGTTTAGATATCTTGCAATTTCTTTTTTAATGATGATTATTGCCGGTCTTGTCTGTATTGGGATATGTTCTACAAAACCCAAGCCAACCATTTATGGGGAAATGTTTTGACTTTCTCTTTATCTGCTGTTGCTGTTGGAATATGATTTGAAAATGATTCACGTTTTGTCTTTACATTGCACACCTTTTATCATATCATTTTAATTATGGTGCCAAATATTCTCCATAGGAACAATGGCTAAGGTAGCAGATAATGAGGGGAGTGGGTAGGTTTTTGATAGTGAATTAAAGTTCTCCTTTGGAGTTATTGTATCCTGCACACTACTTAACTTTTGAATGTAGATTTGTTACATATATTGATTGTATGGTTGGAGTATAACTTGTATCTTCAAGGAGGTTTCTTGCAGAACAACTGATTTGGGTAAAAAGTGTTTGACATCTATTTGGTGCAAAGCACATGGGTCTTTTTAAGAAAGTTTTCTTCTACAGATTTGTTGATAAAATGGACACCTTTTATCCATTGATGATTTTTTTTTTCTCTTTGTGGCTTTGTGATTCTGCTCTTACATTAAGGGGGATTTGTTTTCCTCCAAACTCATTGTATTTTCTTCTCTTTGTTTAAAACAATTTATTGTTTTATCAACAAAAGTATTGATATTATGGTTTTAAATTTGTTTGGGGGATTTGTATTGGTCCTTGTGAAGATAAAAAGATGTGGAGAGATGGCTCGCAGATTGCGTTTTATCAAGGAGCAAATGTTGAAGGCAGGTGTTTCACCGAAAGATCCCAGAACACTAGATGATGTGAACATTGATGACCTTGAGGTACATGAGTACACTTGTGGACAGATTTTGTTTCCACTTCATTAAATTTCTTTTATAGTTTATAATTTTAACTCTGGCCTGCCTTGTAACAGGTAAAACTTATAGAAATTGAGTCAGAGTTAACTGAGATGAATGCAAATGGTGAGAAGTTGCAACGGTCGTATAATGAGCTTGTGGAGTATAAGCTTGTTCTACAGAAGGTACAGTGCCTTTAAATAATACCATGCTCTTTCATGGTGTTATGAAAATAGCTAAAACAAGAGTAAATCAATGACTTTCACTTAATCATATTTGAAAATTAATAATAGAAAATATTTGTGTTAAAGTGTCTCACATTGGCTAGGAATATGACCAAAACAGTTCTTATAAGACTAGGGCAATCCTCCCCCCTTGAGCTTGCTGTTGAGGTTGAGTTAGGCTTGATCCACTTCACCTCTAATATGGTATTAGAGCCATCCAATCTTAAAGTTGGGCCACCTGCAGATGTCCAGTTTTGGGCTCGGCGTGTTAAGATATCCCATTTTGATTAGGAAAATGGTTAGACACTCCTTATAAAACTTGGGCAATCCTCCTGCACCAAGGTAATTTTTGGGGTTGAATTAGCCCTGGACCATTTCTAACAATGGGTATTTCTGATAAATGCTGTACTACAACTAGAATATATGCAAGTATCACTTTTACCCATTGTGTATTTGGATCTTCTCTTTTGTTTTCTTAAAAGAAAGCATATAATCAAAATGCTGCAAATATAGCTTTTACTGTTTTTATGGAACTTATTTAAAATAAAATATGGGTAATTGAATCCCTTCTGAACTTGTATTTTATGCCCTTTGTAATCCTTAGCCAAACTTAGTTTATTTCCATATAATTGGGGGACTTCTTGACTTATATTATACCACTTCCTTGTTCGATTGATGCATTAAAATTAAATTTAGCATAAGTTCTTGTTGCATGCTGTTTAGGAAAGACAAATGAGGAATTAATAGAATGATCAGTTTTATTGAACAATTGAGAATTGGAGAAAGAACTTTCTTCCATGGGTTCCCCTTTCACAAAAGGCATCCTCTTTTGTACACTATTTCTCTTGATGTATTCCTTCATCCCTATTTTTCCCTGTTAATCTAATTGATATCCTCTCTAGCAAACTGACTGATCTAACAATCCTTAACTACTATTCTCCATCCTTCTATCGTAACATCTGGTGGTTTAAAAATAGGATGTGCTTGATATTATGCAAAAAATGTGCCAAGACATGCTTTCTTCTAGTTAAAGAGAGACACAGACTAAGATTTGTGCAATGCTTATACAATAACACAGTTTTACCTAAATCAGTGAATGAGAGGTATATCTGCTTTGATTTATGTTGTAATCTTGTTATTTTATAAGATTGAAATTTCAGATGTTTAAATTTTATATTACAGATCAATCACCAAATAGTTATTGCATTTTTTTCAGGCTGTTGGGTTTTTCTACTCAGCTCAAAGCTGTGCCATGGAGCAGCAGAGAGAATATGAATCACGTCATCTGGGGGATGAATCTATGGAAACACCTTTATTACAGGACCAAGTAGACTTCTTACCTGCTTATATATAATTTTCTTTTATACTATTGACAATAATCTTTTAATGAATTGATTCTTGCTGGGTGTTGTGTTGTGAAGGAATCGTCAGGTGATTCATCAAAGCAAGTTAAGTTGGGGTTTTTAGCAGGTCTTGTTCCCAGGGAAAAGTCCATGGTTTTTGAGAGAATTTTATTTCGTGCTACTAGAGGAAATGTATTTTTAAGGCAGGTTACTGTTGAGGATCCTATCACAGATCCTGTTTCTGGAGAAAAGGTGAATCCCTCACCCCATTTTTTTTAAAGAGATTTTATGCTATAAAATAATGAGTTGTACTATGCAGCAGGCTATTTTTGCTTTCATTTTAGCTGATAGATAGATCATACAGAAATCGTGTGCCGATGCATACTAGTATAGATGCATTCAAAGGCTAATTTTTTTAGATTCTGTATGTGTAATGGGTGCTATTGTGCATCAATACATTACACGAACCCTATTAGATAAAGGTAGTTTGTTGGTCTAATCTAATGGACAGATTCCTCGGTTAATAGTGGCTTTTCCTTTAAAATATGAATAGAAGATCAACCTATTTAATTGTATTGTGTCTTGGGTTTTCTAACTATATTTGATTGTTATGTTAATACTTAATATTGCTCCTTTTTTGTTGGACTTGTTGGGATTAGAAAGTTGAAAAAAAGAAGCTGAGAACATATAATAAATGAGATTCTTCATTTTTGGTTGAAATAAATTTCTTCCTGTTGTCATGTATATTTTTTGTTTTATATTTTATTCTATGATGACTTATGAATGTTCACCTGCAGACTGAGAAAAATGTATTTGTGGTCTTCTATGCTGGTGAAAAAGTAAAAGCCAAGATTCTGAAAATATGTGAAGCCTTTGGTGCCAATCGCTACCCTTTTGCTGAGGAACTTGGAAAACAAGCTCAAATGATCACAGAGGTTGGTGTATTGGTTCTTAATTTTCCCAAGGAAAATCTTCTGTATCTCCCCCAAGACAGCCCAAGTTTTTTGCTACCATACTGCTTTAATGTAGTACATGTGAATTGATTCCCAGAAACAATTGGATTGTAAATTCGTGGTGAAGTATGGACTAGCCTGTCTTAACCCTTTTAATTGAGGATGTGGGAGATATGGTGTGATAGTACTAGTATTGACCACCTCCCTGAAAAAAAAAACCCCTTTTAGCACGGAATACTAACCTATGTTGTGACCATAGGGTGGATTCACTCAATTTCTATGTTTTTAGTAGATGTTTCCCGTGATCATGGGCATTTAGTGTGTGTACCATAGCCTAAAAGGTAATTAGGAAACATTTGCTCTAATATGCCCTCCATAACCTTTGAGTACTGATTACATGTACTATTACTGATTCTGATGTGTACAAAAGCCATGTTAATTGCAAACACGTATTAGTCAGCACAGTTAATGATTGATTGATGAACTTAGATATTCTTCCTTGGTAGTTGCTTCAGTGCTCATTCAATGATTCTTACTGGAGAAAGTAACTATTCAACAATAAAATAAATCATTATAGTTTTGAGTGGATGGCCTAATCTTTCCTTTCCATGTGTGACAAAAGCATCTATTTAGCCAAATTGATTTACTTTTTGTATGTTTTATTTTGAAGAACCTTCATCCTTTATATGTTTGTTCATTGTATTAGTGAATTTGCAATTTTTGGCTTTGTCTCTGACTGTTTCAAAAAATCACCTGCAGGTTTCCGGAAGACTTTTAGAATTGAAGACCACTATAGATGCTGGACTACTGCATCGGAATAACTTGCTAAATACTATCGGGGCTCAATTTGAGCAATGGAATGATCTTGTATGTCTAAAATAAAAACATACATAATACTGTATTATTCATGTGATGGATTGAATATATTTTCCTGATTTCCTACTTCATCATGCTTTTGATTTGATTAGTTATAAATTTTAATTCTCCAGTATTCAATATACTTTTAGATTAATTTTTGTTCTATTGGAATTCATGTTTAATTTCTCTTGACAATAAATTCATGAAGGTGAGGAAGGAGAAATCTGTTCATCATACCCTGAACATGCTGAGCCTTGATGTGACTAAAAAATGTCTTGTGGCTGAGGGGTGGAGTCCTGTTTTTGCTACTAAGCTGGTATTTGTTGTTATTGTGATCCTTTATTTTATAATGCATTTCATTTTGCCTAGCCAGAGATAATATCTTGGTGGTTTTGTAAAAATTGATTTTATGAAACATGTTACCTTGAATCTTCAGATCCAGGATGCATTACATCATGCAGCATTGGACTCTAATTCTCAAGTTAATGCCATTTTCCAAGTTTTGCAAACCAGGGAGTTGCCCCCTACCTATTTTCGCACAAATAAATTCACTTCTTCTTATCAAGGAATTATCGATTCATATGGGTATCATACTGTCTCTTTTCCCCTTTTTTATCCCTTAATTAGTTGTGTGTGAAAGTGGAGCTTTAGTTATTGATAATATGTGAAGAAGTTAAAACTTTCATATTGTGTGCATGACCTCATGTTTCTAATAGTTTAGACTATGAGTTAAATGTGCAAATACCATTGGAGTTCAGATATACCAAACTAATACTGTATAGTGCACACCAACATATAATTAGATCAGTCATTTTCACAATCTATGAAATATTTGTTTTTCTCCTACAAGAAGTGGACCCTTACACTAGCTCTACCAATGTATATTCACTTTAAGGTATTTTTTTTTCTACAAATATATATTATTAATATACTATCTCCAATTTGCATGGTTCACTACACTTCGTTTATAGTCCACTCTTATAAAATCTTACTAATAAATGAATTTGTTTAAATTCACATATTGATAGATATTTCTTGTCTTGAATATAACTATCAATGTTACATCACATTAAACAGTTGAAGGTGTAATTTGTCTCAACTAGGTATTTGTCCAGCATTTTATAGCAACAGACTACTAGGTTGAGTTGAATATGTCAGAGCAAAATGAAATAATTAGATTAGTAACTACAGAAAACTTCAAATATGGAGATAACGTGGACAAGATTTCAAACCTGTGAGGAAATATGCGATGATTTATTATTTAGATATATGAATTCTAATGTCCATATCTTCTTGAATAATTAAGATATAAACGGTTTAAAAATGATTTATAATAACCCATTAAAGTGCCTTGATTTTTGAACATATTGATTAGAAATCATTTTTTAAGGTGAAAGAGAGACTGCTGCAATTATATTCTTAACAATTTAAGAACTCGTTTATATATTTTATTTTTATTTTCGAAAGATATGAATATTATACTTTGAACTTTTATACTAATATTTCAGGGTTGCTAAGTATCAGGAGGCAAATCCTACTGTGTATACTGTAGTTACCTTTCCATTTCTTTTTGCTGTAATGTTTGGTGATTGGGGGCATGGAATATGTTTACTATTGGCGGCTCTATATTTCATATTCCGGGAGAGGAAACTTTCTCGCCAGGTAACCTTTTAGTTTTACCTTGACAATCTTCCTTTAAGAGAAGTATAAAAGGCTAGCTTTTTTATATTTTAATGGGGGAGATTAAGAAGTTTCTTCACCATAGTAGAAAAAATCCATTATGAAACTTGTATATTTGATATGATACAAATGCAATACCACGAGGACATTGAAAAATGGGAAATTCTTAAAAATTCAGTACAATATATGGCTCATATAAGTTAAAGAGACATTGATCATTTCTACTAATATATATTCGTATCAGTGGATGATAATCATAATTTACAAAAGCTGGACTTGTAATCATAACAAAGAACCATATTTTCGTTACTTTCTTTTGCCTATATCAAATTATGTTAATTAGTGGATGATAATAATAATAATTTTCAAAAACTGCATTCTTAATCATAAGAAAAACCATATGTAATAACTTATTTTTGCCTATATCAAAATACTTTTTTCTACGAACATGTTACATGTTTTTCCAACTCCATTTCAGAATGTCACTAAAAGCATCAATAGTCCTGCTCAAAAGAAATCGCAGCTCTATTTAATTATCTACTCTTAGGATGTATAATGAGATCTGACCAAGGACAGCTTTAGTCAATTAGGTAATTGCTAGTTAGTTGGATTAATTATTTATTTAAAAGAGATTGGTTATAAATAGGGGAAATCAGATTGGGGGAGGGCATTCTGTGAAATTGATAGTTTGTGTCAGCAAAAGAAATCCTTTGTAAAAGGGAAGCCAGGAAACCCTTGAGGAGAATTCTATTTTCCATTTTCTGTTATGTTCTTCAATTATAGTGTTTTATTGTTTTGGTTCATCCTCTCAGTCTTATTTTCTAAGTTTCTATGGCCTACTATTTACTATAATTTAAGGACACAGATAAAATATTAGATCCTTCTGTAATTTTAGTTGTATTCCAAAGTATTGGGGCCATATTCCCAATGTATCAGTTAATATAATTTAAAATTAAAAAAAATAAAATTGAAGGATACTCCTTGAACTAGAAGTATTGTACACATGTTGATGTTTGATAAGTACAACATGTTGAATACTGATTATTTTACTGTAAACAGATTATAATTATATTTTGGTCTGTTGGTGTTGGGCTGGGTAGTCATCCTCTCCCCTTATGGTGAAGTTGGATTTAGGTATTCAAATTTTGGCCCCTTGGAATTGTTGCAAAGGACTTTCCAAGTAAACTAACTAACTTTTTTTACTACCATTCCATTTGTTGATATTAACCAGATAATAAGTAGTTTAAAAAAAAAATCGTGAAAACTGGTTCAGATTGACATTAAGGGACCATTTAGTCAGAGAAAATATTCTGTTCACTTTTTAATTACAAAAATACCACTTTACGTCTGCTTTATTTACCATGTTCAAATGTTTGTGTAGGAAACAATGAAAACAATTTCTATTGTTTTCTAAACAATTTTTTTTTACTGTTTCCTATACAAATTTTTGAAGTGAAAATATAATTAAATGAAAAAGTAGAAAGTATTTTCCCTAACCAATTGACTCCTGAATTTTCCATTAATTTGTGCTTGGTGTGTCACTTTTTTCCTCTTCCATAACTATATTTTAAGTGTGTCTGTGTTTCCAACCAGTCTTCTGACATGAATCTTGGTGTAAAAAACAGAAGCTTGATGACATCACGGAGATGACTTTTGGAGGTCGTTATGTTATTTTGTTGATGGCGCTGTTCTCAATCTACACTGGTTTTATCTATAATGAGTTCTTTTCCGTTCCATTTGCACTCTTTGCCCCCTCTGCGTATGATTGTCGTGACCTTTCTTGCAGGTAAATCAAATCTCTTGAGTGGTAACATTTGAATATTATGCTTTTAAAAATTTAGTCACCGATCTCTCTTTTTTCTTTTTGGGGTATTACTGTCTTTCTGATGCAGGGACGCTACAACAGTGGGCTTGATAAAAGTGCGTGACACTTACCCTTTTGGAGTGGATCCTGTATGGCACGGTACACGAAGTGAACTACCATTTCTGAACTCATTGAAAATGAAAATGTCAATTCTTCTTGGAGTTGCTCAAATGAACCTTGGAATTGTGATGAGCTATTGCAATGCCATATTCTTTAGAAACAGCGTGAATGTGTGGTAAGTTAATCAGTAATATTTGCTATAGAGAAATCTTACTCTGCAGAATAGAACTACGGGGTAGAAAGAACTATTTTGTAGTTTTGTGAAGTTATTTGTTTCTGCAATCAAATCACTGTTTTTTTTCCATCAGTACACACTTGCTTACTAATTCAACATTAATGTAGTTTTTTTACTTCAATGTTTCACTCTCAGGTTCCAGTTCATTCCCCAGATGATATTTCTAAACAGTCTATTTGGATACCTAGCCCTTCTTATTATTGTCAAGTGGTGTACTGGTTCTCAAGCTGATTTGTACCATATTCTGATATACATGTTCCTTAGCCCGACTGATGATTTGGGTGAGAACCAACTCTTTGTTGGCCAGAAAAATTTGCAGGTTGGTTAACATCCAACTCTCCCTTGGTATATTTAGAAGTCTTAACAATGTATTTCTATGTGAATAATACTAACATTCTTTGTTTTTGTTTTTTCCCAGCTTGTGCTTTTGCTTCTGGCTCTTGTCTCTGTCCCCTGGATGCTGTTGCCAAAACCTTTTATTTTAAAAAGGCAGCATGAAGCTGTATGCTTGCTTTTATAGTACAAGTTTCCTCGTTGTTTACATAGGACTTTTATATTTGTTCTATTCTAACTTTTAATATTCATGCTACTTCAGAGGCACGGGGTTGAATCCTATAGACCACTTGACAGCACAGACGAGAGCTTGCAAGTGGAGTCAAACCATGATTCCCATGGTCATGAGGAATTTGAGTTCAGTGAAGTCTTTGTACATCAACTTATACATACCATAGAATTTGTACTTGGAGCAGTCTCTAATACAGCTTCTTACCTCCGTCTTTGGGCCCTTAGGTATGTCTATAAGTCGCAATTGCTCTATTCTAACATTAATGCTCGAGTCCCTCCAAATAAACAAGTTTGGAACCTCATATCATGCAGTTTTTTTACCTTATGTTTCTCTATTTGTCCGTTGATATGTTTCATGCATATATTAAATTGCAGTTATGCATTGACTAATGTTTTCCTTTTTTTGTATCTAGTCTTGCTCATTCAGAGTTATCAAGTGTATTCTACGAGAAGGTTCTGTTGATGGCATGGGGGTATGTTAAATTTAAAAATCTGTAACGTTTTCATTCATGTGTGACTCATGATGTCGATTGTGGAGGTTAGGAGTGGTGAACATTTAACAAATTAAAATTATTTAGCATGACTGGGGTATTGCATGACATATACGAGTATACTAAGTAACTTACCGTCAGAAGGCAACTATTTGATTTTGGAAGTTTATGTTTTGAAGTAAAGTGCAACATGCTTACGGAATCATTTCTCAAATGTGTCTGGTTCTTGTTTCTCATGGTTTAGTTTCTAGAATCGATGAGTTTTACCCCCTTAAATTTAACAATAGTTTGTCCGGATAATTGACACGTCTGGTAATTACTCTGCTTGATTTTACAGGTACAACAATGTGATTATCCTGATAGTGGGTCTCATTGTCTTCATTTTCGCTACCGTCGGAGTGTTACTTGTCATGGAAACTCTGAGTGCCTTCTTGCATGCGTTACGACTTCACTGGGTGGAGTTTCAGAACAAGTTTTACGAGGGCGATGGTTACAAGTTCCACCCTTTCTCGTTCCACTTGAGAGATGATGAGGAATGACATGCTCTAAGATCGCATTAATAAGAACGAGTAGTTACATATATAGCTTTGGACCTGTATTATTCTTTCATTTGATGTAACAAGTCAGTGATTGGTATCTGCAGCCTTGTATGCGGTGGAATCCTCGAAGGTTTTTCATCAAACGTCCCATTTTGTTTATTTATCCATTGAGGGAATAAATATTCCCAATTAGGGGAGTAACTTCGCTTCAGCTAGGAAGGCGTGGTCAAGTGTAATAATCATACTTGCAACATAAACTTAATATTCAAATCTTTATTGTTTTAATTTATAAAAAAAAGTCTTATTTGATGTATTAGTTTTTATAACAATGGAAATATTTTAGTAGTATTCAAAAATAAAATTTTAAGCACTTTTGGATGCCCTTTTTGAGCTGAGACTTGTTTTGGTCCTTGTGAGACTTAACTCATCTTAATTTATGATGTAAAAAAAGGTTAAATTATTATATGTTTTTGTGTTTTTTATATTATTATTTAGATTTTATAATTTTCTTTAATAGAACGCTTGAATTATATGTGTCTTAATTGAGTTTTCCAATTGTAGATTTTTTATACATTCAATCAATTTTGATGTGATGTTTAGATGGTTATTATCTATGGTAAAAAATTTATATTATATACAATAGTTTGTGTTTTATGACCATGTAAATTGTTATCACATTTTAATACTAAAATAGTAAAAAAAAAAAAAAAGGCATAGTTGAGTAATTAAGATTAAGACTAATATCGTATAAGAAAGAGTAATAGAATAGATACATAATTTATATATATATACTTTTTCCTGAAGTTATTTAAGCCAAAGAAGAAAATATTTTTAAAATTAGAACATATATAAATATATTATTTTATTTATAAAAACTATTTTTAAAATTTGTTGTTTATTAAAAAATTTATATTTAACTTTGCATTAATATATTTAAATAAAATAAAGGAGCAAATGTGAGGTGAGTTTTATTTTATTAAAAATATAAGTGATCGGAGGGACATTAATAAATAAGCGCAAGTATCATTTCTTTTTAAGGGAAAGTAAAGAATGTGAGTGAGGAGGACGTCAAGCGGACACTGTAAAAATAATTGTTATTCGTGGCTAACTGTTTTAAAAATATTAATAGAATTTTTTTATATTTATGAGTATTTGTAAATATTCTCAGATTTTTTTTAAAACAATTATTTGAAAATTATTTTTAAAATTTTATTTTTTAATATTTTTATTAAAAAATATAATTTAAATAAAAATAAATTATAAAATACTAATATAAATAAAATTAGTTTTATTAAATATTAATTATAATATAAAGAATAAATTTAAATAATATTAATTTTTTAAAATAATTTTAATTTCATAGATAAAAAATACAAATTTATAAATTTTAATAATAAATAATTCTTAAATACTTAATGTTTCTTCACTAAATAATTTTTTTTGGTAATAAAATTTGCGAGTTAAATACTATGATATTCGTACATGTCTAATTAATAAACAAGTAATTAAAATATCCATATTAATTATGCGTAAGTATATTTATCATATCCATATTAATTATCTGTAAGTATCTCGTATTTGTTTAGTTTAATACATATAGATTTTACGCACAAATAGTCATCGTATGATTTTTTTAAGTGTAGTCTAATTTACACTTATACTAGTTAAGTGTAAATTTTCTAAAAAAATCCAAAATTGAATTTTTATATCATAAAAACTAAATAATTTATTAGTTGCAGGATACACCATTGTCATCTAACAACATACTTCAATATTAATTAAATAAAAAAATATACTAACCTATTTAACAACATACTCCAATGTAATTCAATTACTAGTTTAAACATAGATACACAACAAGAAATATATAATATTGGTATTACCAATAGACGTATTAAGAAATTCTTTTCTCACTTTAATGTGATCCAATGATACAAGATACTCTCCAACATAGATACAACATACTCCAATGTGATTCAACTAGTCATACAGTTTACAATTTCTAATACGTATTACCAAATCTTTTTTTCTCACTTTAATTTCTCCATACATATCTCAATAAATAGTTAGATAAAAATATATATTAGGGTTCAAAACTTTAAAAGTTAAGATCGAATCCCAACAATTTGAGTTATTACAAATTTAATTTAATTAAATCCGTGTATCCAATTCAATATGATTTTGTGTTTGGTAATTGGTCAACTCATTTGAGTTAACCCAATCCATGATCAGTCCAGTCCAAAATAAAGCAACATCACTACCACATGGATTTGAGTTTCATTATATGTTCAAAATCAAAAGTGAGTGAATAACCTGCTGTTTGAACACTTCATATAGCTTTTACAAGTATAAATGACATAAAAAAATAAAGAAAACTAAAATATCTGAAAATATTATTTTATAGGCAAAAATTATTGATAAAATATAAATTTTTAAAAATGTCTACATTAGTTTCAAAACTAAATTAAATCGATGAAGATTAATAATAATTTATATATCTAATATTTAGTTTAAAAATTACAAAAAAAATAAAATATAAATATTAAGTTGTTTGATCAGAAAATAGGAACATATTATTCAATAAACACTTCTTAACATTTAATTTAAATGTATATTAATTGTTTTAGCAGGCAGAGACATTCGTGTTTTACAGTAGTTAACATCCTATTGAGTAGTTGTATGAACTGCGGCCACAGTTGAAACCATGGAATCCACCCCACAAATATTTCGCCCCCGGCAAATCTTGTAGTATCCATTTTCTCCCCAATTCTCTCCCCAGGAGTTTTTGATGATCCAATATGGCTTCTCCTTCATCCGAATGGGGGCATAGGCGCCAGAACCATATCCCACCAGTAATACTCCATGATCCAACCTTTTTGAGCATATGTATGGGCATGACACTCCATGCATATATGTCTGCATAAATACTGCATTGATGGCCACTGTGTTTGTGCCCATTCAAAGTTACAATATATCAACTATGTCATATTGGTAATTAAATAAAAAGGGCTCCAAAATAGAGTAAATATTAGTTTCTCCAGTCTCACCTGCAAGAGGGCCATTTTTCACAAGATTTGCAGCAATCTGTTCTTCATCAAGTGAGACGACACTGAAGTTTGCAACTGATGCTGCAATCTTTGCTTTGTCAAATTTGCAGCTCCCGCGATCAGTACCAGAATAAGGATAGTCTTCCTCGCGCATGACCCCACCAGATTTAAGGATGTACTCAAAAGCACTATTCATCAATCCACCATTGCACCCAGAGTCACAAGAACCTGCTTCATCAGGATCACACTGCACACAGAAATGGGTCCAACTTAGACAAGATCACAAGAAAACAATTGCTAATTGTAATTAATAATATTTCTCCCTCCTTGTATTTGAATCATTAGAATCATATTTCACTTGTAACAAACTTGTTTACAGTGATTAATCTAAGAATTCTGTTCAATTAGTAATTGTGTTGCGTGTAATAGCTAAATGATTTGTAAGTTTATATTTTATGAGAGTATTTCTAAAATTATTTAATTTAATTTTAGAAGTTAAAATTATCAATGATATGAACCTTCTTAGATTTAACCACTGGTGGATATACATTAGAAAATAGACTGCACTTATTACATTGACGTGAACATATATGAATGAAACAAGTGTATTTTATACCCATATCCTCTATAAAAATACCATTTTCCAGAAAAGAGTTAAGGTAAACTAAACATTTTCCATCAATAAGCATAGAAGAACTAAGTTTAGAAAAAAAAAAAAAAAAACACAACAATGGTAAAGTCAAATTATATTATAATTCCTGAGGACACCTGTTTTAAACAAACCATTACCAAATTTCACCTCTCAAACTCAGCACAATAAAGCGACATGCCCTCGATTACTAATAAACCCCAAAAGAACAAACAATTGAAAGCAACAACCCAAACACAAGCTTAGTAAGAACCTATATGCTTGATCTTCATGTCTTAAAAGTTTACCTATTTACCATAACCGTTAATTTCGTAACAACAGAGGACATAAAGCCTCTTAAACTCAGACAAACGTTACACCATATCAAGCAACGAGACAATATAAAAAAATCAAATGAACAAACAACAAGTTAAAGGGCCAAAGAGAAAAAGTAAACAAACCTCGTGATCACAATCAACAAGCTGCTGCTCACTAAGACTCACAAGTTCCCCTGTAGCCAGAAAGTGAGCCCCTTCGAGAGCCCCCGTAGCGCTGAAGCTCCAACATGAACCGCATGAACCCTAATTCACCAACCAATCAAATTCAAACTTTCTAAAACAAACTATTCACAAATCATCATCATCATCATCATCGTCATCATCATCATCATTATTATTACCTGATTCTTGACAGGGGTAACTGCACCGTAATCTCTCCAATCGAAATCACTCGGAAGATTATCAGTGGGCAGAATGGGAGCCTTGTTCGCATCGGAGGGCAACCTCACACCTCTCAAACCCAAAACCTTATTTCGGAACTCCGACGGCGTAAGATCAGAGAACCGCGTAACACCGTGAACCGCGGAAGGGTCCAGGCTCTGGTGGCGCCGAGCGCGGCGCAAGTTAGCCTTGAACACCTTGAACCTGTAATCGTGCTCCTCCCGGGAAGCGTACGCCTTCCCGAAGCTGCGCTTGAACTCCAAAAAGTGCTCTTCTGCACCAAGCCGCACGCCGTCCACCACCTGCCGGATCACAGTTTCCTCTCCGCCGTCCGACGAGGCCGCCGCCACGAAAAAAACGACGGAGAACGCAACAGCGAAGAGAATCAGAGTCCGATTCATGTTGGAAAATTTTGAGTGTGGAAAGTGTGAGTTTGGGAGTTTGTTTTTATAACGTAACGGTTATACTAAGAATAAGACCCCAACGCGCGATTGCTTAGGAGACAGGTAAGACAAACAACTATCCTTCGCTGTTATTCATCTAAAAGCCCAATATCAGAGATTGGGCTGAATAGTCCAAACTCTAATTGGGCCTTCCTTCCCTATTGACCCAACCCAAAAATAATATCCTCCCTCATTTGCCGTCGGCAGTTCGCTTATTTGCCGTTGACGGCAAAAATATAATTCGTCGTTTCCCTTCGACCTTCATTTCTCGGTGGCGACGTTGACACCTATTGTTGAGTATTTATTTATTTATTTTAGTTTTTTTTTCCTCTGTTTTGTGATATAGTTTCTCTTATAGTTTGTGTGAATTGCAGATGGAGGGTAGGTTTGCTGAAGAACTCTACGCTGAAAGTTTAGAATTGTCAAAATTAGAACTCTCATCCACCATTGTTGTTGATGAAGAAGATAAGTTAAACGGTAAGATGTGGTGTGAGTGAATTGATTTAGAACACTTTTGCTAACACTATTACTAAATACCACAAATTGTTTGTTTTAAAATTAGTATTTATACACTATATACATTGTCTATAATTACGATTTAGATATATTGATGGTAGGCAAATAATCAGTTTGCGAATGACGTATTTTTACGAAAGGGGCATACACTAACACTAGACGTTTCAATTTTATTAAACCATTGAATTTGATTATCTAAATGTATCTATCGTTATCGATTCTCAGTCGCTTGCTTTATTAGTTAAGGCTTTTAATTTTACATTGTGCTTTTAGATTGTGATGGTGGTGATTTGAGTTTGTGGGATGATTCTGATGACAAGTTGGATAGTTCGTTGGATTTGGATAGGGAGTGGCAGAGGAGGCATGACCAATTCCATACGGTGTTTGTTTTGCCATTCTGGAATTAATTTTTTCTTATTTTAGTTTCTAATTTATACTTATATAATGTGATTGACTATTCACTTTCAATTCTCGATCATATTTTAGATTGGGTACCGGGATGGTCTTATAGCGGGGAAGGAGGCTTCTGCTCAAGAGGGGTTCAATATCGGTTTTAAGCAATCGGTTTTTGATGGTTACAGTTGGGGTGTTGTAAGAGGTGTTACCAGGTATTCTATGACGGAAGAAATGCAGTTTATTTGATTTTAATACTGCTACTGTTTCACTATTTTTTTTTTTTAATTTTCTTTTTGGCTATTTGCTTCTTGTGAAGTGCTTTTTCTCATCTTCCACACCAATTAAAAGAGAGGTTGATTGAAACACAAGAAAAGAGGAATGAATTCCAAGGGCTCTATGAATCTGTGCATTCTTTGTCAACAACAGATGCCCTTGGATTGTTTAGTGAAGAAATCAAAGCACAGGAAGCTCTGGAACAGAGTGAACACTCAGAAGTTAGCCATCACACAGAAGGTTTGCAAGAGCAGCCTTCCCATGGTTCTCAACTGAGAAATTATCGTGGACAACTTGAATCTCTGATTCGTGATTCTCCTGCCATTGTTATTCATTTACCTGAATCAAAATAAATGGTGATCTATATTTCATGTAATATATACTTTGAGCATAGAATTTATGATTTTGTAAAAAACAGATCAATTGATGTAATTGTTTAGTACACATTTCCAACTTTATGATTTCACCCGCCATAGATTCTTGTGGTGGTAACTAAACTTCAAAAGTTGATTGAATTATTCATTGAGCACAATCATATAGCAGTTGTTTTTTTATAATTCCTGATGATGAAATATGAAGTAAAATAAGAAAAACAAAACCATATAAAGCACATATTGTTAGCTATGCTGCTGGATAGAAATAAAATACATTAGGATGATTTCCATTTATTATAAACAAAAGTAATACTGCATAAAACACAACTTAGAGAAAGTAAATAATACCAAAGTACACTGAACAAATTCATATAGCAAATCCACTTCCGATTCTTGCCCCTCAGTATGTATTCATGTAAAAGCCTCGCTACCCTGCAAGTTGAATTTTCTCCAAGCGTCAGAAAGGAGATGCATAGGAAGTTACTCGTTGTGACAGCTACTTGCAGATTACTACTGGTCGTGGAGATTGGCTTTTTCCTGGTGTCTTGCTTCTTTGATTTTGTGCAAGATAGCACTTGCTAACAGGAATCAGAGAAGAGCTGTCTCAGCTTTTACCTTTGTTGCATGAATTCATCAGCTACACGCTTGAATAGGTCTTGCATGAGCGAAGGGTGCATCATTTCTCATATGAGCTTCGCATTTGGGCATTGACGCTACTGTTTCAAAAGCTTCAATTAGCAATGACACTTTCCTTTTCCTTGCTGGAGCAAGTCTTGTGACAGCTTGTCTGAGTGCGAAATCAAGCATCCACTCCTCTTCATTTTTTCTTTCATCTATCATTTGGTGCTTCAGGTAAACTTTCTCTGGTTCTTGTTCCGAAACAAAGGGCAGGAAATTTGGCTTTCGTGGATTGATCTTTCTCATTTCTTCGTCCTCTTCCACAGGTCTCTTGCGCTTAGTTCCCCAGTACCAGTTCTTGCTTGTGTGCTGCTTTTCACCACCTGTGCTCTTCAGCTTACTACCTTGAACTTTATTTTCCTCTAATAATTTCTGCTCCTGATCAATAATGTTGCTTTTCTCAGGCACTTTAGACATGTGAATTAGGTGCTCCTGGTTAAATTCATGATCATCATTCTCGAGGCTTGTTGCATCTTTGTCTTCACAGCTATCATCAATCTTGCAACTTTCACTAGTCCTGTGGCCTTGACTATTTTCTAATGTATCTTCATCAAGTACCATTGAAACACAACCGTCCTCATAATCCAAATGTTTCTCATTTTCCCTGTTGTTATCTTTTGCATTTGTTAGATTCTGAAATACTTCCTCAGTCAAAGTAGGTTGGTCATACTCACAATTTATACCTTTGAACGGGTAATTTTTTTCTTGAATCACTATCTTCATGTTTTCACTTGAGTCTTCCAGGACAAAATTAGTGCAATGAGGCTGTGCTTCAAAACAGATGCTCCTCTCTTCTTGGGCTTCTTGGAGTTTCACCTCTTCAACCAGAATGTCTGCATAATGGCTGCTAAAGATGTCATCTAACCACATTTCAGATATATCATGCGAACTCTCTGATAAGGCCTTGAGTTTTGAGTTGATCTTCTCCATTGAGCAGGTGGAAGAATCAGTATCATCTTCATAGCTGAATTCACGGAAATGTTCCTCCTCCCGGCATTGGGAATTAGACTCATCCAATTCAATATCCTCCATGTGTTCCCCGTCATATTTAGCCTCATTGCAGTAGCTTCCTGTACAGGTTTTTTCATGAAACCAGCTAGGTGGGTGGTTTTCCTCTACATCTTCAACAGCTTGTCCTAGATGAAGGCTCCCTTTGCTATTTGCTTCTACAGCAGCAGCAGTAAAGTAGGTTTTGAAATCCTCCTCAAAATTGATCTGAGCCTTTGGGAGATCATGAGTCATACCTGGACTAACTTGCTTGACACCATCCTCTTCTGTTGCATAGCCATTCTCGTCCTTTGGAAAATTGATATCGTGTTCTTTTAGGTCTTTGCCAGAGTTGAATTTTCTCATTTCGTCAGTTCCTTCCCTTTCTTTAGCATGGATTTCAAAAAATAAATCCATACCAATTTCTTGTGCCAAGGGAGTGATTGTTGGATTACTTGTATCAGCTTCATCACATTCAGGTTTTCCATGAAAAACAATCTCCTCAACACCAGAGTCTTGTTTTGTATCACAAGGGGGCACCTTCCATCTTTGAGGAATCACAGCTTCCAGCTTCATATTCCTCCTTGCTGAAATGAAGCTCTTCAATGGAGGCAAAGGAGCATGACCATGACCATTAAGAGAACAGTATGTATATGGGCAAACCTTCATCACTGAAACTCCCTCAGACTCGGTTCCTTCAGGGTGAAGCATAAGGTACTCGGGAAAGTTATAGTCTTTTAAAGTTGAAGAGCAGGTAGCCCTCTCTGGTGCATTCACATCTTTAAACAGAGCTGCTGATGTGAATTTTTTTGAACAAGCTTTACAAGATTTAAAACTAGGATTCTTTGTTAATGTTCTCATTGAATTCAAACTACATGATCTAGACAAAGCTTTTGCAGGTTCTTTGCAAGAAACGAAACTAGTTTTTAAATTTCTTATACATTTTTGTGGTAGAATCTTACCATCTGAACTGGATTGATTATTCCGATGACTAACCGACAAAATCTCCTTTTTTGCTTCTGAACTGCTAGTGGACTTCATGTAATGGGGTGACCTTCTGACCAAAGCCTTTTGCTGTTGTGGGGATGCTCCAGCAATTGGAACTTGAAGAGGTGGTGGCTTTCTTTGTTGGGATAAGCTCCTTATCGAAGACGATGAATGAGAAGGCTTGAAATCAGAAAGCTGAAAGGACCTTGACTTCAACATTTTCTTCATCTTATCAGTTTCTCTGGTTTTGCCATCTTGGTGCTGAGAGAAAGATGGCTTTAGGTTTGCCAAGCACTTGTCAGATTTGACATGATCAGCTTGGATACCAAGCTTGCCTAGAACAATTCTTTGAACCATATTTAACAGAAAACCACACACATAATAACGGGATTTGGAATCAAAACCAGTTTTTTCTGTGTTGGAATTCAAGCACAAGAAAAAGAAAATCCTCCTGTGCTTTGTTTTCCACAAAGGAAGTTCACATTGCAAGAAAAAGGAGGGACTATATCCCAAACAACCAAGAAAAATTTCCCCCTCTTGGTATAATTAGCTTTGTTTGCAGAACGTTATCTTCTTTCTTATTCTCAGTTGTTGGGCAGGTAATGCAATCTGAACAAGGCTGATACAAGTGTTTCATGGTGATGGGTACTAACTCAGGGTTTAGGGACTCTTTGTGCTTGAGCATTATTAGTACTTGTAACACCAGAACTCTCCATTTGCTAGTGGCTTGATTCGTATATTTAAAGCATAAAATCGTTGTTGATTTGATTCCTTAACGCATTCCCCTTCGAATGACTAAATTACCCTACCTTGGATTTGATAAAGAAAACCTTGAAGGCCTTTTCTAGGTGGCAGATTAAGACATTGCAATTTTTTTCTACTTTGGCATACGTTTGTTCAGTGGCAATTAAGTTCCATTAAAGCAGCCCTTTGGTTCACGAAATCGCCTCAACGGTTTTTTACTTTCAATCAATTGCTTCTTAATGGTGTTACACAAACAGATTTCTAAGTATTGTGTTTATTAAAATGGTAGGTATTTTATCTAATGGAATGGATAGATTATGAATAGCTCTTCAGTTTTCATTGTTAGTTGTCTTTAGTTTGTACAATATTGGGTTAGTCTTTTATTGACTGATCACATATGCTACTCAAAAATTTGATAACTCATCCAACTAGCCCAACTATGGTAATGAGATGTGATCCAAGAGTTGGGAAAATATAATAGGTGCTATCTTTAAAAGAGAAAAATATGTTTCTGCAATGTACCAAATTGTATACAAAAATTTAGTCTCTTGAGATCTTAAATTTGGATTATGGCTCTACCAAAAACTCTTTTTCTTCATTTTCAGTATACCTACTTCCTTCTCGCATTATTTTTGGACCTTCCTTGTGTTTAAATAAATGTGCAACTCAATGTCAGAAATTGATAATGAATGAATAGAAACTTTTTTTTTAATTCATGATAATTAATACGATGGTATGAAGAAAAAAGAAAAGAAGTTAATGAAGAAAAACAAAAAGAAGTTAAAACTTAAAATCAAATGGTAAGTAATCACCCTAAACAAAAAGTGTAATGCCTCATTAGGATATGATCACTGTATCTTTTATGGTCATTTGAGGCAACGAAATGCCACCAACCAATGTTTGCTCCTAAGTAATCGATAATGATCTTAAATTAAAAACGTAGTATCTGAAATAAGGTCAATGAAGATGTTTTTGGGTAGTATTCAAAAATCGTTTAAATCAGTTTGAGGAGAGCATGATCTAAGGTCCTACATGAAATTTCTATCATTACATTTTTGTCTTTCATGTTCATTTTATATGTCTAATTTTAATAAGTTCAACACTTTTTTTAATGTTTCGAATCGTTAAAATGTTAATGAATAACCACCCATAATAATAATTTTGTTACTTGTTTTATACATTTTACAAACTTATCATAAATCATCAGCACCTATCATAATAAGCATCTAAACAAAATAAATAAATTGAAATCCCCTTGAAGTCATAGTTTCTTCTTCGGATATTTGTATTACCATTGATTACCACCATCTTCCATGCACATATACCACGTAAAATCAATCATTAATGTTGATTTGAATTTTTGTTGTTTTAAAGTCCAAAAAAAAAATAAAAAAAAAATGCAAGGAGCCATTCTATGTATTTTGAATTTGAATATATTTTGGTTGAATTTGAACATGAAAGATAGACGTTATTTATTGAATATTTAAAGTTTATATTTAATTATCATTAAAACAGTAAGCTTCTTATGATGGCTTATAGAGGTTGATTTTAATGTTTTGAGTCAATTCAGACAGGGAAAGATAATCCCTCCTTCAGATACTTTTTCAAACTTTCATTTATTTGATTTAGAATTCACTCAAAGGACAATCAGTTCAATTGATTTTTTTTAAATATTTTTGCTTTCATGTTAATATTTTTTTATTTATATTTATACTAAAACATATTAATAAGTGTTTCTAATTTTTATAACTCGAAAAAGTTAAACTAATAAGTAATAATAACTTTAAAAAAATAGATATGAATGTGAATACTGCTTTTATGGAATTATACACAGACATAGATATCAAATTTTATTTTTTTCTATAACAAATGTGAATCTTTAATTTTTTTACAGTGAAACAATCTATTTAGTTACTTTCTTTCTCATTTTACCACTTTTAATTTTTTCTAAGACATGCATCATTTAATCTTGTGCATCAAATCAAATTATTTTTGTCCTTATTTGATTGATTAAAAAAATCATTTGTTTTTTAATTAATACCTTCAATTAACATTGTAAGTAATGGTTAAATGCGCAAGATATGAGCTAATTATTATTTAATGTATTGATTGACTATATGCTTATAGTTTTGAATTTTAACTTTTAATTTAATAATAATTTAGAATGCATGTTCTTTATAAAGAAATATAATTAAATTAACAGTTTTATTAATAGTAAAGAAAATTTTACGCAGCCAAAAAATAGAAGAATTTTCTTAATCATTTCGTGCAGAAAAATGGTTAGGCATATATTATACAAAAATGTTATAAAAAAAATTATGATAGAAACACATGAATCATAATAAATATCAAATTTTTAATTCCTCTACCATTTCCTTAAAGAAAGAATGATCAAAATATGAAATGATTCTTTTTCCAATTCTTCCTTTCCGGGGTAATAAATGTTTTCTTAGGCACTTGTTTTACTTTAATTAATTAAATCTCGTAGTAATTTTAACACGTGTTTACAGAATAAGCAAAAAAAGTGCTTACAAGTTTATCATTTAAAAATTAATAACTTTTAATTAATGATAGTAGTTCTAAAAACTGAAAATTGCATGCTGAAATAAAACAATTTCTGTAAAATATAGTATAAAATAAATTAATATTATTAGTATTTCATTTTGCTTCTGTATAGGGAAAGTTGTAGGGCACATATTTACAGTAAAAGTTCATTTTTCGATGTAAGAAATTTAAGTTTTTAAAAAATATTTTATCTTTTCATTTGTTAGAAGAAATACATGATGAGATAATAGATTATATATGATAATTTTAAAAAAATATTATTGTTAAAGAAATTTAATAATTATAATAAATAATAAATAAAATTATTTATTTCATTTCATTTATTCTTATTTATACTCTTTCCTTAATCCAAACAATTTCATTGATTTCTTTCTCTTTGTTTCTTTGTTTTTCCATTCTCTTATATCCACTACTCATCCAAACATATCCTAAGTGATAATCATGGGACTACACACATGTAAGTGTTTTATCTTTAGCTTTTTCTCTGCCATTTTTCCTTTGAGAAAAATAATACGCTGGCAAAAGAATTCTCTGCCTAAAAGAAAACTAGCCAACTAGGAGGGTCACAATCCTTTAAATATGATGGGGAGAGAGAGTAAGGTACTTGCACAATTCTTACATTTACAATCCTACATACCTATACAATTGTAGAGATTAATTTCCTAGCAAAATCGAATGAAGTAGTCCAAATTGGAAGAATTTTCTTCTGTTTGGAGGACATGAAGTAAATGGGACAGGTATACAAGCTAAACAAAAGATGATTATTTATATTCCTTTCCGAAGAGCAACAAATAGTACAAGAAAAATGGGAGAAACAAGAAGAAAAATATACGGCAAAACCTGATTCATTGCATTTTCTTGAACCAGGCCATCTTCTGGGGTGTAGTTGGATTTTTTTTCTACAAATGCATCAAAGTAATTCTGGTAGCCTGTGTTCTTTAAATAAAATGGAGATCCTGTTGTCATCTTCATCATTTCCATAGCCTGCCAGAGTTTGTAATAAACCATAAGAAGTAAATGTATGCATTCTTTTCCATGACATAAATAGGAAACATCCTAGATTAGTGTTTTTGAACACTATAGAAGTAAAGTTCTTTAAAATTCAGGTTGCACTGTTATGTGGAGTATCATTTTACTAAAGACAAAAACAAATTGCCCATCACACCAGAAATTACCTGAAAGCTGTACATGAACTGTCTTGCTTTCTTGCTTACTTTAGGATTTGGGTGAGATAGAAGCTTCTCGTACATACTTCGAGCCTCATCGGAACTATCAATCATCAAAATATGTTTAGAAATCTTGAGAAACGAAGAACGGGTCAATTAGTGATGAACACCACTTTCCAGTCTCAATGTTGTAGTTTTACACAAAGTTCCAGTTGTAGCAGACCAACAAAACTAGAATCTAAATGTTCATGGCAATAAAAACATACAATTTATTTTCAAGAAAAAACAAGGTCTCATATTCACAATTTAGTTTCAGCATGCTGCAGTGGTAACTGACAAGGATTTCATTCCCATTTTTCCCCACAGATTGCAACTTCACTTTTGGAACAGTTAAACAGTTTAAGTGCCAATCTAAATGAGCTACCGCATTGATGAAGGTGTTATTTCACTATGAACTAGTTTTATCTTGCCCTTTGCATCAGGCAACAAAATTGACAATGGAACCCTGATTGTGACTGCGGCTTAAACTTGACCACTTCAATGGCAAAGATCCCTGTTTCCAGAAAGAAATACAACAAAGATTGAGCCATCTCAGCTCAATCAGGGTGAACCAACGCTTTAATTAGAGTTATATTCTGGATTCAGATCCTGTATTCCCAACATTATTAATTTAAGGGGAAGTCCAACGTCATCATTTTGCATAAAACCTAAAATATAAAGTATGATTGGGTGATGACATCATCAAGAAATGAAAACAAACTTCAGGCCCAAATTTATGAATTGACCCGGATAAGGATAACAATATTGGAGACTACAAGGCCATACAAGATAACCAATTTGATGCACATTAATATGAAACCAGTTTCAGAACTACTTAATTGTTCATCCTTTTAAGTTAAACGCACAGCAACAAACAAAATACATAATTTTGAATAAGAAACAGTCCTCAATACGAACACAGTTGAATCAACAACGTTGCACATGCATATTTAATACTAGATGTCATCAATTTTATGTAGAACACAATTTGGTAGTTTCCATTAGAAGTTTAGGTTATGTGAAGTTTCTGAACATATACCTACTGAGGGAGTCTTGACAAATCGACCACTGCAAGGCAGCTAATCCATGGAGCTCACTCTGCACAGACATGATTAATCTCATGCATATATTCCTCCAAATATTTTTTTCCCTAGTTTCCCTGCTAGAGTACATGTACGTTTAATAGTTCAAAAAGTAGATGTGATGCTATGCTCAATAAAACTTAAAGTAGAAAAGAAAGAGCATCTGGTCCCCATTTTCTCCTTCATCAAGCATGAATTTAGTTCGTTTTCAGAGGGATGATATTAGCTTTTTGCTGAAAAGATAAATATGATTGTTTTTCACATCAGATAAGTATTTTATATGATATACCTGGAAGGTTATTTTATCCATGACCTTCTCATAGTAGGACAAGGCTTCCTTCAGCTTTCCCTCATTCATTAACAAGTCACCATCCTTCAATGCCTATAAATATCACATGCAATTTAGAAAGTATGTAAGTTGGGATTATCAAGCTAAAGATAATCAACTAAAGAAGAGGCAATAACAAATTAAATTACGAAGATAACCATCTAATAGAAAAGCATTTAGAAGTTAGATATATCCTAGCTAAAGGAGTAAAAGAGGTTGTGCATGCTAATTTTCATTCATTTCGTACATTTCTACCCAATCCTTTGCTCCAATCTGTCAATCTTCATTCTCAACTCCTATTTCTGCCCAACCCCTTGCTCCAATCGGTCAATCACAATACTCAACTGAAGGCTTCATTACCAGTGAAGATTGAATTTACTAACCAGGAGGAAAATTGCAGTTATATTGCAAATCCAAGAGATGATTAACACGTTCATCAATATAAAGGTTGAGCTTAAATCAATTCAATTCCAAAATGGCATTTTGATGTTGCTCGGTTAATTTATTTGAAAAAGTTTGTTTGCTAAAATTCATCAGTTTGAAATTTCTTAATTTATTTTCTTGTAAGTACAAGTGCTTGAGAAGAAAGCTGTTAAAAGACTCTAAATTTAGTTTATTGCCATTTAATGCATTTTGAGCATGTTAGGAAGAACAGATAAGTTAAATGTCAATCTATCATATTCTATCAAACCAAGTTATTTCCTTGATTTTAATAAGCAAAGAAACCAGAGCAGCTTTAGCTGTATATTTTTTATATTGATCATAGCAATCAATTGTTAATAATAAACAACATTCTAAATGCTGAAAGGAAGGAAAGAATAGCAGTAATATTTGGAATTCCAGTATATATGCGTACCTCCTCACACTCAGATTTTAGCTTTGGATCAATGTTCATTCCAATTTTCTTTTTATAGGCAGCAAGTAGCTGCTTTGTGTGTGCTTCTTTAACAGCCTTTTCTTCTTCAGTCTCTAAAACCTCTCCTGGACGTATAACTCTCCCACCACCAAACTGAAAATGCGGAAAAGCAAAGTGTAAAAAGTGGGGGTAAAGGAGAAAGGGGAATCATAAACAAGTGGACTAAATTGGTTTCATTAGGCAGGATCATTTGACAAACACTAAATACCATACTGTTTTTGAAATATTGGCAGGTCTAGGAAAGACACCCCAGGTAGAAACTTTTGGCTTGTAAAGTTCGGCCTCGTCTTCCTTGGTCTGTTCAAGTTTTGGAGCGGTTGCATCATCAAACTTGCTTGTGTCTCCAACAATAAGCTCCACCTCAGGCAAGTCATCATCAAAGAAGGGATCCGAAATAGGAACCAACCCAGGTGGCAATCCCCTAGTCATCTTCTTATCTGAAAAGTCAAGCCCCACAAAATCCATCCTTGAAACTGAAAGTTCTCCTCCCTTCTTACCAACCGTGTTGTCCATAACATTTTTTCCTGAACTCCTCTCACTCCCTCCCAAAGATCCTAAAAATGAATCCAAACACCCATTTTAGCCCCAGATGCATATTGAAGGACGGATACATACCTTCTACTTTATCATTAGGAGTTTGTCATTTTGATTTTAAAGTAAAATATGACTTCATAATATTTGAAAGTATTATATGGATTTACAAGAATTTAAAAGACTTCATCGTGAGGACCAGTTCAAGGAAGTTAAAAGTAGAAGTGGTATAATAAGACTAAATGTGAAGTTTTACCGTTTAAGTTAAAAAGAATTATAAATAAAAAAATTTAAACGTTCAAACTTCATTCTCACAAAATCACCGTATCTCTACCATTATCTTTTTTTTTTCCTGCTTTCTCTCTAAATTTCTCGCTCCCTCTCTCAACTTTTTCTAAATCCAAGCACACTTTAGTGCTTCCGAAGGAGAATAGATCATTTCTACTCAATCAAAATTTTGAATAAAGTGAATTTCTTATTTTCTAATGTTAGACTATTTTTGTATATTTTGAATTTAGGTCTACATGTGGGTTCCGGGGAGCTTGCATGTAGGCTTTGTTTGTGAAAAGATAAATATTGACTAGTTTAGGATTATTGTGATATCCTCAATTTGTTAATTTGAGTTTTTTTTGTGAGTAGGATCTATCTTCTTGAAAATTTAGAGTTTTTGGAGTTTTTTAACTTGGAGGCACAGTATTTATGAGTTTTTGGAGTTTTTTTAACTTGGAGGCACAGTACTTGAGGTAAGGGAAGTTAGTTATCCTTCGATTTTCATAGTACTCTAGACTAGAAGATCTGGGTTGTAAAGGTGACTTGGCCACATTGATATAAGTTTCAGGAAATTGGATTGTGTCATTATGTATGTGTTGATTTGTGATGATTGTATTGAATGTGAATGTTAATTTATTTTTATATAAGATTGAAAATGATAGTCTTTTTGTATGAATGTATTATTCTTAGATTGAATTTAGTGAATTGATTTACAATTTGGAGGGTAGTGTTTAGATTTAATTTGAGTTGGAACACTAGAGACAGGGAATTGAGTAGATTATGCAGTTTGTTATCATCACGAATCCGCCCAGCAGATCTACATTCACTCAGCGGATTTTAGGCAGTGTTTGAGGTTCCATTATGTCAAAATTCTGCTCAGCGCTTTCAGATTCGTCCAACGGACTTTGGGCAATGTTGAATGTTTCATTCTGTTAAAATTTTGGTCAATAGATTTGAAAATTCGCTCAGCACTTTCAAATTCACTCACCTGTTTTCAAAAAATCATAAAAAATAGCTCCGAACTCTAAATTAAATGTTCCATATATGCAAAATGAAGTCCAAAAATAAGGAATCCAACAAAATAAAAATTAGTTAAAAATTATGTCTATAGAAAAAGTTATGATCAAAAGAGTAAGCAAAAGTTAAATAAGAAAAAAATTATATTTTGTTATAATGTGAGAAATGATATGTATATGCCTTAAGATATTAAAATACATGTTATATACATGAAATAAGGTGTGTTGAATGTTATTTTGTGCCTTGAAAAATGTTATGTTAGGATATGAGAATTACCAACGGGAATCATCATGTTTATAACATTATATGTTCATATATATTGATTTAGAACTCGAGGAGAAATCTTAACTCTACTGATAACTGGAATCACATAGATAAAAATATCACGTGGCGAGAGTTGAAAGAGATTTCTAATGACTTAGCCTGTGGTGTGAAAAAAAACCATGTCTTGATAAGTCATCTAGAAATTTATCCTGGTCACATGTGAGTGTATAGACCAAACTGAGCCCCCTTATGTTATGCACTTGGCGAGTTGTGGTGTGACAGATGCAAATCTTTAATGTCTATTTCAATATCTAGTCTTACGAAAGTCGTCTAGTGTTTGTGTGACATGAACGTGAGCCTTTATGGATGCGATGTGATATATGAAAACTTGGGATGAGTTATATTGTTTTATCTCATATTTGAATTTGTATACTTAAATTGAATTACTAGCTAACTTTGTGTATTTTATGTTACTTTGAACTATGATAACCGTGTTTATACGAAAGTAGATGTTGCAGGTGGTAGACCCCATCAAGAGTAGGTTTGGAGTTAGGAATAGTATAAATTTATGTTTTGTTTTAATTTTAAGGTGATACATGTATATGTATATGGAAAATTATCCTTTGAATTACTCTGTGCATTTTAATTATATATATATATATATATATGATATGCATAGTTTTAGGGCCGTTACATTCATGCCTTTTAAAAGAAATTTTAAGTACTTTATAACTTTATCTCTATATAGTAAAATACATTTTTTTATCTGTTATCCTATTATGCAAAATTATGTGAATCAAAATATGTTTCAATGAGAGTATGATATTACAGTAAATCTTCCAAGATACAAACAACATTTGAAGCTAGATTAAGTTGATCTTAAAAATAGTAAGCAATTTTGTTATTTGTAAATAGTAAACATTCCGAGAAAAAGAACAAAACATACTCAATAATTCGCTACTTCCAGAAAAAGAAAACTAATATCATGGGTAAGAAATTCCAAAAACAACTATCAAAATAACAAATACATGATAAGATTTAAATTTAAAAAATGTAAAATCAATATAAATTATAATAACTAATTGGCTTTAGTTGATTATCTTTTATATAAGTAATTACATATAAAAAATGTAAATCAATACAAATCATACTAATAAATTGACTCTAACTTACTCATATATATACCATTTTTCCAACTATCTAAAATTATACTAATCCTCCACATGTTAACATTTTTTTCTATCTGAACTTAACTTTTGTTCAAAGGCTACAAAATAATTTTGTTGATTTTTGTTTTATAATATTTTAAAAAACATCTATCGATGTAGATTTGAAAAAATTAAAGTAGTTTTTAAATGGAGACTAAACGACTGTTAAAGCCACAAAAATTTTAAATTTTTAAAAATCTTAATTCAACATTACAAAAAAAATTTATAAGAAAATGATTTTTTATAACCTTGTAAAATTCCAATTGAGTACACCCTCTATTCATTTTACTTTCCTAATTTTCTTCTTCTACAAGTTTATTAAAACAAAGTCTACTGTTCAGCATTTTGTAATATTGAAGGTTGCAAACATTCCTTAATCACAGAGAATTATATTAATCTTGCATGAATCAAAGGCATGAATGAATTTATGAGCAACAACAAGTATTAATTATTACCTTGTGTTGTTTCACTAACAGAAACGCCTTTGTTCTGCTTGTACTTTTTTGCCTTCTCCATCGCAATCTTCACGGAATCTGGCAAATCCTTCTGGTCTTCATCACCAATGTTTCCTTTTTTAACTGAATCTTCATCATCAACGCCTTGTGCAGCTCCCAAATCAGAGTTCGTTTCTATGGACTTTTTATAAGCTTTGGCCTTGTTAAACGCGAGCTTCACCGGATCAATGGGGCCCGTTCCGGCTTCGGGTGCGGATTCAGAGGATTCAGCATTTTCAGGGCCCGCGGCCCAACACAGCTGCTTGACGGGCTTAAACGTGGCTGAAGGTGGGCCTGCGAGTTTTGCGGGGGACAATGAAGAGAACCACGGAGGCTGCAAACAAGTCATGTTTGATGCGTGTGAGAGAAAGAGAAGGATCAGCAACAAGGAATGTGAGCCTCAGTGTTCTTTGGTTTCTAGTATGTGTTCTGTTGGTTGTTAGATAAGGCAAACAAACCAAACCAGCAATTTTTCTAGCATTTTAATTTTAATTTATCAATTCATTGGTCCTCCTTTTAAATATTTTTTCACAAGAAATATAATACATATTATTTAATGCTGGTCAATTTTTTTAAGCTAAAATTCAACTATGTCATACAAGCACACAATGTGTTTAATTTTTATAATGTAAGAACTTAAAAGAAATACTTTTAGCACTTTTTTTTTTTTTTTTACGAGACATGGACCAGACTCCTTTAATGTTTATTTTTTAATTGAAAACCAATCAAATAAAAAATTAATTGGATTTTTGAATTTTTTATTTAAAATCTCATGATTTAATTTGAATTAGAAAATAAGATAAAATCAAATTAAATTAAATCACATATTTTATTTAAATATAATATTTTATATTTAAAAATAATTTTTCAACTAATATGCACTTAAAATTATGTACTTTTTATTATTGTTGTATTTAGAATTTGGTTATATTTTATTTGTAATATATTTATATTTATTAAAAATATAATAACAATTTTTGAATTCATTTTTTAATTATGAAATATATTAAAATTGTTATTATAAGTACCAGCGAAACACATAGACGTATATATTTCGTATTTTTATTTTAGTTTATTAAAATTTAATGTATATGTTAATTTTAAATATAAATATTTTTTAAAATTATGAATAATTAAAGATAACATAATTTTAAAAAATGAACAAAACATATAATTGAATAATAAAAAACAAATAACATTTTATTATTATTTTATATTAAAAAAATGATGCAATGTCTAATTAATATAAAGTAAATAAATATAAATTATATTTGTTATCTAATACCGCTATAAAATATTAAAAAAATATTATTATAGATAATTATATAATTTTTTATAGTTTATTTTAAAAAAATGTTTAATATTTTTATTTATTAAAATCATTTAAAATTCTTTAAAAATTTAATCATAAAATAAATGACAAAACCATCCAAATCAAATATATTTATTTAGTTTGGTTGAAATTTGATGTTAAATTAAAACTAAAATAAAATAAATTATATTTGATTCAGACAATTATTGGATGGAAAATTTAACCAAATCTTAAACGATCAAATCTTTGGTTTTCAACAGGAACAAGTCAAATAAATAAATATAAAAGAATAGATTTGCTTGTAATTCAATTTTTTTCTTATAACATGTTTAATCAATTATATATATATATATATATATATATATATATATATATATTTATGTCAATAAATCAGAACAAGTTTTAAATAATTTTTGTATTATCTTTGTTTTACGTTCCTTCAAAAGATTAAGTTGTATAATTTTTTCTTTTAATTTATTATATGTTTAATTAATTTGAAGGTATTTCAATTTTATTGTCTCACATATATATATATATATATATATATATATATATATATATATATAAATTTTAAGTTATTATAATGTTCTTTAACAATTCATTTATTGTGTTACATATTTCTCTAAAACCATTTTATATTTTTTGAAAATTTTATGATATTGTTTATAAATTATAATTTACAACCAATTTTGTAGGAGCTATAGAAGGGCTTGTAATTCATTTCACATCCACAAACTCCTATTTTGTAATGGGCTTTCGTTATTGGGTTTAAATGCTGACTGTGGCCAACCCAACAACATAGAGTTTTTATTTTTATTATAAAAATGAAAAAAATTTAGGGTTTTTGCAGGCTTGCTAGTTGATATAAAAAGGATTCCTTATCTTCTCTCTTTGTTTAGGTTTTCTTAGCGAGTGTTACCCTTTGCTCCTAACACTGAGCTTAACCCAACTTCACAAAGGTATCGTCTTTATTGCTCTACCATTCATTCACCAAATTTTATCGTTCTTTCACTGTACCCTGTTTGTTAAATATTGGTTTCATCAGATTCTCAACCATTTTGTTTTGACCTTCGCGTACTGATTTTATGATGTGATGATTTTGAGTTCTATCTGATTTCATTTATCCGAATTTGGGTTCTTTTATTTGGGATTAGTATACAATTTCTCTCCATTTCCGTGTGGGATTTTGGAAATTTTCGATTTTGGGTTACATTTTTTTTTTTTTTGCATCATTTGGTTTTAGGGCTTCTATATTTCGAATCACAATTTATTTATTTTTTCAATTTCAAACTTTATTCGTGGTGGATAACTGTTGAAGGTATAAAACTATGATGGTTGCTTTGGATTATTTTCTTATGTGAAAGACTATATGTGTATAGGTCGTTTTAAGTTATGCATTGGAATCAATTTAGGATTATTTTTGGTGGAGATTGTTAATTATCTTGTTTACATTTCCTCCGAGGATGAACAAAAATATACTTTCGTTCTTCTGAGTTGTTTCCATGCGGAAAATTATTGGAGACCTGAACTGAGGAGGCTGTGTAAAATACATGTTATTTTGTTGATTTTTTTTTTCAGATTGCATTTTATAATTTTCTATTCTCAATGTACCTGGTATTGATAGTCTATGTTGTAGTTATCTTTTATAGTATATGTATTTAGTGCAACAGTGGGGTTTATTTAACTTTGGGCTATCACCTTTATATGATATGAGCTAGTGTTGTAGTTGAACTCACATCTGACCGAGTTAAGGAGTTGTCTTGTTTTGATAGGCAGCACTGCATCTTTAATATTCATTTGTTCGGTTTCAGTATGAACCTTAACTTTCTTTGTTGTGAATATGTATGTGTGTGCATTTAAGTTTTTGTATGGCACTATAGGTGTCCATATATAATTATATATGTGGTGCTGATAGCATTTGATTCATGTACACCTCAATTATACAATGTAGCCTTTTTTATACCTTTCCATGTGATATGCCACTGCATTTTAAATTGAATCTACAATCCAATTTGACTATTAGTCGTTCTTTGTTTTTTTGTCAAAAATTGCCTCTCCAGTTTGATACCATTCATTTTTGGATCTTTCTATGTTCCTAGTTGGTTAGGATGAAATTTATTTTTGTCTTCTTTGCCTTTTCCCAGATGAATAGGGAAAAGTTGATGAAGATGGCTGGTTCGGTTAGAACTGGAGGAAAGGGTACTGTGAGAAGGTATATCCATACATTTAATCTGGGTTTTCATCTCAATAAAAGTCAGTTCTCTTAGTGTACTGACAATATTAGATTTTAAAATGCTATTTTCGTTAAAATGTTTTTCTAAATACCTTTTGTCATTGAATTAACATTGCCATATACAGACATAATTTTTTAACTTTTCCCATATCTTCCCTTTCCATGTGTACTACTTATTTGAGGGTTTGTAACCCAATCTGTTTTTTTTTTTTTTTTTTTTTGGAAATAAACACACAATGCATCTATTGAGTTGAAATTTCTGTTGATGTTTTCACTTTTAGAAAGAAGAAGGCTGTCCATAAGACAACAACCACAGATGACAAAAGACTTCAGAGCACTCTGAAGAGAATAGGGGTGAATGCCATTCCTGCAATTGAGGAAGTCAATATCTTTAAGGATGATGTAGTTATCCAGTTTCTAAATCCCAAAGGTAATATCGGTTCAAAATATTTATAATTTTTAATATAATAGGCTTTATGTTTTGTTTCAACTATATTAAATTGGAATTTTTTATTTCCAGTTCAAGCATCCATTGCTGCAAATACTTGGGTTGTCAGTGGTTCTCCACAAACAAAGAGTAAGCAACTACATCTTTTGTCTTTGTTATCGTATGCCTAGATCTATCTCTTTTCCATGAGAGTATGTAACTAAAAAAATTGGCTGTCAATCAGGTTTCTCTAATTAGGTTTTAATGCATTAAAGAACACAACGGCCTTTGTTTAGTATGTGACATTGAAATATTTGGGGATTGTTATATTTGGACTACACCAAGGCATTGCTACCTCGAATTTCTAGATAAGACAAATGTGTATTTGGTTCTGTTTATTTTACTGAGATATTTCCTAGTTTTTGTCAACACTTAAAGGTTTTGAGAAACAAGCAATTAGTTCTTTGCTGATTTATGACTGATTTATTATTGAAAATTGACTTAAACTTTTCTCTTCTTCAGAGTTGCAGGATATACTCCCCAGCATTATCCACCAATTAGGTATGTATTTTAATTTTTTTTTTTCAAAGTTGTTTATTAGTGTTTCTTTTGCCTCAATTTAACATTTTGATTGATAAAATGCAGGACCAGATAACTTGGAAAACCTTAAGAAGCTTGCGGAGCAATTTCAGAAGCAGGCTCCTGAAGGAGCTGCTGGGTCAACCACAGCTCAAGAGGAGAATGACGATGACGACGTCCCGGAGCTTGTTCCAGGACAGGATTTTGAGACAGCTGCCGAGGAGACCAAGGCATCTTAGAGTGTTATGTTATTGTGCCATCGTTATATATTCTGTGTTTTTAATTTTTTTCTTGATTTTCCATTTTAAGTATTTTTCAGGTGTTCAGTTCTCCTGTCATATACTTTAAACACTTAAAATACTCTATTAAATCTGCTTTCCTTCATCTAACTAGGTATATACTTGACTGCATCTGTCATATGCTGATAATCCGCAGTTCTCACTGTTCCGTATTCAAATCCTGCCTGATTTGTTTCACATTCTAGTTTGATTTATTTTTGATGGGTTTGGTTTATAAAATTTAGATGGGAGGGTTCGGACTGAGTTAGTATGATTTGAATCTTCATAAGCTAGTTTGAAAACTACACCTATTCTAATTTAATCTTTATTTAAACCGTTTTCATGTATTAGGAATGTTTTGATGTAATTGATTATATTTTGAATGATAAATAAATAGTGGCTTTACATCAATAGTATGTAAATCGTGTAGATGTTGTAGAATGAAGATTGTTATGCAGTATATATCCTAACGTGGATATCAACACAATTGTTTCATAACTAAAACATAAAATTCAAATTATTCCTAAAAATCCAGATTGAAACATTCTATGTAAATGGTTGTGATTGTGCTATAAAAATGGTTCAGACGAATTGTTTCTATGAAGCTGTTGGGTCCAATTTCTTGAAATAATTCAATCAAGCATGTCAGTTTGAAAAAATTGAACTGAATCAATTAGAAAAAGTATTCTTAATCTTTTACTTATTTTTTCTCATAACTATTGATAAGATTATCATCATAAGATGATTTATTATAGATAATAAAAGAGATTTAATCTATATTTTCCTTTGAACCATAAATTTAATTTATTAGATACCCAATTTAAATACAAAATCCATTGAGTATACAAAACTAAAATTGGTCATTTACAAAACTTCTTTAGGTTAGAGAATTAAGACATATTTAAACCTATTATTTCTAGCACGACATTAAACTAAACTCAAAGTTTTAGTCTTCAATTAACTGAACATGTAGCAAAATTAAGTTTAGGATAAATTTATTTAGCTAATAATATATTTACGTTCATTTAAAAAATTGTGATATTTTTTAAATTAGTCGCTAAAAATGGATAAATTAGTGTGTAATAATTCTTTTCCATGTAAATCATGAGTCACGTAGTAGTATCAGATAACAATAGGTATCAAAAAAAGGTTGGGTCTAATAAATGCGCTTAGCTTATAAATAGAGAAATATACACCTTTTAGGGTGTCTTGGTTAGTTGGTATGATAATAACCATAATAGTAAGGTCAAACTGGCCCATGCTAATGAGTTCGCCTAGTTATTAATATATTTTTCATTTTTATATGCATATTATAATTTAGAAAGAATAAAAAAAATATTAAACATAAATCATATTTGTTATTTTTTTATCTTCACATTTTGTATATTTTTTTGTTTTTTTGTTTTTTCCTCACAATCACAATAAACGACCAACATCAAAACATTCTGCTAACGCCAACTCGCGCATCTCTTCTTCAGGCATTTTGCGTGGTTCTATTTCATTGCATCTACACACCTCTGCTCATTTTATTCTCATGTCCCAGTAGGGATTAGGAGATGACGGCTCCAACTTTTTAAATTTTTGTCCCTCATTATTCTTTAAATTTTTTATTTTTATTAATATTTATGATTTTAATATCTAAAATTTAATAATTATGTATATCTACAAATTTGTTTCTTCTTTTTTTATATTTTTTATATTTATTAATAATATATTATTTATTTATTTTTTTAATATTTTTTATTTATTATATTTATTAATAATATATTATTTATTTTTTTCCGATATGAATATTCAAGATCCACTACTTACTCATGTCTCATGTCATTAGCCATGACATCGGGCTTCCCAATTTTCTCTCTGAATTCTTTAATCGTCTATGTATTTGTCTTTATTTTCGATCAGTGTTAAAAATTAATTATTCGTCCTTCGTTGAGTTTTGTATTTTTCTATCTGATTTATTTTATTTTAGAATATTATAATTTTTAATTATTATTATTATTATTATTATTATTATTAATTAAATATATTTTTTATTTTATTAAATTTATATTAAAAACATATAAAAATAAATATTTAATTTTTTTATATAGTTATAAAATAATAATAACAATAATATTATTATTATATATCATATATTATATTTAATATTTGATTATATGTAAGTTAATTATTTTTTTAAGTTATTATTTTAAAATATTTATAAATATAAAATATATAATTTATGAGAAAATATTTAATAATTTAATTTTTATTTAATTAATTGAAAGTAATAAAAGTTTTAATTATAATTTTTTTTAATTTTTTAAAATATATTTATTTTATTGAGGTAAAATTTTATATACAATAAATAGAAATAATAAAACATATAATATATAATATAATAAAATCTAATAAAAATAAATTAGAAATAAAATAATAATAATTAATATTAAAAATAGTAGTGTAAAATATTTAGAAAAAAATAAAAAATATATGAAAATTTGTCTTTATTTATAAAATTTATTAAAAAAATTAAAAAATTAAATTGATAAAAGAGATTAAAGAAATATAAAAAAGAAAAAAATATAATAAAATTGATTAATTAAAAAATTAAAAAAAAAGTAAAAAATATAAAAATATAAAATATTAAAAAATATCTTTTATAAGATGAAAAAAAGTAAAATATTTTATAAATATTAAAACTTTAAAATTTAAATTTAAATATAAATTCAAAATTGAAACGAAAATAATACGAAGATTAAATTACCCATTTTGCCTCAACTTTTTAAAGCTAACAAAATGGAAACCCACCCCATCCCATCATCTCAGTTATTCTTGTAAAACTCACACTGTGACGAATTGATTCCTGCATGTATAATTTTATCTTTTAATTAATTTTTCACTTTGTTTTATTTATCCTCGCGTCCTTATTATAAAATTTATGATAATTTCCATTCGTATTACATAAATTACTCGTTAGTAATTCATTTATTAATAATCATAATTTTATCTAATAATAATAACTTCGTCGAGTAATAATAATGAAAAATATAATGTTGAAAAAAATTATATTTAAAATTATTTGAAAAAATTAATGTAAATACATCGGGAATAACAAGAATTACGAATTAGTTGTTTTGGATTCAACCCATTCAACTTAATATTAGTTCGAAAACTAATTTATTGTTTCTAAAAAATGATTTTAATTAGATCGATATAAAATTAAAAAAATTAATATAAACGAATTTGATTTTTGGATTTAACTAATTTTGATAAAAAGAATTAAAATCAAAATTTTAAGAAGAATAAACTTTTATATATATATATAATAAAATACATAATTATTTTAATTATTTTTTTATCTTACATGAATCTATGTTAATATTAAATAATAAATATTTTATTTTATCTTATTTTATAATTATTATTTTTTTACTATTTGTATATTATTAAAGATACTATTTTTGGACCTCTGAACTTTTAAATCTAGAATTATGTCTTCTCTGCTTTGATTTTAATAACATTAATATAAACATGTTGTGAGTTATATATATATATATATATATATATATATATATATATATATATATATATATATATATATATATATATATATATATATATATAAAATCAATGAATGAGTTATTATTTTTTAAAACAAAATCTTAATTTTTTTATTAAACAAGTTGGGACTTTTTTTTAGTTTTAAATTAAACTAAAAATATTATTGACCTGTTTGCCTTAAAAAACATAGTTAAATTTAAAATATAGGTCTAAGTTATTAAATTATTTTATTAACAAGGGAAAATAAAATTAGGTTATCTATTATAATAATCTACCAATAATTTATTAATTTATTATTTTTAATATTGTTATTAAATTATTTAACAAAAATGTAATATGATGCACAAAAATGTAATATGATGCCGATGAGATAATGTTGGTGATATGATATGACGTATGTAGCGTTGAAATAAGACTTTTTTTCATAAATAATATTATTTTAAAAAGTAATTTTCAAAATAGTATTTTTGTACATTATTTACCTATCTAGTACTATTTACTATTTACGTTTTAAAATAATTGATTATTTTAAATTATGATCAATTATTTTAAATTATGATCTATTATTTTGCGTAAGATCAACTTTTGCTCAAGTGTTCCATTGTTTGAACTATGAGACCCGCAACTAATGGGTATTGTCAAGTTTTGTTTCGCTCAAGTGACGAAATTCTCACTCAAGCGAGAATGGATTGAAATATGTGGGGATCCAAGTTACATTATGTGGTTAACTGCGTTGAACCTTTAGTTTGTGGTCAACTTTCGCTCAAGTGAAAAATCCATCGCTTGAGCGAGGAGACCTGCAACTAATGGGTATTGTCGAGTTCTATTTCGCTCAAGCGAGAAATCCATCGCTTGAGCGAGGAGACTCGCAATTATTTGTAATCGATTATAATTTAAAATAATCGACTATTTTAAATTATGATCGATTATTTTGCGACTTTTTTACATAATTAATATTTTTTTTAAATAGTTTATGATATATATAATTTATAAATAGTTTTTTTAATTTTAATTTGATATATCTTTTTTATTTGTAATTATTTAATGTAAATTTATTTATATGTTTATATATTATACTTTATAATTTTATTTCTATAAATAAAAAATAATTACTCTAAATTAATTAAGTAAAGAAAAAATTTTATTAATTGAAAAACTCATAAGTTTCATACATTAAGGCATTTCTTAACTAACACAATCTAATTATGCGAAGTAGATGCACATATAACATTGGGACATATTCTTCTGCTATGACCAGGGGTATGACAATATGAACATTTTTTCATCCTACTTTGATTTTCTATAATAACCATCTTAGTTCTTATAGGACTTGATTTTAGTCGACCCTTTGAAGTTCTTTTCATTTCTGGATTTTCACACAAAGTAGGTCATGTGTACGTTGGCCAATATTGTTCATTTCATAGCAACCCAAATTGTGTTTTGTATACCTTTAAAACTTGTTGTTAGGTATACACTGGATGAATGTAGTTGTTGAAGTCATGGTGTGCATACTTGCATGCAGCAAGAACATGTGAACAAGGCATGTGAAATTTATGGAATTTCTCACAGTCACACCACAACTCATCAAGTCGAACTGCAAATCTTCCTGCTGATCGAACTTGACGCAGATTTTATGTTTCTTCTACTACAAATTTTGTGGTAGATCTGTCAAAAGTTATGACCCTATACGTGTTCGCCTATGTTTGTGCTTCCTCTAAATTTGTGACCAAAATTTCAGAGTATACATGACCAACATTGATCATGGCATCTATCTGCCTCCCTTTTTCAATGAAAAAATTGTTGTAGCGGATGTACGTTACGTTGACCATAGAACAAATGGGTAGATTTCTTATTTTTTTCAAAACAGAGTTGATAGACTCTGCTATGTTGGTCGTCATGTGGCTCCAACGCCGTCCATTGTCCCATGCAAGTGCTCATTTTTTTCTAGGTATCTCATCCAACCAATTAGCTGTTTTTATCTCACATTGCCTTAAGATGTTGTAATAATAGTAGAATCGTGGTTCAGTCATCCCATATGCTACAACAATATTAAAAAATCATAGTTAATATAAATATTTATTAGCAACAGTTAAATAATGAATAAATTGTAACAAATTTGAAGCAAAGGAATTGCCCATATTTACAACATCTTTCCTTAGTGCGGTATTTTTGAAACGTCTCATAAAATTCTGTGCAAGGTGTCTAATGCAGTAGACATGCATTGAATTATTTTCTGTCCATCCGCTTCCATTTCTCATGTATGAACTTCTAATGGATTCATGTCGGTCTGATATGAGGCATTATCCTTGATGGGGTGTGACATATCTTTAGAGGTTTTTTAAGAAAAAAAACCAGACATCACTTGTTTCACCTTCGACCACTGCAAACGCAATGGGGAGGATGTTGTTGCGGCCATCTTGTGCTACTGCAACCAACAAGGTACCTTTATACTTTCTGTATAAAAAAGTTCCGTCCACTTGAACAATGGGCTTGCAGTGAACAAATCCATTTATACATGGCCTAAACGTCCAAAACACACGCTTAAAAATATTTGAATTTTATTGAAGGACCTCACCTTGGTAAGTTGGTTGTGACTGCAGTTTGTAGATGAATTCAGAACAAATTGTTGCATGGCTTGTAAGAAACAAGACAACTTCTTATACGAATCTTCCCAATTGTCGTAGATGATCTCCACTGCCTTTTGTTTGGCCAGCCAGACCTTCATGTACATTATAGTGTAACTCGTTATTAATTAGATGTGGGCTATGATTGTGGAGATTGATGTTGACAAATCAACATCAATTATTTGACCAATTTTTTGGGAAATCATTTTATATCCCAACTTGTTGTGGTCTTGGCTGATTAATGGTAAAATGCATGTATGGTGCCCTTCAAGCTTTATAATCTCCCAATATTGCTCTCTTGTGCGCAATATTTCTTAACATCTCCAATTGCATTGGTTATCAACACATTCAACAACATATCTACTTTGGTTTGAAATTTTCACCTTGTATGTGCAGTGATTGACAATGTGAAAGCGGTTGATGACATCTTGAACTTGTTCTTTTGTTATGAAACGTTATCCAAGAAATAGAGTTCTTGCCGGATAAACAAAAAACTCTGGGTCTTGTTGTTGAATGTGACTTTCAAAGTTAAGAAAATGTTGTGGTGGGTTATATGGTTCCATGAAGTTTGGTGCATGTATAGGGATATATGGTTGTTCGTCCTTTAAATAATCTTGTTGTTGGCTGAAAATTTCATATTCGTCTTCGTCCTCACTAAAAGGATCAACGACTTCAATTGGGAGACCAATAAATTTCGTTCTCTTGTGTGGGTAGTTCTTCGTTGATGTTGGTGAAAGGCCTAGTTAGAAGTTGGGTAAAAGGGATGTAGTCATTATGTGTGGATATTTCCGGGTCAGTGTTTGGGAAAACTTGATAGGATGAGGGTGAGATTTCAGGTGAGTGTGGGTTGGGGTATGAAGAAAAAGAAGTTTCAAATGTAACAAAAATTTCAATACCACATAGACTTGAGTTTGAGTCATGAACATCGAACATGGCCTCCACGTCATCATCATCTTTCAACTCAACAACAATGAAGTTGTTGATCCCAACTCCAAGTCTAGTTGGACAACGAAAATGGATGGTTGCTACATTTTCGTGGGATTCTTTCTCCAATTTCCTGTGGATCAACTTTTTCAATCTTTGTAGAAAAATTCCTCTCTTCAAAGGAACAAGTTTTGCAATCTCATGGTAGCTCCTTCCATGGGACATGGGTTCATGGAACCATCATAATGGACAATAGTAGACACTACATCCATTTTAGGAGTGTGGAACAAAGAGAAGACTAAAGGTAAGAAGAATAAAGAATGTGAAGAGCTTCAGAGATTTAGGAATGTGCAATGTGAGAACTTCAAATAATGAAAGTGCTCTATTTATAATGAAGTCCAATGGTTTGAATCCAAGACTCCCTCACATGGCTTCTGACGCACACAAAACCCAAGTAAAGTAGGTGGGTCGATATCTCTTTAAATGTGTTTGGATTCTTCTGCTTTTGCCTAACACAATGCAAGGAATCCAAGATTGAAATCCTGACTTGGGTGAGTGACTCAGCATTAGATTCCTGACTTGTGTGCGTTAAAAATTATATTGGGAGGGGTTGTTTTGGAAAATTAAAAAAATATATTAATTATGTAAAAAAGTCGTAAAATAATCGATCATAATTTAAAATAATCGATTATTTTAAATTATAATCGATTAGTTTAGCTTATATCGATTATAAATAGTTGCAGGTCTCCTCGCTCAAGCGATGAATTTCTTACTTGAGCAAGAATTGACCCTAGACTAAAGGTCTAACGCAATTAGTCACATAATGTAACTTGGGTCACTACATATTTCAATTCATTCTCGCTCGAACGAGAATTCCATCGCTTGAACGAAATAGAACTTGACAATATTCATTAGTTGCAGGTCTTCTCGCTCAAGCGATGAGTTTCTTGCTTGAGCGAGAGTTGATCTTACGCAAAATAATCGATTATTTTAAAACGTAAATTGTAAATGGTGCTAGATAAGTAAATAATATTACAGAGATACTATTTTGGAAAATATTTTTTAAAATGATATTATTTATAAAAAAAAAGTCAGTTGAAATAACGTAGAAAATATCTATGGACCAAAAACGTCATGTTAAAGAACACGTGCACAATGATAACATGTATCACATACTAGTATAAATATTACACATAGTATAAAATTACATTTTTTTCTATTTGGTTTTTTAATATTGGAAACATGAAAAATTAAAAGAGAAGAAGTAAAAAAAATAAAGTAAGTAAATTAATATTTTTTATTTATTAATAATTATTTAATTATTTAATATTTTATGTTGTTCTATTTTAATATTTAAATGTGAATAAAAATTAAGATTGAATTTGAGATGCTAAAAAAATTATGAATTAATTTTTTAAGACATAAAAATATATTTGATAAAATAAACTCTAATTTATTAAATTTAAGTTTAACGAATAATATTTAAAATATTATTAAACAATTTATCATACCAATTATTAATCAACTTATTTAATAATTTTCTTTCAAAATTATAAGGATAGAACAGAAAAAAAATTAATATATGATTTAAAAAAAATGTCTATAAATTTATAAGTATTTTATATTAATATATATATATATATATATATATATATATATATATATATATATATATATATTAACTAATTTGACCTGATTTAAAATTTTTTAGTATGTCCATTGATGAGTGCGTCATGTGTTACATTGTTATCAAATGTTGCGCGCAAAACAGCAATTTTGTTTTTGCAAGTTTTCACCCACCAACTTATATTAATGTCTTATTTATCAAATGGTAATTTTCTTTAAAATAGATAATTTTTTTACCTATTTTAAATATAGATAAATCTTAAAATATGATTTCATGATGAAAAAATCATGTTCTAATATATGATTTTGCTTTTTTTTTTTAATAAAGAAGTTGTATATAGATATATACCTTCTGCACACAAATATTTTTTTTTAATATTTTTATATTGGATTGTTGACTTTAATTCATGTTTTTTTTAGGTTTTTTTAATTATTTAAAAATTTATTTTAATATTTATAATTAATAAAATAAATAATTATTAAATACTTAGACATTAATAATATTAAATAATTTTAAATAGATTAAATTATTAAAAAAATATTAAAATATTATAGAATGACTTAAAAAAATAATAGGAGGTTTAAAAAAACAACAATAGCGACTAAAATAAAAAATTTAATAATTAAAATTTAAAAACAAACTTAAAAAACATGAATTAAAGTAGTGAATTAATAGATAATTTTAAAATATATTATTCAACTTCAACCTAATAAAAAATCATTTATAAAAAAATTCTAACTAAATTCGTAGATCAATGGTTCTAATAAATAATAATATTCATTCGTTAAAGTCATATATATGCTAACTTCTTTATTTAAAAAAAATCGTGTTTTAGAATTTGATTTTTCCATGATGAATTCAAATTTCAAAACACATTTGATTTTTTTTAATTTATCCATTTTAAGAAAATTAAAAAGAAAATTACGTCAGTTTGATAAGCCTATACTAATTTGGCTTTTAATTTATCCATTTTAAGAAAATTAAAAAGAAAATCGTTATTATTTTCCAACTTTATAATCCCGATTGAAATATATATATATATATATATATATATATATATATATATATATATATATATATATATATATATATATATATATATATTATAACTACATGATTAATTTTTTTTTTTAATTTAACGAACTTCGCATCTTCCTTGAAGATAAGTGGTCGAATAATATGGATATCAATATTGTCACACAAGATTTGTACTACTTTACGCTTCAAACACTTACATATTCGAATTTAGTCTCTTTTACGCCTTTAAGACAAAGTAGTTCATGCTACTTTTATACTACATTTTTATTATAACAAACCCTTGATTTTTAATATTTTCAAATAAAATCGATAACCTCCATATCTTTCCTTAAATCTTCACCATTCAAAATTTAGATTAGATACTTCTAAATCCTAAATCATAAATTTACCCTAAACTATAATACTTAAACCTAAATGATAAAAACCCTAACAAAACTTACCGAAATCAAAAGCTCTATTTCAAGTTTTTAAAAAACAAAGATGCATTGGCCAAGCAACAAGGATCAATCTACATTAAACTAATAAACATTTTAAAATATCTGTTCACTTATTTTGTGTTTGCATGCATTCAACATGCGACTTCAGTGGTGAAAAATTTGACATTCTAGATGAGCATAGTTTCAAATTATGCAGAGTAGCAATGGGAGATATTTATAAACTATAGGAGTAATTCTTATGTACAAAATTTCTTGGTACACGCAGAATCAGAAAAAAGCATTCCAATTACTAGACAGTTGACATGAATGCAAAGCTATTTTACATTTGATAGAGTAGAGTAAGAGATTCGCCTTGTTGGTTCACTTCCAAGAAACAGCAGATGAAGTTATTGGTACAGTATCCTCTGTGTTAATTTATTTGGAAAGAAGTGAAACATGGGAATGATCTAGAGATTAATGAGGTTGTGAGAGTGAGTGTTGGTGGTGGAGTGAGGAGGATTGGAGAGCATATGAACTACTTCTCTCATGGTGGGCCTAGCAGGGCCCATTTCCTTCACACACATCATAGCAATGTTGAACATGTAAATGACACTTGTCAGTGGATACTCACTAAGCCTTGGGTCCACCACTGCCAACACCAAGGCTGCATCTGACGGCTGAGAGAGCTCCAATCTGGTTTTGTTCACCCATCCAACGATGTCCACCCCATCTCCAAACTCCCCCACTGGCTTCCTCCCTATTATCAGCTCCAACAGCACCACCCCGAAGCTGTACACGTCGCTTTTCTCGTCCACTTTCAATGTGTATGCATACTCTGCACAACCATTCAACAACTCCATCACTTTTGTCATTAATCTATATGAAAAATCTCCTTAATCAAGTAACACAAATGTATATCCTTAAAGAATATACAGTTGTCTATGAAAGCTCGTTAATGAAGGAAAAGGAAGGTTTAATGGAACCTGGAGCAATGTAGCCGTAGGAGCCGGCGATGGAGGACATGGACTGAGAGGCACCTGGGTCGTAGAGGAACTTGGCAAGTCCAAAATCTGCGACATGGGCTTCGAAGTTAGCATCGAGCAATATATTGTTGGATTTGACGTCCCTGTGAATGATGAGAGGGGAACAATCATGGTGCAAATAACAGAGTCCCCTAGCAGCTTCCACTGCAATCTTGAACCTCATCTCCCACTTCAAGTGCCCTCCTTTCGCCCCATGCAGCCACTCCCCTAAACTCCCATTTGGCATGTACTCGTAAAGAAGCAGATTCGTCTCCTTGTTCGACACGTAACCCAGAAGCCTCATTATGTTTCTGTGTCTTATCTTCCCCAGGGTCTCTATCTCCGCCCTGAACCCGTAATCGTTCCTCCCACTCCCCGCCCCGACCAACCGCTTTATCGCCACGTCGGTTCCGTTCGGCATGGACCCGCGGTACACGATCCCCGCACCGCCTTTCCCTATTATGTTCTCCTCCTTCAGACACTCTACCACCTCCTCCGCTTTCAAGTCCAGGCGCTGGAACGCCGTTAGCTTCCACGTCATCGCCCTGTGCAGCTTGCTCCTCCGCATCATGTACACCGTCACCGCCACCAGAAGCGCCGCTGTGCCCAGTGCAATCACGATTATTATCACCCTCGTCGATTTCGAACTCCAAGGGCTGGGCGTCTTCTGGGAGGCGTCGTCGGGGTACATGGAGGAGTTAGGGCAAGAGCGGGAGGAACAGAGATTGGGGTTCCCTGCAAAGGACTTCTCGTTGAAGACCAAAAACTGACCCCCGGTTGGGACCTTGCCGTTGAAATTGTTGTAGGAGAGATCCAGCGTGGTGAGGCTAGCCATGAAGCGAATCTCGTCGGGGATTGGTCCTGTTATGAGGTTTCTGGAAACATTCAAAATGCTCAAGTCCGTGAGGTTTTCTATGCCCTTGGGAATCTCCCCGACGAGCATGTTCCGGCTGAGGTCAACGGCGGAGAGTGAAACGCAGTGAATCAACGTCGTCGGGATTGGTCCCGTGAGATTGTTGCCGCTTATGTTGACGGTGGTTAGCATTGGTAAGTCAAAAACCTCCCCCGGGATTTCTCCAACGAACTCGTTCGCGTCCAGTGAGAGTGTCTGCAGCGCCCTGAAGTTCTTCAACGCCGGGGGAATTCTCCCAGTGAGTAAGTTCTTCGAAAGCGTGAGAATCCCGAGAGAGTCGCCGGAAATCTCGGAAGGCAGTTCGCCGTTAAAACAGTTGTTCGAGAGCTCGATTATGGTGAGGGAAGGTAGTTTGAAAATCCCCGACGGAATGGTGCCGTTAAGGAAGTTATTGGAGGCGCGGATCTTGACGAGAGACTTGCAGTTTCCAATATTGTCAGGGATTGGACCGTAGAAGAAGTTATCGGTGATGACGAAGGTTTTTAAGCTCTCACTCTTGCACAAACCAGGAGGGATCAACCCGGTGAAGTGATTGCTCGTTACGTCGAAGTACTTTAACCTCCCGTTTTGGCCCAAGTTCTCAGGCAGCACGAAGGAGAAGTTGTTCTCCCAGAGCTGCAGCGTTTCGAGATTCGGAAGCTCGCCGACGAAATGAGGAACAGAGCCGCAAAGCTTGTTGTGGAAGAAGTTCATGAGAGTGAGGTTTCTGAGCTGAGAGAAACTCTGCGGGATCTCTCCAGTGAGACCGTTGAAGGAGAGATCCAGTGACATGAGGCTCTCCATGGCAGAGAGTTCGGACGGAATGGTTCCAGTGAGGTTGTTCATTTGCAAGAACAACGTGTCAAGGTTCTTCAAATTGCTCAGGCTCGGGGGAATTTCGCCGCTGAGGTTGCAGCTAGAGAGGTCAAGGAATATTAGAGATTTCATGGAGCCGAACTCCGGCGGGATTCCACCTTCGTAAGCGTTGTTGTAACCGAGTTTGAGATACGTCAGCGTCTTCAACCGAGACAAACTCTTCGGAATCTTCCCCGATAAACTGTTAGTGCTTAAGCTCAAAAACGCCAAGCTCTTAAACTCCGAGTAACTCTCCGGTATGCTGCCGGAAAAGTAATTCCCGTCGAGCTTGAGGTATCGGAGTTTGTCCAGTTTGACGAATTCTTCCGGAAGCGGTCCGGTGAAGTTGTTGTCGTAGGCGTCGAGGACCTCGAGTTCCGTCAGAGGAAGAATGATTTCCCCGGGAAAATTACCAGAGAAGGAGTTGTGAGAGATGTTGAGGAGCTTGAGGGAAGTGAGGACAGTGAGCTCCTTGGGAAGCTGGCCGGTGAGATTGTCCTGGGCGATGGTTAGGTTTTGGAGTTTGTCAAATTGTCCAATCTCCGGCGGAAGATGTCCGAAGAGAGGAACAAAGGAGACGTTGATTGCAACTACTCGAAGATCTTGGTCGCATTTGACGCCTGAAAATGAACAGTGAGCGGAAAGCGAGGTGGAAAACTTCCAGTCATGGAGGGCGTCATCCTTGGCTTTGTTTCCCTTCATGGAGTCCTTCAGCTTCAGCAGCGCATCCATGTCACTGAACGACGAACACGTGGCCACGCGGAACCATATGAAGGAAACAAGAATCAATAGCCTGTAACACACACTCCTTCTCATCTCTCTCTTGCTTCCCACTGCTCCCTCTCTCGTATACCTTTGCCAAATGCATGCATACATTTGGCTGCGTTCTTCTTTTGACACCACACACCACATTCTGTCTCTATTTATATACACTGCTCTACCATACTATACTAAATATGTGTAGATATTATATAAAGTAGCATATGTGCATGTACAACACTGTACCGTGGTCTCATGCAATACTAATTCTGTTAAGTGGATACCGTGAAGAATAAATAAATAAATAAATAATATGCATAACCAGTAGCCACACGAGATCCACTATAGGTTTGTGAAACATGAAGTATAATTATATTTCAAGAAAATTGTATACCTAATGCAGATTAATTATATCGATTTTAGTGGTGGGAGAGGTCCTACACATGCAATTATTCAGTAACTATCTAATGTGTACATGTAAAGTTAATTATTCTTGTTATATTTTATAATACGCAAAATATGTTTTCGTAGAAAACTGGGTCATGCTCTCTACTGAGTAGTTTGAAGATGACCGAGCTTCTACGATTGGTTAATCAAAATTTGGTGGCCTATAATGAAATATGCTTGGCTCGCCACTCGCCACTCGCGGCTGAGTCCGCTCGAAGGTGCACTTAGCTTTTGCGAAGACAAAGATGCAATCTTTTCCTCACCATTTATGGAGGTTTAAACTTTTCTAACTTTGGAATGAAATGAAAGTGATATTACGTGAATCACCAAATTAAAAAGGGAATAAAAGAAAGTTTCTTTATGTAGAAGTCTTCTTAGCTACTGTTCTTCGGTATATCACTGGGATAATTATTGCCCAGGGAAAAGCAAAGCATCAATTCTCTGTTTTAAGTTGTTCTGTCAACGATCAAGCACTAGATATTGCGGAATCGTATTCTACGTATGGCAATTAAATAGTATTATGCATCAATAAAATTTTAAAGCAAATTATTCATCAGAGAGTGGTTCTGTTCCAAACATTAAGTATAAAGCAAATTACCGTTTTGGAGTTTTGAGAAGAGAATGAAGACAGATATAGGTGTTATAAGTAGCTAGAGACAAGATTTTTCTTTTTATTTCTTTTGTTTTGATGTTTGTTTTTACCGAGGGCTTGAAAAAGGTGTTGGAAGGTGAAGATTGTGAGAGAACGTGGGTTGAAGAATTATTTGATAGTTTTGGGAATTGGGAGGCAGTGGTAAATGGATGAGTGGTAGATGGTTCTCAAAAGTGTTGGATATTGTGGTTTGTCAACCCCTGTGATGATAGTGACAGTGAGTTAGTGTTGGTGAAGTGGCCATAAAAATGTTGTATCATTGGCCCTTTTCTTTACTTCGTGTTTTACATGGCAGACAGTTTTTATTCCTAAAGCCTACTTCTATATTTCATTATTTAACAAATGGTAGATGGACATGGGACTATACTTATATTCTGATTAAGCTAATAACAAGTTGAATCTAACACATAATCTACTAAAGATACACTTTCCATAGTTTTTTTTAGATCACCTATATCTTTCATCAGAAGTTTTTTTTTTTTTTTTGTTAAGAACATTACTGTTTGGTAATAAACCACTTCTCTGGAGTATTTTAATATTTATGTTTAGAATAGGTTGTTTTCCTTTATGAATAGGAACCAGACTCTCATTTTAACTTTGAGATAATTTTATTTTAGTTAATTAAACCAGGTTTTTCATCATACATATTCAGGATTTTCATCAAACCTCAAACCTCTGTTCAATTAATACATTTCAGGAGGATTTTCCACCTTAATTCCTCGTACGTAGAAAGAGGAATTTTTAGTAACAAATTATACTTGACTATAATAACAACTTAAAATGGATCGGCATATAAGAATGTTTAAAGAACAGGTCAAATGAGATTAAAAAAATTATAATCTAAATTGAATGGGTATAATAAATTTAAATCATTTAGAATATAGGTTTATGGTCGATATACTTTATAAAATAATAATAATTTTTTAAATAAAAATAAAAATAAAATATTATTATTTTATTAAAAAATATTTATTATAAATTAATTTAATAAGAAATTATTTATTTTAAGAATAAATATCAATTATTTATTTTATTAATTATTATTAATAAATTATTAAAATAATAATAATGATAATAAATAATAGGTTTTAACTTTTATTTTAATATTGATTGGATTAATTTTCTTATAATTTATATATTAAATTATTATATTTTAAATAAAAATTAATTTTATTATTATAATTTAAAAATATTTTTTATTTTTTTATTTAAATTTTCTTAATTAAGTATTGTGGTATAGATAAGTTAATAATTTTTTTTATTTTCAATCAAATTAATCTATTAGAGAATTCATCTTAATATATATTATTTTAAAATATAAATTAAATTAGACCATCAATTTTTTTATTTCACCAATATCTCACAATCTATTTTCATCATTTTATTATATTTTTTACGTTTCAATCTCAAATCATAACTATTGAGACTCAAATCTTATTATTTTTTATTCGTAATTTTTGTCTTTACTTTTTTATTATCTATAATTATAAATTTTTAAGAGTTAAATATTTTTTTATCGTAGTAATTTTGATAAAAATTAATTTCAGTATTTATATTTTAAAATTAATAAATTATTCCTTAAACTTTTAGAAAATATATAAATTTAATTATTTTGATATCAGTAAAAAAATCTAAATATTAAATTTAGATATAAAAAATTATTAAAATAATATTTAGTTTTTTTATCGATTCTATTTAGGTAAAAAAAATTATAGCTAACTATTATACTTAGGTATACAAATTAAAAATATATTTATTTTAAATTTTAAATAATCAAATTAATTAATTTTAAAATATAAGAATAAATGAAAAAAATAAGTAAAAATAAAAACATATTTTTCTCCTTCATAAAAATATAAAGACTAAGATTATAATTATGCCTTCAGTTAAATCTTATATGTTTTATATAATTCTCCGTATAGAACGTGTAAAATCGTCCACATCCAATAAACATAATAAATTTATCATATAATTATTTAATAAATTTAATCTATGAACTTAATTACGAAACTTAATAAAATATAATATTTTAATGATTTATTTATAAATTCCGATTAAAATAGATTTTAAAATAAATAAAAAGATTATAATCTTTATTTTTTATGTCAATTCATTCAGACACTTTTAATAAATTTTCACCTTCCACTATATTTTTGTTTTGTTGTATATATGCTGACATGATGGAAACACCTCTATATGGCGTAAACACTCTCTGATTAGACTAATTAACATGCATCATTCATATTGTAAACATTGAAAAACCCTATTACAACTATTTGCTTGCACTGCATATGTGTGAAATGTTCTATCACACATGATATGATATGAAGGTCAAAGGAATGTCTTAGTGACTATTTCTCCAAAAATATTTTTATTCTTTTTAAGTAAAAATTTAGATTTGAGGTTTAATAATTATTTAGTCACTTAAGTTAGCCCTTAAAATTCATTGTCATACTCAAATATATACATTTGACTATTTTTTTTTCCAGTAATTTTTAGAGAACTATAATTAGAAGTTTAACTTTTTATGTAAAAACCAATTTAAAGGTTCACTTTGATTTATTTATTTTTCCTTTGCACATTGTAGTTATAATTATAAGCTATTTTCTGATTTTAATAAAGTATAATCTTTTGGACGCAAGCCAAAAAATTATTCTGTATGTTACTTACAAAGTTAGTCAATTTCATTATATTCTATTAATCACATTTTAAAAATATTCTACCTAAAGTGTCTTTTATAAATTTAATAAAACTTCCAATTAATTTAAAATACTACGTTAAAATTTATTTATATTTTGAATCCCTTTTTTCTTCTAAATAAACGTGGAGGGAGTACATTAAAAATTCAGGATATTTTGAAAGTTTAAATTTATATTCGCTATTTATAAATAAATAATGAGAAAGATTAAACGAATTGAAGCTAATAAATATATATTTTAAAAGATAAAAAAATATATCTCAAAATTAATACTATTAATTAAGTCAATAAATTTTCTCCATCCTAATGAATTAATAGCTTGTTTGAATTTTGGTTCTTATACATTTTATAAATTTTGATTATTTTTTTTACTTTATCTATTATTTTAGTCCATTAATTTACAATTATTTGTAAAATTGATCTGAATGTTTTTTACACTATTTAAATTGTGTATAGTTTAAATTATTTATAATTTTTAATATTTGAAAGAGTGAAAAGAATATAAATAGAAATAAATTTGTAGGATAAATAATCATATTATTACAAATAGTTTTGTCATGAGATTTCTAATTATATAGATATAGATAATATATAAGAATACATAATAGATTTACAAATGTTAATACGGTAGTGGGGGCAGTGGCTGCAGCCACAGTGTTTAAGGTGGATCCGTGGTTGAAAGAGAGGTTGGGGTTTCCCGCAAAAGCCGTTTCGTTGAACACAAAAAACTGGCCCCCCGTAGGAACCTTGCCGTTGAAATTGTTGTAGGAGAGATCCAGCGTGGTGAGGCTACTCATGAACCGAATCTCGTCAGGGATTGGTCCTGTTATGAGGTTTCTGGAAACATTCAAAATGTTCAAGTCCGTTAGGTTTTTTATGCCGCTGGGAATCTCCCCGGCGAGCATGTTCCGGCTGAGGTCAACGGCGGAGAGTGAAACGCAGTGAATCAACGTCGTTGGGATTGGTCCGGTAAGCTTGTTGCCGCTTATGTTGACGGTGGTTAGCATTGGTAAGTCAAAAACCTCCCCCGGGATTTCTCCGACAAACTTGTTCGCGTCGAGTGAGAGTCTCTGCAGTGCCCTCAAGTTCTTCAATGCAGGCGAAATTCTCCCCCTGAATGAGTTGTTGGAAAGTGTGAGAATCCCGAGAGAATCGCCGGAAATCTCGGAAGGCAGTTCGCCTTTTAAACGGTTGTTCGCGAGCTCGATTATGGTGAGGGAAGGTAGTTTGAAAATCCCCGACGGAATGGTGCCGTTAAGGAAGTTATTGGAGGCTCGGATCTTGACGAGAGACTTGCAGTTTCCAATATTGTCAGGGATTGGACCGTAGAAGAAGTTATCGGTGATGACGAAGGTTTTTAAGCTCTCACTCTTGCACAAACCAGGAGGGATCAACCCGGTGAAGTGATTGCTCGTTACGTCGAAGTACTTTAACCTCCCGTTTTGGCCCAAGTTCTCAGGCAGCACGAAGGAGAAGTTGTTCTCCCAGAGCTGCAGCGTTTCGAGATTCGGAAGCTCGCCGACGAAATGAGGAACAGAGCCGCAAAGCTTGTTGTGGAAGAAGTTCATGAGAGTGAGGTTTCTGAGCTGAGAGAGACTCTCCGGTATCTCCCCCGTTAGGCCGTTGAAGGAGAGATCTAGAATCATGAGACTCCTCATAGCTGAGAGTTCCGACGGAATGGTTCCGGTGAGGCTGTTCATTTGCAATAACAATGTACCAAGGTTCTCCAAATTGCTCAGACTCGGTGGAATCTCGCCACTGAGGTTGCAGCTGGAAAGGTCGAGGTATTTCAAAGAATTCAAGGAGCCAAACTCCGGCGGGATTCCGCCTTCGTAAGCGTTGTTGTAACCGAGTTTGAGATACGTCAGCGTCTTCAACTGAGACAAACTCTTCGGAATCTTCCCCGATAAACTGTTAGTGCTTAAGCTCAAAAACGCCAAGCTCTTAAACTCCGAGTAACTCTCCGGTATGCTGCCGGAAAAGTAATTCCCGTCGAGCTTGAGGTATCGGAGTTTGTCCAGTTTGACGAATTCTTCCGGAAGTGGTCCGGTGAAGTTGTTGTCGTAGGCGTCGAGGACCTCGAGTTCCGTCAGAGGAAGAATGATTTCCCCGGGAAAATTACCAGAGAAGGAGTTGTGAGAGATGTCGAGGAGCTTGAGGGAAGTGAGGACAGTGAGCTCCTTGGGAAGCTGACCGGTGAGATTGTCCTGGGCGATGGTTAGGTTTTGGAGTTTGTCAAATTGTCCAATCTCCGGCGGAAGATGTCCGAAGAGAGGAACAAAGGAGACGTTGATTGCAACTACTCGAAGATCTTGGTCGCATTTGACGCCTGAAAATGAACAGTGAGCGGAAAGCGAGGTGGAAAACTTCCAGTCACGGAGGGCGTCATCCTCGGCTTTGTTTCCCTTCATGGAGTCCTTCAGCTTCAGCAGCGCATCCATGTCACTGAACGACGAACACGTGGCCACGCGGAACCATATGAAGGAAACAAGAATCAATAGCCTGTAACACACACTCCTTCTCATCTCTCTCTTGCTTCCCACTACTCCCTCTCCCATTATTTTGGCACCACACTCCTCACACTGTCTCTGGTTATATATGCATGCAATAATGGGAATTCTGTTTGTAGGATGATAAAAGTTGTTCACCGTTCATACTCTGAGAATAGAAGAAGAAAAAGTTAATGTGGCTAGCACGAGAACCATTTTAAGTTTGTGAAACAACAAATACAATGCTTAAAAACCAATTTGTAATTAATTGGATTGATTTTATTCGGAGGATAATTTTATGCAACGGGGATTGTCAATTTTTTGTAACTAAATGCGCATAAAGTTAATTATTCTTGATATATATTTTAATATGACTGAAGTATTCTTACATTTTTAATAAAATGTGTATCGGGTGGCCATGCACTTTGCCAGTTGACTCGTCCACTAGCTGTTGAACCCGTTTGAAAGGGCATTTAAAGATGCACTCTTTTCCTGACAACATATATTGAGGTTTAAGCTTTTCATTTGGAATGAAACAAAAATCGTTTAGGTGACTCAGCAAATTATATAAAGGGAATAAAATAAATTTGCTTACTGTGCTTTGGTATATCACTGGGATAATTATTGTCATAGAAAAGCCAACGCATCGATTCTCTTAAGTTGTTCTGTCAATTATCAAACACTCATATTGCAGAATCGTATGCTATGTGTGACATTAAAAGGTTATTAATAAAAAATCTAAGTAAATTATTCACTTAAAGTAGTTCCGTCTCAAACATTTCCACTTAAGACTTAAATCACAGTTAACGTATTTTGAAAGGATAATGAACACATCCCAAGGTTTCGCTCTTTTTCCTATCCGAATATATTTGAGCTGGTTAAATAATGGAGAAATTATTAATAATAAAGTACGAAAAAAATAATATAAGAAAAATTCTCAACGTACGAGTTACTCGTATAGAATACTCTCAATCCAAATATTTTAAAAGATTAAGTTACAAGTGTTTCTTATTTAATTTTTTTCATTTATACTTAATACGAGACTTTTCAATTTTCAACAAATTATTAATAATTAATTCTGAATTACCTTCTAAAGAGGAAAAATCGCATAATCTAAGAATGTCATCTGTAACTAAGATTCGTACCACAAATTCATAATCTAAACTTAACTTGGAACAAGTCTAATGTAAATAATATTAAATTATCATAATCTAAACTCGTCAAGATTAACTTGGAACAAACCAATGTAAATAATATTAAATTATCATACTCCAAATCCATAAAAATTAACTCGGAACGAATTAAGTCAAAGATACAAGAGAAGTTATTCTGTTAAATCGGTATTAGCTAAATTTCCTTCTCTTTTTTCTATAACAGGTACACATAGAAGGTATCAAGTGGGTTGCATGAAAATTATACCAATACAATGTAAAGAATTTTTGCGGGTAGGGAAATTGGTAAAAGAAAGTAAGGACTATTTTTTCTTTTACTATTTATTTTCTTTTGACGTTTGCTTTCTTCTTTAATTTCGTGCTTTCTACGAGGTCCAGATTCTCACACAATGATGCTTCAAAAATGGGTTGAAGCCCGTGCGTTGAACAATTCCTTGTGTTCCTGGAATTAGAGGCAGATAAGAGAGGGTGATTAGTTCATAATCACTTATTAATAACTAAAAATATTAATATTTTAATAAATAATATAATTATATTAATATGTTTAGTTGTTGGGTGATTGCATTTTAGAAAATGATTGTCGAGAAAACATTTGATCTATGCATAAAAAGATGAGTGGTAAACGCTGCTCAAAAGTGTTCAATTTTGTCGTTGTCTGTGATGATAGTAACAGCGACTTAGTCCCCGCCAATTGTTCATGAAAATCTTCTATCATTGCCTCTTTTCTTTACTGCGTCTTTTTACATGGCAGCGAGTTTTCATTCTCCTTAATCACGGATCTGAAACTCGACTACACCCCACATAATTTCTTATTATTGGAACAAATTTATAGTTTTAACTCGTAATTTTTTTTATGGAATAAGGTAAGGCAAAATAACCTAATTATGATAAGGTCCTTTGTCTATCTATTTTTTTATATTAAAAATAAAACAAGATAAAATATGTTAAAAATTTTAAGTCAGTTAAGTTTTATGGAGACTAAAAATAAGAAAATTTGATTAACTTATAAGTGAGAAAAAAATCATAATCTAATATTTTAAGATTTTTTGTTAAAGGTGATGTTATATTTTTTTATATGGTTAATTCATATCTAGTTTGTGAGAATCTGTCGATAACCCCTTTCTTTGACTTATGTTTTATTTATGAGTTAGGTATAAGTGTTTTTCTTCTAGTATTTGAGGCTCTTTATTTTTGAGGGCATATATAATACATGGGCTACGGGGAAGGAGATGTAATAAACCAATTTGACCCTCAATTCAAATATTCTATTTGGATATTTATTAAAATCATCTTTAGAGATGAGGGGTGGATTTTTAATGTGGATAATTTGGAAGATATAATTGGAGAGCATGTATGATTGGGTTCCATTTATATACTTGGTAGAATTTGATATATCTTGACCAAATCTTTTATGTAGGTTCCTCGTGAAGAAACTTACTTATTTTATAGTCTAGGTGTTTTATCTATTTTGTTATTTTATTATTTGTTTTTGTCTGTTCTCTTAAAAGATTCAACAAATATTTTGTAAGTATCTCTTTGTTGTTAATTCTCTCTAAAAAGTCAAACAAAATAAGATAGATTGACCTGATTTATCATTTTTATCCTTAATTTTAATTAAATTTTACATTTTATTTATTCACTATAATTAAATTTTACATTTTATTTATTCACTACAATTATGTTTTGATTATGCTAGGAGCAACTGAATCAATTTGTTTTTTAATGGGTGAAGTAATAAATAAGGGAATCTGAAAACGAACAATGAATCAATTTATATAACATCATTTTTAATCAACAAATATTAAAATAATATATTTATAATTTTTTCTTCTTATATATCACTTATTTTTATACAATATAAAACTTCAAATTAACATTTGAATACCAACATTTATAATAACGATTAATCCAACATAATGAGAGTATAACGAATTATCCGGTGTGGTGCTCTACGAATTAGTTTTGACGTTTGAAACTCTGCGGAGTATAGTTCTATAAATTGGACACATGTTTTACATTTCAGTCATGGAGTATATTCTCCTCTTCAACGTATAACACCAGAATGTATTAAAAGCAAAAGTTTGGAAATCAAAAGTTAGTGAGCAAACAAACGCAATGGTCAGAAATCTAAACATGTTTTGTTATACTTTTTTACATGTTTCGCTCATTATTTTTTTTTTTTTCAGTTGACATTAGAGGTCGTTAAGTATATGTTTTTATTTTTTATTTTATTTTACAAGTATTGTCTTTTTTACCTATAATTCATTTTAGAATTGAAGAGGAATAACACAATGTTTCCCTAAGGTAGAATGATATTTTTAGATATATATTTAAAGCATGTTTAAATATTCTGATTTTAAATTTGAATCCGCGAGTCATTTTGGTTAATATTAACATGTATTTAAAGGATAGTTGGGATTAGGCATATGCATAGAGATTGAGTCTGGTTGGGCTTGAGTCTAACTGCATGAGTAAAATGGGTCAAGATAAACTCATTTGGGGGAGATGGACTTCATTGATATCTAATGAATCCGATGCGTAGATAATACGAGAAATAAGATATTATTGGGACTGATAGATGCGCCAAAAGAAAAATCCTAAAGAGAAATTTGATTATAAAGGGGAGGGAAAAGACCTAAAAACCATATCCCTTGATCCAAAACATTAGTACCCACCGTGGGGCAGGTAAAATTTTTCCTACTCCACATTCAAAACAATCATAGTGACTTGTACCAACAATCGAAACAATCAAGATCCTAATCGGGTTGACCCAAACAATGCAGCGATACAACTAATCCTTGATCAAATGGAGGAGTTGCGGCGACAAACTGAAGAAGCCCAGCGCATGACGACAGACTGAGTTGTACTCTTTTCCTTGAAAGTTTATTAATCTTATAGTCAGATGTTTTTTCTTTCAAGGTTTTTAATGGGGCAACAATATCAATAAAATGTTCTCTTTAGACAATTCTTTTCTCTTTTGTTATTTAAAAGTATTGTTTTTTATTTGTTCCAATAGGAACTATGCTCGGAATGTGAGCTATGTACAGAATGCGTATTAGGGTCGGAATGCGACCTATGTGCAAAATGTGTACTATGGTCGGAATGCGACCTATACTCGAAATGCGAGTTATGTACATAATGTGTACTAGGGTCGGAATGCGACCTATGCTCAGAATGCGAGCTATGTGCGAAATGCGCACTAAGGTTGGAATGCAACCTATGCTCGGAATGCAAGCTATGTGCGAAATGCGCACTATAGTTGGAATGCGCACTATGGTCGGAATGCGACATATGCTCGGAATGCGAGCTATGTGCGGAATACGCACTATTGTCGAAATACGAGCTATGTGTGGAAATGTGCACTATGCTCGGAATGCGAGCTATGTGCGGAATGTGAGCTATGTGCGGAATACGCGCTATGTGCGGAACACGCACTATGTGCGGAATGCGCACTATGGTCGGAATGCGCACTATGAACGGAATGCGCACTATGGTCGAAATTCGAGCTATGTGCGGAATGCGCACTATGGTCGGAATACGCACTATGGTTGGAATACGAACTATGTGCGGAATACACACTACATAGTGCGGAATGCAAGCTAAGATCAAAACACGATCTAAATTGGAGTACGAGTAGAAGCAGGTTAATCTTCATTTAAATTCAAGTTATGCTCGGAATGCGAGCTATGTGCGAAATGCACACTAAGGTCGGAATGCGAGCTATGTGCGAAATGCACACTAAGGTCGGAATGCGACCTATGCTCGGAATGCAAGCTATGTGCGAAATGCGCACTATGGTCGGAATACGACTTATGCTTGGAATGCGAGCTATGTGCGGAATATGCATTATGATCGGAATGCGAGCTATGTGTGGAATACGCACTATGGTCGGAATGCGAGCTATGTGAGGAAATGCGCACTATGGTCGAAAATGCGTACTATGGTCGGAAATGTGCACTATGGTCGGAATGCGACCTATGCTCGGAATGTGACCTATGTGCGGAATGCGAGCTATGTGCGGAACACGCACTATGTGCGGAACAATGGTCGGAATGTGCACTATAGTCGGAATGCGAGCTATGTGTGGAATGTGCACTATGGTCGGAATGCGAACTATGTGCGGAATGCGCACTATAGTCGGAATGCGAGTTATGTGCGGAATGCGAGCTATGTGCGGAATACGCACTACATAGTGCGGAATGGGAGCTATGCTCGGAATGCAAGCTAAGATCGAAACGCGATCTAAATTGGAGTACGAGTAGAAGCAGGTTAATCTTTATTTCAATTCAAGTACTCGCGGAAGCAATTTTCACACTCTACATCAAGACGACAGTCACTGTAAGTCTGATTTTTAATGGTTGTTTATTCTCTTTAAGTGGTTGAACTTTGCAATTATATCTTGAAATATTAAGGGATGAAGTGTATTCGACGTTTATTTCGGTTTTTAGTCTTCGCATTAGAAATATTTTTCTAATTTAACACTTGGGGATTGTGGTATGTGCATAGAGATTGGGTCTAGTTAGGCTCGGGTCCAACTGCATGAGTAAAGTGGGTCAAGATAAACCCATTTGGGGGAGGTGAACTTGATTGATACCTAATGGATCCGATGCTTAGATAGTACGGGAAATAAGATATTATTGGGACCGATAGATGCACCAAGAGAAAAACCCTAAAGAGAAATTTGATTATATAGAGGTGGGAGAAGACATAAATCCCCATGTCCCTTAATCCATAACAGTTAATATTAACATGTATTTAAAGGATAATTAAAATGTTTTTTATAAATATGAAACAATATTAGATAACATGTTTTTTTAAGTGAAGATAAATCTTTTTAATTATAAAGTATATTTACAAAAATCACATTAAATAACTTAATTAGTTGGATCACGTATATTTGATCACAAACCGTTTAACGTTTTTATTTGATCACAAACAAGTATTTGGTCCATTATTGGATAAATTACATTTTCTTTAAGAAAGAGATGAGAAGTACACATGCGAATACATTATGATTTTTAAGTCATTCTTTTTGTTTAGATTTTTTTTTCAGATTACCATATGTCTTAAAATAATAAAATTGATGTAATTTATAAACTTCTTATAAAATATATTTTAGATAATAAATATAATTATTTAATGTTAGTAATTTATTTTTATTGTGTTATTAATGACTAATACCTTATCATATAAAAATCCATTTAAGAAGTATTAAGTTGGGAGGATATTCCCGTTATAATTAATGACATGAAATCTAGACATGTTTACATTATATTGGAAAATAATCACAAAACATTTTAATAAGGCATGGATTTTAAGGATAGGTGAACCTTTAAAATTAAAACACTTACATGAGGATCGAGACACAAAGAAAGACTTATGTGGAAAGGTTCCCAATTATAATATTAATAACTCATTTAATTTTGGGTTACATGATATAACCTAAAATATTATTTTCTAATAACAGTGAACATGTAGTCACACTAAAGGTATTTAAAATTTGATAAAGTTATATTTTTATTTGATTTTGAAGAAATATTATTTCACAAAGTTAATGGGAGAAAATTTTATTTTTATATTTTATTTCTGGATGATATTTTACTTATAATCAATGAAAAAGCAATGTTACGAGGGAAAATAATTTCTCTCAATGGTCATAGATATGAAATATAAGAGAAAGATATTTTATGTTCTAGACATTAATATCAACAAATAAAATTATAGAGAAGTTTAATGTTATTGAATAGTGTAATAGCAATTATAAAAGCTCTTATTTTAGGCTTTTTTATGTAGCTGGCTAAAAAAAACTCAATTTTATGTGACAGGATCGAATTTGAAAATATTTATATTACAGTGAAAAACTCGTACTACAAGAAATGAGTTTAGAATGCTAACGAAGAAATTGTGCAACCTTATGCGATTTTAGTTGAGACCAATGCTTTTTTCGTTGAACTCATGTTAGGTAGCATATAAGTTATTTTTATTTTATTCTTACGTAATACAACTTTAGGGTTTTTTTTTTCAAAAAATAAAAATATTTGATTATTTACATAAATATATTTTTTATTTTTTATTTAATTGTCTTATATTATTAATTTGAAATAAAAAATAAAAATATTGAGAGAAATATAGGTATAGAATTAATTTAAATTAGTAAATAGTACAAATTAAAATATAAAATTATTTTAAAGTAAATAGTACAAATTTATTATCTATCTGTACAATTTTGACCGTTAAAGTAAAGTAAAATAAACATTTTTTTTGTTTATTTACAACTGGTAGATTCATTTCATTCTGAATGCAATAGTTGTACGCCTTCTTGATGTCTCTCAACACATATTATGATCAATAACAAAATTTGGACTTGTATAAGTAGACCATAATATTCATTTTAAATCAGATAGAATTAAAATTCATATGACTTATAAATCATTTATATCTTATAAATAATATTGATAAATGCAGTGAGTTGTAAATGACAAGACAAATAAACAACAATGTAATGAGAAGAAGGAAGTTGAAGATTTGGAATTCTCCACAATCACACCATCATTGAGTTAATCTAAAAGTGTAGCTTATTGATCTTCAATGATGTTGAAGATTTGATTGGTTTTGTATTTCAAACTCAGAATGTTCTCGATTGTACCTTTAAACATGATACTTCGATCACATTGTTCGTATTCTCTAAAATCAATGTAGTAATATCTTTTGGATAATCATGTTCAACTCAAAACATATACTCTATTTTCATGCATCTTTCTACATTCCAAGATTTAGTTCTTTCAAATATAGTTTTAAGTCATACACATATACATAAGACATGTGCTCATTTAATAATAGAATTCATGCACTCACTGAGAGTTATTATCACATGTTCATATCGTTTGTCTCCATAAGTTTTGGTTCATTTTTCCAATGAAATCTCATCTAACCATAACATATGTAGTTGAAACTTAAACCTTAAAGCAGATATTTTTATTAAAAGTATTGGTTGTTTTATTTCATATCCTACCAAAAAAAATATAATTTCATAATAGTTATATATATATATATATATATATATATATATATATATATATATATAAAAAAATTAAGACTAAATATAATTTCATAATAGTTATATATATATATATATATATATATATATATATATATTAAAAAAATTAAGACTAGAAGATGTTACTTATGTTGATGACTTATTTTTTTGAAATCATGTATAAATTATTTTGAAGTGTAAAATTAGAGTTTATTTCTTTATCTATCCTATCTTTTTCTTTTAGAAAATGAGTTTATAATTTTCTTTTTATCTTTAGAACTCAACTTGAATTTTTTTTCACATTTTAATATAAAAAATATAATATCATAAAATATTAATATAACTAACTAATTAATAATAAATAAAAAATTTATATTAATCTTTCATATTTTTATACTATACTACACATGTTAAGTTGTTGTAATAATAAAAAAAAACCATCAAAAAAATTGTTTACTATTTTTTAACTTCAACAAAATTATTGTGAGATATCTCCTTTATTTATTTATTTTTAACTTCTTGTCGAATGACTTCAATGTCAAAAAAAAAAAACTAAAGAACAAAAATTACAATTTTTATGCTATAAAGATATATAAAACTATAAAAAATAATGAAAACTAAAGAGAAAAACCTATAAATTTTATGCTATAAGGTGAATCCATAAAAGAGAGAATATGAGAGTAAATGAGTGTAAAAAAAAATATAAATGTGAAAAGACAACGTGAATCCCTGTTAAAAAAAATTGAAGTGAAAAGTGAACAAGTGAAAAAAGGAAAAATAAAAATATAATAATAAGAAAGAAAGAGAAAATAAATATAACTAAAAAGTTATGTCAAAAGAATAAATATGATATTTATTATAAATAAAAAAATTAGAAACTATAAAAAATTAACTTTAATTATATTTATAAAATAATTTGTATTTAATTTTTAAAAGTAATATATATATATATAGGCATGACGCCTAAATCTGCCTTTAACTATACATATCTTGCACATATACATACTGAATAATTGTGTTAGGATTAGAATCTTCACCGTGTAAACTACATTGGTTCAACCTCTACATGTCATGGTAAGCACATTTTATTTTAATATCCATGTTTTTTTTTTTTTAAGTAACCTTATAACGATGTTAATCTTTTACTTATGCAATCAAAGTTTGGATAGAAATAGAGATATTTGTTTTAACTAATTCATAAATAATATTAATAAGAGGAACTCCAACGAGAGTTGCTTATGACCCCAATTGCTTATAAGCAATGGTGCTTATAAAAAACTGTCGTTGAAGCAATTTGACGTAGTAGCAACAATTTTGAAAAGTTAAGTACCAGATCTTGTAAAAGCAATGTTCCTAAGAGTTAGTTTTTCCCAAATTTTTTCAGTTTGTTCCCGCGGTTCTCACCAACAGAATTCAACAAATTAGAGAATGCAACAAATCAAAAAACCCACCATTGGAATGAATTTGTAAAAATTTGAAAAGAATTACTTAAATATGATGTGACACTGCAGGTCCCACTTAAGAACCCACTGTTGGAGATGCTCTAACGGTAGAGTCTAAGTATTTAACATTGTGCTCAAATATGTATGAGATGTTTCATTTTTCTTAATCTTCCATTGGTTACAAATTTTACTGAATGAAGCATTAACTCTCCATTAACACCCGTAGCCATAATAAATAATATATTTGTCAGTCTTAGACTTAATAATAGAAAATTTGTATCTCTCATCAATATAAATTGTTTGATTGCACTTATTGTTATATGTCTTGATGGTAAACATCAGTCTTCCCATATGTTGTTCTGAATTTTATCTGTTAATTGCTTAAACAATTATCTATCGTGTAGCACAATATTATCATTCACATACATTGAATCGGAGGCAAAATTATTTTCTTATTCATCATTAAAGTCTTCGATAATATCTTAAATAAAATGTTTATCATCAACTTAAATTTGTTCATTTATTTGACAAGAAAATAAGTAATTAGAAATAAGACTAGAAGATATTCAATTAAACCTACTATAGATAACATATTTTTACCTTCTAAAATTGAATTTGAATAATTCAATTGCAATCAAATTATGATCTCTTCAAACTATAGATGACAAAAATAAAAATTAAATAATGTGTTGTTATGATTCAACTAAGACTATCGAACCAATTATATATACCCGTGTTATTCAACTTCATACTCGGGCTAAACAATGTAATGAAAAATATTATTCACCTTGTCATCTCAAAACATAACTCTCTTGTCTAACCTAGCATGTTATTCACAAAAAAAAAAAAAAAAAAGACATGATTCAATGCAAAACTGATAACAAACTCATGTGAAAATAAAATTACACCTAAAATCGTGTAAAATGTAAATCCAAAAGGAACTAAATTAGTGCTAACAAAGACAAGTTCAATACAATCAAAATCTTGAAACCAAACACATTTTTTAGCAAACTCATGCAATCAAGCATGACTTTAACCAAACTTCTGCAAGCATGCATGATTTCAAGGTAAAGTCATGTTACCAATGATGATTTTGAGTCAAATAAACTCGTGCAAGGGAAGGAAGTACAATTTAAAGTCCAGCCAAACTCATCTCTCCAACCATGATTTCAACGTACCATGCCTTTTGCATAGACATGCAATGGTGCTCAAAATGGATGTAACTAGAGTGCTTGAAGAATGATCAGATATAGAGTGTTAGTTTATTCAAATTCAAAACTTGAATGCATTTGTGCCTATTGATGCATTGTGTTGTGCCTATAAATATAGAATATGAATTCAACTTATTTTCATCTTACTCATCTCCTTATAATCAACATTTTCATAACATTTTGACATGTGTTTCCTTCCATTCTCATTTTAATGCGAGATAGTTATTTTCCCTCTTTTATTTATGTTTGGAGGCACACATGCATAATTGTTTTCTTTTTATTTATGTTTCTTTAATTTCTCGAGCATTTTTATCCATTTGATATATGTAGGCACACATGTTATAGAAGGACACAATATTTTAGACTTTAATTTTATTTATATCTCTTTTATTTACATTTTTTTTGTCTTTAATTTTATTTATGTCTCTTTTATTTACAAGTATTCTCTCTTTTTTTTCTTTAATTTTATTTATATCTCTTTAATTTTTTTCTTTTATTTATGTTTCTTTATTTTTATTTGTGTCTTTAATTTATGTCTCCTTTCTTTACCTATAATGTTTTTTCCTTTAATTTTATTTATGTCTCTTTTATTTACATAATTTTTTTTGTTTTTAATTTTATTCATGTCTCTTTTATTTACAACCATTCTTTTTTTCTTTAATTTTATTTATGTCTCTTTTATTTACATATATTTTGTTATTATGTCTCTTTTATTTACAATTTTTTCTCTTTAATTTTATTTACATATAGTATTTTTTTATATGTTAATCTTATACAATGTAGTTATTCTTCAAAAAATTTGAACGGCATAAATGACATCTCATCATCGTCATTTTGTACACTGATTGATTGTGTTAAACATTTAATACAAGAGTTAGGATTTAGAGAATTGTTGACTATTTGCAGCTATCGATTTGAATCATCATTTGTTAACAGTATTAGTTTAAAGGTGGAGAATGGAACCATGGTAACTTTAGAACATGTGACCTTATAACTAGGTCTTCCCATTGATGGACTATCAGTTACAAGTGTAAGAGTGAAGATTTAACCGTATTTTGTGAACCTTCATTAGGTTCATTTGCATCCCAAGGTGTTGCTACAGAGAATACAATCAAACTTTTTTGATTGAACATTTCATTTAAACAACTTTCTAATGATGTAGACCATAATATTGTGGCACAACATGCAACGGAACACATATTAACAATAATAGTGAGCTTATTACTATATTATACATCAACATCTAGAGTATATTTGATGTATTTCCTATTTTTGCAAAAATTAACTATAGTTTTACACTACAGTTGAGGGTAAAGTGTTTTAGCATGTTTATATAGATCGTTTGATCATGGGATTAACTACCGTAAGATAACAATGGAAGTTGCATGTTATTGCTTCAAGCATGATATTGGACTATATTACATACATCTGTTCTAAGGTAGAAGACTAAACAAATGGAAAAATTGTTGTTGGCTATGAATTCTCATTAGCAAATTATATTCTAAATTTAATTTTATTAATTTTTTTTACAATACTTTATTTAAATTTATTTTCAAATTAGTTGATTTTCAAATTTTGAATAACTTCTTGTTTACAATAAGTAATCATGATCCAGTCAAAGTCAAAATGTACCTAATCAAGTTCTCATAATTTGCTTTGTTTTTCTCTTAATGTTTTATCTCTTGTATCACACTACTAACAATACAATCAAACTCATTTCATATATGCTATGTCATTTCTTTGATGTATGTTATGTCTTTTATGCAGTATGTAAATGAATAAAATATTAATATGATAATAGAAAATAAAAGTTCCCTACTAACACATAATCATAGACATATTATACAAACATAACAAACGCATACCTATGACAAATTATGTAGACCTAAATAACAAATTAAAAGGCTATTTTTCAAGACAATATCTCACTAATGAATATTTTATAATTTATTTTTTATGTAATTTTTTATTTCTATTTATCATAAAATTACTAATTTAAATTAATTCATGTCCATACTTCTCTCAATATTTTATTTTTTATTTCAAATTAATTATAACACAATTAAATGGAAAATAATTAATTTTAAATCAAATATTTATATAAATAATCAAATATTTTTATTGTTCTAAAAATATCTTAAATAATTAATTTTTATTTTAATTAAAAAAAAAATTTACTACCCCAACACTAATACAACAATAGTACAATAAAAAGTGATCTCAAGTGAAATCCATTGCACAATTTTTTCATTAACATACTAAATTTATCTCATCTAACACAAGTTTTTTGTTACAAAATTGTGCCATTAAGCAAAAATTCAAATTCCACCCTTTTAAATAAATTTTAGTTTTTTTCAAAAGCCCTCATTATAATAAATAAAAGTAAAAAACGCCTATTATAAAACTTAATATTTTGACAACTCATACAATCTTTCAACATCCAATAATATATATATATATATATATATATATATATATATATATATATATATATATATATATTATATTTATATTTGTTATTGGGATGGATTCCCAACCCAACATTTCCCAAACCGAAAAAAAAAACCTTTAAACACATGAAAAATAAAAAAGTCTTTCGTATGTGATAAATCTTATCTATGTTTAAATTTACATTAGACTTGACAATATAAAGATATCTTAAAGCATCAACAATCGGATAGCTGCAAAGCGAGATACATAGTTCTTCAATATAATTTTCCAAGTGAAAAGGTCCAATTGGTCCTCCTGATTTGAACACCATTTTAACATTTATGTTCCAACTAACAATAAAGTCATAATCAGAACCGACAACACAGCGTCATTTAAAAAACCAAAGTTGTTTAGAAAAGAATAATTTATTTATAGCTGCGGTGCCCAGAGAAGTAGGAGTCAAGGAAATATCTTGATGACAAGCAAGTTTGCTATAGCATTTGGAAGCCCCAACCAATCATGCTGCAAGAAACCCCTGCACAAATTCATTAGCAAAGAGTGACTAGTTCCACGTTACATGAGCGATGTTGGTTAGAAAATATGCGTAAATAGCACTGAAGCGTAGTGCACCACAATCTTCCATTCACAAACATGATTGCATCAAATTAATCACTCAAGTCCGGAAAGAAGGAACGTATCCCATTTAAAAAATAATAAGGATGTATTTAAGGCTACAAGTTGCATCAAATTGAAAACAAAAATTATACCGAACAAACTACTTAGCTGCAGAAGTATACAAAAATGGTTGTCATTCACCAGGTTGATTAGCAGATGATGACTACACCGCTATTACTTTAGTCCTCACTTTTCTTTTTTTTCCCTTTCTTCTTGCTTGGCATTGCAGGAGATTCTTCCTGCTCTGCGTGCTTTTTCCTCTTTTTCTTCTTCTCTCCTGCATTCAAGTCGTCATTCCCATTCTGCACAGTACTCTCACTAGCCTCCTTCCTCTTCTTCTTCTTCTCTTTCTTCACTACTTCAGGTTCTGGTTCCTCAGCAACATTTCCATCAGCTTCAACAGTTGCGTCCTCTTCATTTTTCCCCTTCTTTTTCTTCTTTTCTTTCTTTTCTTTCTTTTTATCCGCAACAGAAGGCTCTTGTACATCCTCGTCCATGGCAGAATTGACAATTTGTCCGATAACTGAATCAGCTGAAGGATTATATGCCTACAAAGAAAATAATAATCAGCATAGACTGAAAGTAATATTTAAATTTAGTAATACCAGAAGGAGCAAAAAGCAAACCTTTGCCGGGGTTATCAGTCCTCCAGCTCCTTTCTTTCTGTCCTTGTCATATGCTTCTATCTTAGGCTTTCCCTTAGCAGAACCAGCAAAACGGCCCAACTCTTTGCCTTCAAGGTTCCTCAATCGTGCTTCAAGCTGAACAGAAATCTTGTTTAGAGGTCTAAATGATAAAAGGGAAGAATATAGATAAACAAAATATAATAAGTACCTTGGCCCTGTTCTCCAATCCCATGGTGTTGTCTTGGCCATCTCCAAGGGCGTCAAACCTAATAGCCAATGCTGTCTTTGCAGCAAGTGATCGAGAAATTTTCCCCTTAAACTTTGGAGCTGCCTGACCAATCAATGATGCATGGTAAATAAGACCATACTTGGGAGTAGCATGCTTTGTCTTCAGTGCCCTAAAGAGAGCCTTCTCAGCACCAAGAATCTGCACAGTGCTACCAGGTTGCTTTGCAAGATTAATTAAGCTACCACCATGGGCAATGAGGCGAGCACCAACAAGCTCCCCAACCAATGCAGTCAAATTGGGTGCAATCGTATTCATCCTACTTTTTAAATAATCATAGAGTTGCGCCCTGTATTCCGAAAGAGACAAAACCTGGTCACAGAGTTCTCTAATATTTGCCAAATCAAGCTCACCGATTTCAGTTCCCATAGATATCACAGCTGCCTCCTTAAGCTCTGCCTCAACTTCCTCAGACAAAATCTGGGAGCAAATGAAAGAAAATAATTAAATATCTACTTAACATAGTTAACCATAAAAATATCTTTTGCTCAATATATATTACAGATGTGTTAGCAGTAGGACATAAAGGATGCCTAAATTGTCCACCATCAATAGAGTAAAAATTAAAAATTACATCTGATTGTGAAACACACGTCAGCTAAAGAGTGCAAAATAAATAGACAGCAATTTACTGAAAGATCAAAATTATACCTCAGAGAAGTCAAGCGTAGCTGCATTGGCACGATCACCCATCAACTTGACTGCCCTTGCATACTGGATGTTATCTTGAATTATTTTGGTAAGTTCTGGAAAATGCCAACCATACCATTCTCGAACCCTCATGGCATATGTATTCAACTCTTTATCAAGATCATCAAGTAAACCAATAGCCTGGACAATCATGGTATCCACCTAAAAAAATATCTTGGAAGTCAGAAAATAGTTATTAAACAAACAATCATTTGCAAAGTTAAAATTTTTTATTACCAAACTAAAAGACTTGTCAAAATAGACACAATCTTTTTTGTACAGAGTGCAGTGAAATGCTTAAACTGCTACTTTGGTATCAATTATTCAGAAATGTAAAACAAACGTAGCAAGTCAAACCTCCCAAAGATATGAAACACAAAAAAGGGTCCTCAAAAGGGAAAAACACAAGTCCCGGACAAGATTAAAACTACAAAATCTTGATAACTGAGCGAGCAAATGTATACAAGATCATTAACACATAATTTGTCAGAGAAAGTCCTGTATGGGAAATTTTATTCCTAAAACGCTAAATCTTGGTCTAATTTAAATTGAAATAGGAGGGAAAATAATTAGAATCCAAATAAAAGGTTAAAAAAAATATGGCTATCAAGAAATTGAAGGAAACACGTGTTTGAAGAGGAAATTACACTTAAAACCCGTAAGAATTCATCAAAGGGATGTAAGTCTACTTGTGTCTTATTCTAACCATGTTACTTTCCTTACATGATGTCATTAACAGAAACCTAAATCATCACATAACCTTTGCAACAATATCATTACATTTTTTTTTCCTAGCAATATATAACAATATTTGGGGAGAATTCTTCAGTTAAAAAGAAGAGTATGATATAACTTTCATATAAGAAAAATCTACAGGCATGTCAATGTACTTACTAGGAAAACAGAATTAAAAAAAGTACACGTACAATTATAACCTCATATAACCATAAAGTCAAAACAGAAAATACACCTTCTCCGCACTAAACTTCAACTTGTATCTGGATAAGCTATGGGATAAACCTAAGCTCATTGGAGCCATGTCTTGAACAGCTAGACCAGATATGAGTTCAGTTAATTGATTTCTAACACCTCTCATCAACTCCATAACAGCATTGTTGTGAATACAGTCTATTTTCTGAAAGTATCAACAAAACAAATCAGTTTAGCTACTAGATGAGTGGAACATAAATTATCATATCAAATAATTCCAAGGGAAACTTGGGTGGCCCACCAATTTTTCTTTAATCACATTCCCAAGTTTTGAATCAGCTACACCTAGTGTTTCATTTTCACAATGCACACGCAAGAACTTGCGTAGACCCTTGCTTGCTTTACCATCAATAAGCAAAGTAGCTGCTTCTAGGGCTTCTGAAGTGTTCTCGAACTTAGAAAATGCTTTCAACTTGACCACCTAAATTAGTAGAAATTATGGTTAGCTATACAACGCAATTAGAGAACTTTACTAAATAATAAAAACTGAATACATATATGAACATAGTTTTTCCACTTCTACATTAATAGCATCAGCAAGCATATAATAAGTCAGGGAAAAATAGGTGGGAAGAAATACAAAAAAAAACAAACCTGTCTAGCAGTTTCTGCATTGGAAAAGTTCTTCCATAAGTCCTGCGTAAAGAAACAGGCACAAGTTAATTCGGATCAAGGCTTTGAGGAACTGACAAAGAAACAACAGATGTTATATATTGCATAAATGCTCAGATGAAAGAGTAACTGTGCATAAATGATTAAAAAATTGTGGACAATAGCTTCAAGTAGAGCATTAGCTAAAGTAATGAACTGATTGTGCATTGTGTAGTAAGTCATAATAAGATCCGGGAAATAATCCGAGTTTTAAATTTTCGTGACAAAATGAAGAGTACATACCTCAACTTTAGAAAGTTTGCCTTCGTCCAGCACTTTAAACAGGGCAAACCCCGCAGGGGTTTCAAACAACACAAGCATTTTTTTTCACCCCCGATAAACCTGAAGATAAAAAACACCAAGAATCAGTTAATGAACTCGCAAAACCAAAGAAGAGGCACGGAAAACTTGTAAACATTGACGACAACAAGGTAAACAACTCTTTCTAGAAGAGTAACTACACTAAAGCGGTGATCATTTAAACAAGCACAACTAACAAGCAAAACCAAGTTAACAACTAGATAAAAACCAGAAGCATAAATCCTAAGTTGAAACTGGTATTACTGTATGGGATGAAAAAAAAAACAAATGAAAGAAGAAGATAACCTGGAATAAGATTCGACCGCAAGAGGGTTTCAGAGCATAAACCCTAAGCTAGGGTTGAAGAGAGAGGGAACAACTGGAAAAAGAAGAGGCGGCAGAAAGACCATTTTGGATTTAGGCATGAATCATATATAATAGGGAAGGATGCTATTATTAATGGGCCTTAATCATTATCACGAAAGCCCAAAATTTGTTTCATGTATCAATTGGGTTGACCCAATAACATTGGGCCTCCGGTGTGTAGGACTTCTTTTCTTTTTCTACTTATAACTTTTACGGAGTGTACCTTAGTAAGATTGAAGGAAAAGTTCTTTCTTACAGGGCATTTTTTTTTTTAGAATAAAATGAAATATTTTATTATAACAACGAAATTAATTTTTTATGTGGTATAAATTAAAGGAAAAAAAAAACTATAGAAGGATACTTGATCAAATCTTGTCGATGAAATAAAATGTATAAGAGAGTCATAAAAATAATATAAGTAAAAATAATGTTACAGTAAAAAATAAAATCATTTCAATCAAAATATTTGTTTAGGTTATAAAACCAATGAAAAATAAATAAATAATACAGATAAATAAAGGTCAAAATGGTGAAATATATATAAGAAGTATACATAAATTTGAAAAGAAACACATTATTAGAAGATAATTGAATACAAATTTATTAAAAGATAATTGAATTCCGCATGAATAATGTGAATTGATGGTTAGAATGCATATATTATTAACAGTAATATTAATTCAAATATGATAATAAAATATATTTTTTTCTGCACCACCTATATTTATTTTTCCTCTTTCAGTTTTTTTCTCTCTTATAATTAGATCTTGCAAGTAACTCAAAAAATAAAATATACTTTTTAAATTATATTTCAAATTAATTTAAAATATATTCATGAGTTTATTTTAAATAATATTATAATTTAGTTTATATCTAGATATATTTTATTTTTTAAAATATTATAAACTAAAATAAATATTTAAAAAATTATAAATAATTGGTTTATTTAATTAGATAATATCTTTTATGATAAATATTGTAAAAAATAATATTTTAATGAATATTTAACTTTAAACTTTTTTTCAAATTAATAAATTACCAGGGAAACATTCATATTATTTGTAATTTTTAAAATATCTACCTTAATCTATACTAAACTAATTTGTTATTTAAAATAAATCTTTAAATTTTTTTAAACTGCTTTGAAGTTTTTTTTTATTTAATCAATTTTTCATATGAACGACTTTCAGTTATATGCTAATTACCTAATAATCCAACCATTTATCTATTACCTTCATTTTTTTTTCATGGCATGCATTTTCTATTTTAACATGTGTACGCTTCTACGACTATTTTCGTGTATATTAGTAAAGCAATAATAAATATATTTTCTTACTATTGATTTTATATTTATTTATAAGTTTGTATAATATATTTGTAATTATGAGAGTAAAAATATTAAACTATTAACATATAAAAAAATTTAATTAAGAGTCGTTAAAATAGTTTAATCACAATATTGGTGGCTATTAAAGGACTTATTTAATGTTAGTCTCTTAACATTAAATACTCCAATTGAATAGGAAGATTTCACCATATTGTTTATAACTCACAAAATCACAAGACACAACATCTATCTAATCAACCAATACTTACAATTGAGTTTTATAATTTTACCCTAATGCTTATACTACCAAAAATACATAGAATAAGAGAAAATCAAATGTTAATAATAATTAAATAAACAATTTTTTTGTTTCATATCACCATATAAAATCTCTTAAATTCATTTATTTAATTACATATATAATTATTATGATGAATTATGTAAGTGTGATTAAGGACATATAATATATTTAACTTGTTTAAATACATTATCAAACACTACTACAAAATATATTTTCTAAGTCGTCATTTAACGTCGGTTATAGGCTGAGACGACGTAGAAAGTACTCTCAGATGAACTGACGTTCAAAGTTGAATATTAAATACATTTTACGTCGGTTTTTAGTCAACCGACGTAGAAAGGACTTTCCACGTCGGTTCATAACCGACGTGGAAAGTCTTTTTTATTTTTTTCACTTTTTTTCACCCAAAAATTCACTTAAATTTAAAAATTGTCACTAGCAGGATTCGAACTTAGGATTTTAGAATTGAAAACTATTACTCTAACCACTAAACTATTATAATTTTCTCGATAATAACTTTCAAATAAATTATATTTATATACAAATAAATATATATCTATGTAAATATATATTTATTTATTTGTATATATTTTCTCGGAAAGTATTTTTATTTTTTTTTCAATAAAAAATTCACTTAAGTTAATGAATTATCACTGACAGCATTTGAACCCAGTATTTTAAAGTTGAAAGTTAATATCGCAACCTCTAAACTACTACAATTTTTTGATAATAACTTACAAATAAATTATATTGGTATTTTTCGATCGAGGGTGAAAGTGAGATTGACTCTTGCTTGAGTGAAAATATGTTAAAGCTCACGAAAATTCACTCACTCAAGCCTCGCTTGAGAGAAAATTGGCATTTTTCGTTTGAGAGCGAATGACACGTTTCCCAAATTTATTTTATATCATTATATAAATAAAATTATAAAGATTATATTCTGTCATTAAATTACAAACTCATATAAAGATACATGCTCACAAATTTAACATCAAATTTTGAAAACCCACTCGACACACACTTTCACTTTCGAGTGTGCCCTCACATCCAACATATAAATATATCAAAATATATAAATATATTTGTATTTATATATTTACACGGATATATATATTTATTTGTATATAAATATAATTTATTTGTAAGTTATTATGAGAAAATTCTAGTAGTTTAGTAGTTAGAGTATCGGCCTCCAACTCTAAGGTACTGGGTTCGAATCCTGTCAATAACAATTCTCTTAAAAAAATTAATAAACTTCTAAAAATATAATATAAAAAGATGGGGACCCAATAAAAATTGTAAATAAATAAAAATTATACTTTTAACGCTCGGTTCAACAACCGACGTTGAAAGCTTTATTTGTAGTAGTGAAATTATATATTGAATATCTATATTATCTCTAACAATCTTAGATAACTTTTTATCTTTAAAAATTGTGAGAATAATGATCTTTTTACTACAAGATAAAAATATAACATTTAAGCTTAAGGTGGGAGAATTGTTATTTTTGTTAGGGTTGATGAACATATATTTAGGACAAGGTGAGAGATTTAGGAATTTGTGTAGTGTAGCAATTATAGTTTTTTGTCTGAAATTAAAAAAATTATTTATGTTAAAAGACTTTTTAGTAAATTTGTATTAATTAGACAATAATTCAAAATTTAAACTATTTATACTCTATACACATTTCATAAGTAATGATTTGAGACACCAATACATGTTAATTAGTTGTTTTTTTTGTCATACCTAATTATAAAGAGGAGATAATATGGAGGCAAGTTGAAAAAATTATGAAAGAAATATGAACTTAGGAATGTGTTAATGGCTATATCGATAATGTATAATCTAATGAATTGGATATATATATATATATATATATATATATATATATATATATATATATATATATATATATATATATATATATATATAAAGAATATGGATGAGTTGATAATGGATGTATAAATTTTCGTCGTTAGATGTACATTTAGTTTTTAGTTATGGTTTAAAAGAGTTTCATAATTTAATATCAAAGTGTTAGGAATGATGTTTGGTTTGTAATTGTCACGAAAGTTCAATAAGGTTAGAGCGTGCATAAAGAATCCAAAAATGAAAAAATTAATGTACCTTGGTGTTTTCAAAAGGTGAAATTTCACACCACCTTAATATGCATCAACAAGATTTTCAAATTACATTTAAAAGTCTGACAACTAGGTTTCTAAACAATAATTATTGGTTACCAAGGTTTTTTCCTACATTATTATATTATTATAAGTTACACATTTCATTACACTACCGCTTATTTTGCATTTGACCGAACAATTATGGTTTTAAATACTCTCTTAGTCCCAACTAATTTTGACTTAAGACTAAAATATCATAAGTATTAGGATAATGTCAATTACTTTCAAAAATTATTTATTTATTTATTAACTAAAGAAGTTATATTTTAAAAGACAAAAATACTTTTAACTTTTATAATTTTCTTTTAATTTTGAATTTGATACAATTTGAAGATTAAATATTATCATTTTATTGGTAAATCTTAATCATTGATTTTAAAGTGGTCAAATAATATATTATAAATAAATATAAAAAATATAAAATATAAAAGAGTAAGATACCAAATTTTTAAATATACAAAATATATTTCATAATCATGGGATCAAAATTATAAATAATGAAAGTTACAAAACTTTTAAAATAAATATAAAAATTAAAATAATAAATATTAATATAAATTATAAAAGATCGAAAACTTTGATATTATATAATAACTATTAAATTTTATGTTTTTTAAGCATAAGTACCAATAAAAACTAAACTTTTAGTTTATAAATATACTAAATTATTGAATTTTATAACTTTCTAAAATTTAATTAATATGTGTATAATTTTAAATTTATATTTTATATGACTTGATTTTGTCAAAATTAAATAATAAACACAACAATTCTATAGCTTTTATATTAATTATTGAAATCATACAGCGTAAAACAACTTAATAAATTTAATTCATTTATTTGGATAAATAAAAACAATAACAAGTTAACTTAAATTTAATCTGAATAATTTTCCATGTTAATTTATGATGTGAGTAGTTTAGATTAATATTATATATTAAATAATTAAATATAGAATTATGATTGAGTTGGGATGGATCAAATTAAATTCTAATATTAATAAAAATTATATATATTTTTTCATTAGATTAATAAATATTTTACTTAAAAAAAGTAATGATATTTTTAAAATTAAAATAAAATTTTTAACATCGGATAAAATGAAATCCGACATAAAAATTAAAACTTACGGAGTCGAACATCTACTCAATCTGACGTAAAATGGGTATCTAAATTACATAAAACCCTTATTTTACGTTCTAACTAATTGACAAAATGAAAGCAACAATATTGACAATACTTAGCGTTTATGTTTTTGAAATGGAAAAGGACTAAGCGTTGTATGTAGGTTGGTCATTGATCATGCAACTAGAGTGAATTTTGATTATTAATCTTACCAGATCAAATAATATATTATTAATAAATAATAAATAAATATAAAAAGATAAAAAAATTTTGAAAAGGTAAGAAGTCTTTATAAATATATAAACAGGTATATTTAATAATTGTTAAGTTTTGAGATATCACAATCATAAATGCTAAAATAAGTTACAAAATTTTGGAAATAATTATTAAATTTGAATAGACCAAAATTGATAAGTTTTGAAATAGAATTGATGCAAAAAGACTTAGGTTTTGTATCAATTAAGAATAAAAAACTAAGAATTGAAAACAAAATAGAAAAAAATTGAATAAAGAAAGGCGCCACAAGTAAAGTTTGATAAGCCTAAGGATGATCGCTACACATTGATGAATTTTTTATAAGATCGAAGATGTAAGAAACAATCATAGCAAATAAATATTCTCACTTTGGGAAAAAAAATCATTTGTTGCCTCTTTTCTTAATTCAACAATCATAAATACAAAAAATTTAGAGTTTAGGGTTTTCTTAGACTTGACTTTGTTTATAATAAAAGAAAAAGAAAATCAAGAGAATTAAAACTAATCATATATTAAACTAATGGTCTTGAGTTCAAATCTCTGCCCCACAAAAAAAAAATATTTTTATTTTAACTCTCTAAGCTCACTAAAGATGTAACCCGCTTAGCCTCACAAATGAGTTGGATCTTTGACATTTGGGTCTCCCATTAAAGAGTCACCTTTTATTGTAAAGCTTCTTAGGCCTTTATAATCCTTCCTCTAGTAATTGGTTCATTCAAGTCTTTAATTAGATCATCATCTTTCTTCTCATGACCTTCGACTTTTATGTCCACATAAAAAATCAAATATTAATGTAAGTTACAAAATTTTGAGAATAATTATTAAGTTCGGGAACCCAAAATCATAAATGTTAATATAAGTTACGAAACTTTGAGGGAACCATGATCCCCTTCATCTCCTAAAAAGTTTCGCCACTGTAAGTAGCTAGCGTGTTGCAACAAAGCCACTAGAGGGAAAACCTTTCGCCTCCTTTTCAAATCATGACTTCCCTTGCAGCTCATATCCCTCATTGAGGACGAAGTAAAGAAGCTTTAGAAGGGTCACCCATACTGCATCTGGTACTCCGACAAGCCCTCGTGTTCAAGATGACCTCGCTTATCACTTGTCCTTTCTTCCTCTGTCTCTCCATCTCCCTCCCTCCTGTACATCTCCACCTTCTTCTTCACCATGCACCAAGAGTGGTCCGAAATTGATGTCTTGTAGTCTTTCAATCATTTATCTTGCTTAAGCAATAAGTTTTGAAAGTGTTGTTGAGGTCTTTCATTTCCGCTATGGGGAGGATCCACGATAAGGTGTTAATGAGGAAGATTAACTCTGGGTATTTAATTTGCTACTAAAGAATGAGAAGACGTTGTGAGTAGGGATGACAAAACGGGTCAGGCCCGGCGGGGCGTCCCGCCAGCCCGCCATAATATGGCGGGGTGGGGCGGGTTGGTATTTTCAGCCCACCAGCCCGCTTTGGTCCGCCCCGTCAAGCCCGCCAATCCGTCGGGTCAACCCGCGGGACGGGACGGGCCAGCCTGCAACCCGCCTAATTAATAAAAAAATAATTTATTATTGTAATAAAATTAATTATAAAGATAATATATAAAGTTAAAATTTTTAAAAAGATAATTAAAAAAGTTTCACTCTCACGGAACATATTCTCCTTACTGAAACAAAACATTCTCTCTCCTGTTCTCTTTATTCATCCTAAGTACTTGATTATTTTTATCCTTATGACTTGAATTAAAGGTATAAGAATTACTCAACCAAAAATAATGTGAAGTTTTATCAAATAAAAAAGATATAGGTATTTAAATTTTTCAATATAAAAAATATAAATTTTATAAGTTTTAACGTTATTTATATATATATATATATATTATTTCAATTTAATAATATAAATCAATACATTGTTTTAAAAAATTATAATTTAGAACAATAATAAAATAATGTATTGATTTATATTATTAAATTGAAATAATATATATATATATATATATTGAATTATTGACAAACAAATAACAATCTTATTATTAAATTTATTAAAAAAATTTATTTTAAAAATTAATTTATTTTTTTCTAAATTATGGCGGGCAAGCCTGTCAGCCGCTAACCAGCCCCTTGGCCGGACGGACTAAGGTCTACAGCCCGTCATGACTATAACGGGTCAACCCGCCCCACCCCGCTTTTGGCGGGCCAAAACGGGGTGGGCTGACCCGTTTTGCCATCCATAGTTGTGAGTGTTTGATAAAATGCAAATATATTAGAGAAAACTTGCAGAGAAATTTCTCATTGAAAAAGTGAGAAAAACATAGTCACCAACAAAGGTTAAAGATGTTTGAATATAAAGGGAAATTCAAGCAAGTCTATTGTGTAACAAAACTAACATAACAAAACACAACTAACTAAATGAAAAAAAGATATTATAGATATCTCTGTCACCCCAACTTAAGGTGGGCATAAAAATTATGAAGGCTTAACTTAGGAGTAGCAGTCTGGAAAGTAATGAGATAAAGAGACTTGGTAAATACATCAACAAGTTGGCTTGTAAAGGGAATATGAAGGAGATGGATAAGACCATCAGTAAACTTTTGTCTAATAATGTAGTGATCAATATCTATATACTTTGTCCTTTTATGGAAGGTTGCAATCTGAATGGTTGAATTAGTATCACAAAAAGTGGAGTAGGGAATTGGAATGGAAAAGTGCAAATCCTAAAATATATACTAAAGTCATTATAGTTCACATGTTAATGAAGTCAATGCATGATATTCATTCTCAGAAGAAGATCTTGAAACAACCGTTTGTTTCTTGAATTTTCAAGCAATTAAAATGTGCTAAGAACACAACAATCAAACACATATTGTCTGGTTGTGGCACATGTAGCCTAATCTGAATATGAAAAAGCTTGTATTTTAAGAGGAATGTTGGACTTATATAAAAAACCAAAACCAGGAGCATTATTCAAGTATATAATAATTTGCAAGGCTTGGTGCATGTGTGGTTCTGTCAGAGAAGAAACAAATTGGCTAAGTTGTTATAAAACAAAACTAATATCGGGTCTAGTGCTGGTCAAATAGAGTAATCATCCAATGAGATGTCTATAAGGAGAAAGATCCAAGAGAAGCGTACCTTGATCTGCATGGAGTTTCATAGAAGAATCTAAAGGTGTAAGGATGGTTTGCAGCAAACTATACTTGCTTCTAAGATAAGATTTAAACAAAACTTACGTTGATTCAAAATCAAATCATCAGGAGAATGAGTAACTTTAGGACCCAAAAAATATTTGAGAGGGTCAAGATCTCTAATGTGGAATTTGAAATGAAGATGATTTTTAACAATATTGATCTCTAAAATACTATTACCAGTGAGAACTACATCATCAATATAAACTAGAGAATGATCAACAAAACTTTGTTAATATCCAAGAAGAATAAGTTCTGAAGTAAACTTTTGATTCCAATTTTTTCTTGTCTGTTTTAACCCATATAAAGACTTGTGAAATTTACAAACAAATTTGGAATGAGGAAGAGAAAGGCTAGGTGGAAGCTTCATATATATTTCTTCATGTAAATCGCCATGAAGGAATGTGTTATCAATATCAAGCTAGTGTATAAACCAGTTGCTAGCAGTGACCAAAGTTGGGAGATGTCTAATAATGGTAAGCTTCACAACATGCAATAAGGTCTCAAAATAATCAATCCCCTCCATTTGAGTAAACCCCTTGGCTACCAACCTTGTTTTAAATCCATCAACTGAGTCATATGCTTTATGCTTGATTTGATAAACCCATTTGCAGTCAATTGGCTTCTTGCCATGAGGAAGATGAACTAATGACCAAGTGTGGTTTCTATCCAGAATATTTTACTTCAACATTCATAGCCTCATTCTAACATGCAAGTTGAGAAACTTCTTTAAAGAAAGAGCATTCAACTTGGGCATAAATATTGTGACAAAAAGAAGTATGGTTAGAGGAGCAATTATCATGAGGAAGAAATAAATGCATGGGACAAGGAATAGAGAAATGAGATTGAGATGTGGAAGCAACACCACAATTCAAGGTTTATTTTTAACTCTAAAAGAAGTTCTATGACTAGGTATTGTAAATTGAGAGTTATTAAAAATAAGAGAAGAATTAGTGTTGTTGGGAGAGGAATGATTAGATGACAAAGATGAGTAATATAGAAAATTGTTTTCATGAAAAATCACATTAACCATACAAAACATAACCTTTTGTTTCATATTTATATCCAAGAAAAACATATTTTAAGCTTTTGGAATCAAGTTTAGTTCTTCTTGTACTGGCAATACTTATGTATGATAAACAACCAAAAATTTTGAAATTGGTAAAATCAGGTTTTATAAAATGAACAAGTTCATATGGATATTTATTATTGAGAAAAGAAGTAGGTAATTTGTTTATAATATGAACAACAAGTTTGAGAGAATAAAACATAGTTTTGCAAGAAAATTGATTTTCAATAAAGATGATGAAAATTTGAAGCATAGTTCTGACTTCATTTTTAGTTTTAAGAAAAAGAATCCAAGTAAATTGACTATAATCATCAACTATAGTTAGAAAATACTTGTATCCATCAATGAAAAAAATTAAGTCAGTATGAATTGTTAGAAATATAGGTTGAGATCCAGAGGGGGGTAAATTGATCTAATAAAAAACTTTTCACAACTTTTTATTACAGATTATAAATTTCAAATATTGAAGAACTCAATCAATTCTTGAACTAAATAACAACAATCTTGAATGAAAGAAAGAGATGAAAGAAAAGCAAGATCATCAAATTTATACTGGTTCACCTAATCCACTGGGTTACATCTAGTTCTTAGCCAAATTCCAATTGAGTTCCACTAATCAAATACCGATTGATTATAAGAACATATTGCAGAAAAACAATCTACACCAAGAACTTTAACCGAATTCTTAAATCTATGACAACAACCACAATTTCAGTTGCTTAAATCAGTGCCCACAATTCCAAACATCGAAAATACAATGAACCGAATGAGAAATTAAGAAACTCGTAGAAACTACAACAATCAAATCAGTATGCAGATGCAAAGATACAACCACAAAATGAGTTTCCTCAAAAAAAAGAACAAAGAGCCTAAAAAATTATTGCCAAAGAATTCTAATGAGAGATGCATGTTTCTCTCTTGGAAAAGATCTCTAAATATTGCTTGATTAATTTCTCAAAGATGTGTTTTAAAACGTTGGAGAAAATCTATTTATATAGATATTTTTCTAACTAGCTGATGTGATTAATTGATTAATTCATTCTTTAATTGATTAAAACAACTTATCTTAAATGAATTTAACTGATCAAAAATTTCTTTTAATCAATTAAAAGGTTCTAGTAATTTTTTCCGAGACGTTTTACTTGATAAAAACGTGGTTTAATCGATTAAAATAATTTTGGATATTTTCCAAAGGCATTTTAATCGATAAAAATGAGATTTAATCGATTAAAACTGTGATACAAAAATTGTTTAAGTGATTTTAATTGATTATTTCAAAGTTATATCGATTAAGATTCTGGTAGTAAGTATTCTAAAACTTCTTAAGTGATTTTAATAGATTATTTTGAAGATATATCAGTTAAAATCTTGATAGGAGATTTTCTAAAACTTCTTAAGTGAATTTAATTGATTATTTTGAAGATATATCAGTTAAGCATTTGACAGAAGGTTTTCTAAAACATTTTAAGTGAAATTAATCAATTATTTCGAAGATATATCACTAAAAATTATGACATAAGGTTATGTCAAACTTCTTAAGTGAAATTAATTAATTATTTCAAGGATATATTGATTATTTGCGACAAAAAGTATTTTCAATTTATTTAAGTGATCTTAATCGATTAAAATCTTCTAGTTATCAAAATCATATCTTGGGTTTGCTTGAGTCTTGAATATCGTTGACTTGAATCATCATCAAAATCATCTCTTGGGAATGTAGGGACATGTTTCACATTGTCATCAATCTTCCCCTCATTGATTTTAATCTTCCCCTTTTTGATGATTATCAAGGAAACACCTGAAATGAATTAAAATGTTTGACTCTATATAGTCAACTCAAGATTAGTAAAGTATAGTGTAACACAGATTAACACAGTATATTTAAACTTCCCCTAGATATGTTAATAACAAAGCTCCCCCTAACTCATCTGAGAAAAACTTCTCTTAACTTCTCTTGTTTAATTCAGAATTAGGAATGAATTTCACACAGATTTTAATTCATCAAAAAATCTCCGTCTATTTCATTGATAATCATAAAAAATTTATTGTAAGAGAAAAAAAATCTCGACTGTTCCATTGATAAAAAAATATTATAAGAGAAAAAAAATATCTCCCTATTTCACACAGATTAATATCATCAAAATCTCTCCCTATTTTATTGATAATTATGAAAAATATTGCAATAGAAATTGAGCACAAATTTACACAGATTAGTACATAAATCAAGGTAGAGAAGATAATGCATTACAAAGTGTCATAGAGAATAACATAATATTAAGGAGGCAATATCTAAATACCCAAGGCAAATGAAAAGAGAAAGATAGGGAAATGAAATGATTGCAGAGATAATGAAATGAAATGTAGTAGTTTTCGAAATTGCAGTTTTCTTATTGAGGCAACTTTTAAATTCAAATTTAAATTTCAAATTTCTATTCCAATTCAAATTCAAAAATCTCAAGCTGCAAAAATTTCAAAATTCAAAATCTCAAACTGCAAAATTTTAAATTTTAAATTTCAAAAATCTCAAACTTTCAAATTTTAAACTTTAATAATTTCAAATTTTCATAAATTTAGATTTTCAAAATTCTCAAATTTCCAAATTTCAAATTTTCAAAATTAAGACTTTCAAATTTCAAAATTTTTAATTTTCAAAATTGGTCAATAATCGAATTTATGTGACGAGATAAGTGCATATATTCAATGTAGAGGCGTGGAAGACAATAATAATCTTATCTTTGTAATATTTTCCTGTTCATCTAGTTTGTTCCTGTACACCCATTTAGCTCCAATAACATGCATTGATTTCTTATCCTTGATAATTACCTGCAACATCAATATACAAATCTAGGTACCCTTTAATTATTTTTGGGTCCTTAAGAAGGTTAGTAGAATCACAAGTTTCTGCCAAAAGACTAAGGATAAAAGAATAGAACCATGATATAATAATCAATTATCACAATACTTTCAGAATCAACATAATTGATTATGACAGCAAAATTTTTTTTTTTCGAAAATTCATAATCTATTAAATGCTCAAACTATCATTTAGACATGTATAAATGTTTTGACCCTTTAAGTACCCATTCATATTTGTCATTAGATATACCAAAAAGCTTTATGTAACATTTATTTGATGTATGACCTAATTTCATGCAATAAAAATATGGTTTTCTTTGAAGAGGTCTAAATGAGTTTTTTAAAGTTTTTAAAACTGGCTTCACATATGTTTTTCTTGACTCTTTCACAAAAATAGTTTTGAGGTTCTAGACTTTTTTTTGGGTATGTAACCAAGTCTAGCTTTGCTATAATCCTCTCTTTGATAACCTAATATAGAATCAAGATTTTCAGGAGATTTTGAAAACTTGCTCATTATTTTCTCTAAATTGAAAATCTCATTTTCCAAATGATTACAATTTTCACAAGGTTTAACAACTTCTTTATTTTTAGACAAAGTTTTAAATTTCTCAACATTTTTCTTTAAGCACTCATTTTCTTTTTCAAGAATACCAACAGTATTTTCTAATGCATTAAACTTTTGTTTAAGTGCATTGTATTTCTTAGATAACTTGGTAAAACCTTCATACATATCTTGATATTCTTTAAACAACTTATCATATTCATTTAAGGATTTTGTACTGCTTACCTGTGATGAGGTTTATTGTGATGAGGTTTCATCATCACTTTTTGTCATAAAGCAAAGATTTGTTTTCTTCTTCTCAATCACTGCTTTCGAAAGAACTCTCGTGTTATGGAAGAATCATTATCCTCCCATGCAATATAAGTTTTGCATTTGTTCTTATAGATATCATTCTTCTCTTTCTTCTTCTCTTTCATATTTTTCTTCTCTTTCTTAAGTTCCAGACAATTTGGTTTGATATGGCCAAACTTTCCACATCCATAACACGCGTACCTATTGGTTTTCTCTTTTCTTTGTTGTCTCTTTTTCCTGTTCTTCATAAAATGAGAAAAATTGTTTAGTTAAAAGAGATATATCAGAATCTGAAAACTTACCTTCATTTTCGCTTTCATCTTGTGAAGATTTTTCTGCTTTTAGAGCTATCGTCTTGGCTTGATTTTGTTCACCATTCTTTAACCTTTGTAGCTTCATTTCATGTTATCGCAACTTTCCAAATAGAGTAGTAATATTCATTTCTGTGAGATCCTTTGATTCCGTAATAACAGTGACTTTTGATTGTCAATTCCTGTCTAAGGATTTCAAGATCTTTGTGTTCAACTCCTCATTGTCAAAACTCTTTCCTAATACTTTCAAGTGATTTACTATATGTGTGAAGTGTGTCTGGAAATCTGTGATGTTTTCATTCTGCTGCATTTGAAACAATTCATACTCCTGGATGAGTGTATTCTTACGTGCTCGCTTTACTTCATTTGTTCCTTCATGTGTTACTTCAAGAGTGTCTCATATTTCTTTTGTCGTCTTGCATTGTGAGACCCTAAAAAAATCATTACGATTTAAAGCAGAAATAATAGCATTTCGGGCTCTTACATCATAATGGGCACACTTGTTTTCATTTGACGTCCATTGGTCAAAAGTCTTTAGAACAACTCTAGATTTCGTTGTTCTCATCGGAATGTAGGGACTGTTGAGTACAACATCCCAAACATCGTAATCTAGTGTTTGTAAAAATATTTTCATTCTCGCCTTCCAAAATCTTCTCCTTCAAATAATGATGATCTGTTTATTGAGACTTCTTCCCTATAAACCTGATTTTGCATAGACATCTTGACATATCGTTTAGAAATATTTTATCTAATCAAGCTCTGATACCACTTGTTAAACAAATGACATCTAGCGGGGGTGAATAGATGCACAAATTAAAATATATGCCAAATTTAAAATTTATTTTAAGTTGTCCAATATTTATTAATTCAATTTTAATTATCAAATTGAACAAAGATAAAGCGGAAGCAATATAATCAGAGAGATAAAATATTAACAAGATAGAAAAAGATATAGATAAAAATAAGGGATGTAAGGAGAGTAATGTAGTGAAAAAGAGATAAGGGAAAGAGAAAAACACACAGTGATTTATATTGGTTCGGGTATAGTCAACCCTACATCCAGTTCCCAGTCAACTCTTAACACAAGAGTGACCCCAATTCACTATCTTTTAAATTCAGTTTACAAATTACAATCAACTCAGCAAAAAATAAACTAATTTAAAAGACAATCACCTCCTTAGAAACCCACTAAGGATGAACACCTCCCTAGAATCCCACTAGGGATGAACACCTCCTCTGAATAAATCAAAAGATGAAAACACCTCCTTAGAATCCCACTAAGGATGAACACCTCCATAGAATCTCACTAGGGATAAACACCTCCTCTGAACAAATCAAAGGATGAAAATATCTCCCTAAACAAATCAAAAGGATGAACAGTTTCCACACAGGAAACCCTAAAAAACACACAACAAAGTGACTACTTAAACCCTAAATAGGAAATTTAACAATCAACCACTTAAGCCCACAAAGGATGAAGGTAATAAAATAAGAACAGTCACACCTGGGTATGGAGACAACAAATTGTAGAACAAGTGTGATTAACAATGAAAGCACAGTAGGTAATGGAGAAGAGGGTTTTGGTAAAATATCTCTGTGGCAATGGAGAAGATGGTTTTCTCAAAACATGTAAAATATCTTTGTTGTCTTGCTCAGAATTCTTTTCTCAAAACTGATTGAATGTAAATTGTATTTTTGAATTTTGTAATTGTATGTATTTGATTTTCCATCAAAACTTAATTAAATAGAAAAGTAGCTTCAGAAAATAGTCGTTGTCATTAATACTTTCGTAGAGAGAAAAATCAGGATGTATTAAAAAATATTTATTCTTTAAAACAGATATTTTTCAAATTTGAACTGTCATAATTGATTATGTTACCAGTATAATCAATTATGACAGAGAAAATCGTTTTTTCCATTTTTGATGCATCATAATTAATTATGATAGTGAAAATTATCATGTTATGAAATTATATTACACTTGTGTTTTGGAGGCTTATGCATAATAGTATTTCATCAACTTGTACCTCCATATATAGTATTCTAAGACTCCATCTCGTCTTCAAGAATCATCTTGGGCTTGCTTGAATGTTGAATAGAAGTTTTATCAAAATCATATATTGGGTTTGCTTGAGTCTTGAATGTTGTTTACTTGAATCATCATCAAAGTCATCTCTTGGGAATGTAGGGACATGTTTCACATTGTCATCAATCTTCCCCTCATTGCTTTCAGTTAAAACTTCCAAGATTCTTCTTATTAGCTTCTTCATCATGAATGAGTTCAAGTTACAACTCAAGTTTTATTAGTAAGGACAAAATGTGGTAAAGAAAAAAATGTTTCAGATACACTCAAGTTACGACTTCGTAGGAGATGAAACAAGCCTTCATGCTTTTTAACTGCTTTAGTCATCTGAAAGGTATCGGTCTGCACAAGAATACACTAGTTTTGATGGAAAACGACAAAATAGTACGTAAAGTTAAGTAATATGGGAATAGAAATTAATTAAACAAAAAATTCAGGAATAAAAGGAGTGTCATGAAAAATAAGATTGCCCAAGACTATGGTACCTGAAAAATTTATCAATGATATAATGTTTATTGGGTAAATGTATAGAAATAGGAGGAATAGATTTGAGATTTTGAAAATAAGATTTAAAAGGACAAATATGATAAGTAGGATCACTACCTAATGTCGAAGAAGAAAAGGGAAGAACAATACCTGAAGGTGTTATAGTATATTGATTAACAACAGTCACAGAAGAAGAAGAAGAAGAAACATTTTGTGACTGTTGTAACAAGGCAAAAATTGCTTCATATTGCTCTTTAGAAAAAAAAAACTAAGCATTAATTTTTGTCATTCTTCACTGCAGAAAGGTCAATAACAACATATGAATCATATTCAACCATACTAGCAAAAGATTTCAGAGGAGTAGATTTAGCTTTAGGATTTTGGTGATAGCCTTGAGGAACACCGTGTTTAATCCAACAATTATCAGAAGTGTGATTAATTTTGTAATAGTGATCACAATACTTATTGTTATGTCCACCAGATTTGTTAGAACGTTCCCTTCCACTAATATTAAAGGGGCCTTTACGGGTATTGAAAGAATTTTTATTGGAATTGTCTTAAAAACTAATATTGGCAATAGAACTTGAGAATTAGGTGGGAAAGAGCTATTGAATTCACATTCTTCTTGGAGAATCAAAAAGTTTTAACCAAAGTTGACGTAGGTTCCATAAGCATGATTTGGGAACAAACTTGGGAGAAGTCATCATTAAGGCCACGTAGAAACTTGATAACGCATTCATTATCACATTCATTTTTAATCTTCAAAATTAATCCACAAGTGTAGGAAGATGCACAATTTCAAATAAGAACTGTTCAATACAGCGAAAGCTCTTTCCAAAGAATTTAAAGATGCATATAATATTGAGAAACTGTATAATCACCTAATCGACAACTTTGGAGTTCTTACATATCAGTAATACAAAATTTATCACCATGAGAGAACCATTGAAGAAGATCATTCCAGATGTCATAAGCAAATCCCATCCACATGACCGATTGCTTGAAAGCAGGTGTTATCTAAGAAATGATCATTTTGCTGCAATGTTTCCAAACTTTGTACAGGAGATTCTAGGAAGGTGGACAAGAAAGGGTGTTGAGAACAAACGTCTCTTTGTTTTCGGTTTTAAGCGTGATGAGCATATCATGCTTCTAATGCTGGTAATTGATATAAGCAAGAAGGGGAGATACAAGAACAAGCACAAGATTTTACCCAGGATGAAGAAAGAGAGAATTTGTTGGATTCATGAGATGATTAGAAAGAGGAGTAGGAGTCATCATGGCTGAAACGACGAGAAGGCAGAAGATGTTTAAATTGATATCATGTGAGTATTTGATAAAACGCAAATATATAAGGGAAAACTTAAGAGAAACTTCTCACTAAAAAAATTAAGAAAAATAGAATCACCAACAAAGGTAAAAGAAGCTTTAATATAAAAGAAAATTCAAACAAGACTATTGTATAACAAAATTATAATAAAAAAATCAAGTAACAAAAGGGAAGATAGCAAATATATCTTATCCAGTGGCGGATCTTGACCATTGATTTTTGGGGGGCAAATAATATATTATTAATAAATAATAAATAAATATAAAAGAAGAAAGAAGATGAAAGGGTGAAAGGTTAAAATTATAGATATATACTTAAATATATTAAATGATCATTAAGTTTAAAGGGGACAAAATCATAAATTATATGAGAGTTGGAGAGGTCTGAGAGGATAAAATTGTAAATATACAAGTAAATATATTAAATGTTCATTAAGTTAAATCATAAATTACATGGGAGTTACAAAACTTTGGGGGGGCCATGGCCCCCTTAATCTCCCAAGAAGATCCGCCACTGATCTTATCAGTCGTTATTGGAATTTAAGAGAGAGGAAGAAATTGTGTGGCTCTTGGAATGATTGCCTTGTGGATGGGATTTTTTAGAATGTTCTAAGGGCATCTCTAATGTGTTGGGTATTAGAGGGGAAAAGAAATCTTCACCTGCGGAAGCACACACACAAGAGAAACAAAAATAGAAAAATAAACAAAAATAGAAAAACAAATTAAAAAACTAACGTGGTTCGGCACCTCTTGCCTACATCCACTAACACACTCAACAAAATTTTATTACTCAACTTACAATTTTACAAGGATAAAATTGCAAACCCTCTCTTGACACACAACTACCCCAAGTCTCCAATACACCAAAAGACTAGTATTATTGTGGTGAGTAGACCCAAACTATCACCACTTATTTATAGTAGTAGTCTATCACTTCTCTTTTTCATACTACCCGATGTGAGACTTTGGAGGATACTCACACACTTTGAACATAACACAATGCAAGGATTTTTAAAGAGTTGCTTCTCTATTGAAAATAGTGAAATAAGGGTATCACAATGTCAAATAATTGATAAACAACTTTCATTTAATTTTACTCCGACGGTAAGAATCTTAAGTAACTCTAAATAATTTATTATTTTAATATTTTATATAAGAAATAAATATATCCATTAAATAATTAATTACTTTAATTAATAATACACCATCATATTTTAATATAAAAATAATATAAAATACATAATATTTAAATAAATATAATGAAAATCAAATAATACTAGAAAATTTAAAGTATAAAATTAATTTTCATTATTCTCTCCTCCAAATTTTCAGTCAAATATGTTCTACTAAATTGCTTGAAGTTGGTGGTGAGTATTTCTATCTTGAACTAATGTTCTCCTTTGAAAGTATGTAGATATAAAACTATGATAAAAATTTGAAGATATATCAACCGTTGATATGTCATTTTTCCTAATATCATAATCAATATGACTTTGATAAGTTTGTCATTCGTCTTTAATAATCATATTGTGTAATATGATACATGCATACATTATATTCGTTAATGTATGAGCATCGCAAAAATGTGTTGAACCATATATAATTGCAAATCGAGATTGAAGGACTCCAAATGCACGTTCAACATCCTTTCTTAGTGATTATTATCATTGGGCAAATAATTTTCTCTTTTGTCCTTGTGACATTGAAATAGTTTTCACAAATGTGGAAAAATCTTGATAAATATCACCTGCTAAGTAATATCTCATATGTATTCCATTTATAGTGTAATGCACCACATGTGCAAAACCTGACATAACTTCATTAAACACATTAGATGCATTTAACACAGTAATATCATTATTTGACCCTGCAGTACCAACAAAAACATGTCAAATCCACAAGTCTTGTGATGTCACAACTTCAAGAATGATTATTAGGTTAGCATCATCACCTCGATAAAATTGACATTTTCGTGTAATTGGACAACTTTTCCATTCTCAATACATGCAATCAATTTATCCTAACATACCCAGAAAGCCATGTGTGACTCCCATTTGTAGTGGTCGATCAATGTCTTCGTTATTAGGTCTCCTTAAATACTCATTTCCAAATAATGCACAAATGGTCGCATTCTACTGTAGTGCTTTCACCAAGTTGAATATATTTATCCACACTATCAGTAGGTGAGCCATAAGCCAATAGACAATAGCAGCAGTGCACTTTTGCACAGGTGATAAACCTCTTCTTCGAACCTTAGTGTAAAGTAATATTTGTGATTGTCAAGGGCTTCCACAATTTTGACAAAAATCTCCCTTCGCATATGGAACCTTCTTCGAAATTGAGATTCTATATATACTGGATTTTCAACAAAATAGTCATTGAACAATTGATGATGGTCTTCTTCACGATTTTGATGAACTACCCTTCTTCTTTGTCTATCACCACCATTGTTGTTGATTTATTATTGGAACTCAAGTAGTAACCTCATTATTTCTTCATCATTGTTATCTTTGAGTTCTTCATCTATGACTTGATCCAATAATGTGTCTAAATCAATGTTTTCAAATTGCATTGTATGGATATATGAAATGTTTGAAAACAGAGAATAATATTGCAATACCATAAGATGTGAAACATTGCATGACATTCCATAACTACATATAGATTCATAACGACTAGTTTTTATCATAATGACTAATATATTTAAAATCCTTGTGTTTCTCCTAATATAGTTACAATATTTTTTATGATCTTCATATTGCTTCTTAGACATGTCAGTCGTGTCCTTCATGAGGATTTTATACTCCAAACGTATTTCTTGTGACTTCTTTAACTCAACCAATTCATCAAACTTTGTATTTTTTTTCCTTTATTGCATTTTCTATGTCAAATAAATCAATATGGGGAGTAACACTTGCACTGACTTTTCCTTTACTCTTTCTCTTGACTACCTTTTGTCCTATGGGATGAGATATTGGTGATGTTGTGTCACATTCTTCAACTTCATGTGGCATCTCTAGGTTAGAAGATGATGAGTATGCGCTCAAGTAGAAATCTTGCATTTTTTTTGAAGAATCGTCCATAAATGTCAATTGTCATTTTGGTTCATCTCTTAACATACCATTTTTTTTTGTCATTTTTTCCTTTCGAATCTTCTATAAAAATCTTGTATGCGAATGACATAATATCTTTTTTGGCCTAACCACTTTTCCTTTGATTGGTAGCTTATTTTTAGCATGCATTAAATTTTGGAGTTACAAGGTGAAGTTTATTCCATCATGATTTTAATTTACTCATTAACCTCTTTATGAAAACATTATATTCGTCGTTATTGTTGTATGCTTCTTTGATCTACTCTCAATATTGGGATAATGACTTATCAACTCCAACAATTGGATCATTCAACACATTCAACCATGATTGAATTAGAATCATATCCTTTGGTATTGAGAATGTTACACAAAGTTTCTTCTGAGACATATTTTCACCACTTTTATCAAGTTGGATATTATCGAGTCCGATCAAGGAAGAAGGCTCTATGTTAGATGAAAGATAAATGTTATTCATATTTGATGTCATTGGAGGTGGTGTAAATATTAAAAATGTTGGTGGATAAATAAAATTTTAGGAATTTTGAGAATTTTTACCCATAAGAGATGAATAATTTTGCAATAAATTATAATAATATTAGTAATTAAATTGATTAGGATCCATTATTGGAGAAAAAGAAAAATGGTGAAATGAAGGATATGTGAAATTTTTTTACCATTGATGAAGATTTTATAGTATAAAAAAAGTGTAAGACAACTACTACAACAATAAAAAATTGGATGAACGACTATTTTTTTTCCTTAGTAACATATGTATGCAACGACTATTTTCTCCATCTCCTTTCTCCTCTCTCACCTCTCCTTTCTCCATTTTCGTTCTCCATCTCCTTTCTCTCCCATCACCTCTCTTTCTCCATTTAAGTTTTTCTTTCTCAAATCTCCCTGCCCCCGCTCCATCTTTTTCCTTTGCATCTGCTTCCATGTCCACCTCCGCTTCCACGTTCACCTCCATGTCCCCATCACGTCCCCCTCCATGTTTGCCTCCATTGTTCGCCTTCGCTATCTGCATGTAACTTCACCTCTGTATTTGCCTTCGTGTCCCTTTCCTCTTTTGTATCCATTCTCCGTGACAACAATCTATCGTTGTTGTCATTGCATCCGCGATCACTATCGCGACCTCCGTAATTAGTGTAGTTACTGTGATTGGTGGTACGTTTTGTCATTAGTTTTATATTTTTTTATTTTGATTTTGAAACTAGTTATTGTTAATTGATGAATATTATTATTGATGGTTAATAATTTTGTAATTTTTTATTGAGGATGTTTTGAATTAATAAAAAAATTTGAATTAATAAACATGAATTTGTTGCGTTTACTAAAAGATTGATAAACATGATATTAAAATATTAATATTTTATTTAAAAGAATAATTGTTTCACGAATATTTTTCGTTTTTGTATTAGAACAGAACAACTCTAGATATTATCAAATCTTATTCAATGAAATAGTTGTTTAAAGCAACTTGAAAAATTTTAAGAAATAAGCTACATCGATTATTATATAATCTGAATGATTTGACCTAAATTTATATTTTTTACATTAGCTAAGATATAAAAAATTTAAAATAATATATAAAAAATCTTTCATATAATAAAAAATCTACTTCAAAGTATGGTCTAATAAGTTATTTAAGATAGTCATCGATTTTAAAAACTTCAATGCCGAGATTTTATTTTTATTTATTTGATAGTTTTGGTCTGGGTCATGTTTGGTATTTATTTTAAAAACACATTCCTCGCATAAAAATTCATGAAAAAAAAATTATTTACTTTATTTATTTTTAATTTGAAGTTTTTACTTGAATTTGTCTCATATGTCAATGCTAATAATAATAAGGTATATATATATATATATATATATATATATATATATATATATATATATATATATAATAATTTTCAGTATTATTTCTTTTAGTTTGAATCTCAAAGTATTAAACGTTAGTATTTTAATATTTATAATTTAAAGTAGGATTTATGAATAGTTTTCGATTTCAAATCAGCTGTCTAGATAGGTTTTGTTAAAAATCAATCAGAGTTATTAAAAAAAAAACAGTTCAAATTAAAATAATAGATAGGTTTTGTTAAAAATCAATCAGAGTAATTAAAAAAAAACAGTTCAAATTAAAAAATTTTATTTATAATCCAAAATCAAAACGACAATTGAATTTAATTAATATTTTGTTACATTTAAAATTTATTAAACTTAAATTAATTTGAAGTTCTCATGTTTGTGTATCCATTTATAAATTTAATAAGTGAACAAATTATATAAAAGAAAATACTTAATAGTTTTAGTAATTTTAAATTTGGCTAGTAAATATATTTCAACTAACCATATTTTTATATTTTAATATATTTTAAAAATGCTATCTTAAAATAATAAGAAATATTTTGAATTTTTATTCAGAATATTTTTTTAAACAAAACGATATCACACAAATTGAACTATGTTATAACTGCATGAGTAAATTTTTCACATCATAGACAAACTTCAATATAAAATTTGTTTAAACACATATTGCTCCAATCATGTGTAATGATTCAAAATCATTTTATTTAACTTCAAAACAGGCATAGCTGAGTGAAGAGACTTGGTAAGCATGGACATTATTTTTTTCCTGATCATATGCTAAAAAAACTAAAAGAAGCATGATTCATACATGCTATCCTAATATACAGTCTCCTCCAGCCAAGAAGAACCCTCAATTTTGTGGCAATTTTTCTCATAAATTCTGTGTCAAATTTTGAACTGTCTACTTCGTTACTCTGAAATATTCTTCCTTGAGTGTTTCTTATTGAAATTTAAAACAATTACAACAAGCAAAAAGCATTTTAAACTTGGTCTTAGAACAAAATAAAATAAAAAGACAAATGGACCATTTGATCTTCCCTTCACTGGCATAAAGTGAAAATTCAAACTGCATTGTTCATGCTAACAAGAGCTTCCTTATCTGCAAGGACACCAATAACTACATATAAATCTTTATTGAATAACCTTTTGATTTAGCAATATAAACATTTGAAAAATTGAACCAAATTTGAGGATTAATAAGGAGTGCAAGTTAATGAACATGCCTCTGGCAGTTTCTGTCTATAAATGACATCCAACCTTGCATCAAGGGTGTTTTCCAACACAATCTTCCCATCCTCTGAGGCCAACACTACTCCTCCAGAGCTTTATTTAAACAATTAAGAACACAAAACAAATAGTCAAGTCATTTAGAGTTTAATGATTGTGTACACAATCAAATATGCATATTGTTTGATATGATCAAAGATATCACTCATAACTGCTAGTTTAAAGGTAAAATCAAGAAAAGAAGATACCAAAAAGGTTCATGGGAATCCATGGCACCATTCTTAGGTGGTGGTGGGAGGTAAACACGATCATCAAGGGTAACTTTAGGGGCTTGACCATTTAATTTCTCTGAATATTCTTTTCTACATTCCTCTATCAATGACTCAACTAGCTTACGATCACCCTCTCTGCATCTTATTAACACAGATGGTTCCCTCAAGCGTATTAAACCCTGCAGCATGTACAACAAAATTAAGAGTGCTTATTTTTCAAGTAATTAATCACATGCAATCATCAATCATCTTCACGTGTTTTGTGCAAAAGTTAAATTTGGATGAACAAGATGACACCATTGTAGATCACAATGCTTCAAATACCTGAACAATCATGTCTTTGACGAGTTTCTTATATACTTTCTTATCACTTGAGAGACGTAAAAGAGCCTTTCTAGCAGCGTCCTTCATGGAAATCACTGCATCATCTTGTGCTTGATGCACTTTTATTCGGGATGCATTCAATTGTGTTGAGTATTCACTGCTCAAGAGATAAACAAGTTTTTGTAAACATTTTAAATTTTCTATTGTGTATAGTTTATTTGTAATCAATTACTATGAAAACGAAACGCATATATAAGCTTATTACATTTTTCTACGAACTTCAACTTGTTTGGCTTTTCGTTCATACTCTTGCCTGATCTTTTTCTTTTCAGCTTCAAGTAGCTGCAGCTTCTCAATATTGAATTCCTGCAACGAATCAAAGTAATATAATAAATCAAAATTCCTAAGATAAATCACAATCTCACTGATGACATTAAGTATATTGGGTAGCTTTGTGAACAAACGAGGCAATAAATGTTAAAAAATATAAAATGTTCATACTTCTTCAGCAGCAACAGATATTTCATTAGCTTTCTCCTCAGCCTCTTGCCGGATGAACCTGATCATCTGCTGGATCTGCCTTGACACATCTGCATCCTTCATCTTTCCTTTTTCCTTTTGTTTTCAGACTCAACCTGCAAAGATGTGACCAATCTTTTGATCATTTCCCCAACAAAAGAACAAAAATGAGAGAGAAGGAAATGTGGTGTCTTTGTCAATCACCTGTTTGATCAATTGTCTTCTCCAAACCCAGTTGCAGAAAGGGAAATGGAAGTGTTGCAAAAATATGATTCCTTATGAACCAATTGCAAGGTTTTATTTAATGCATGCAACTATGTTTTAGTTTAGTATGTGTTATGATAACACCATTAGAGCATTGATTTCGGTCTGTTGAGGAATTGGATCTTGAACAATTTTATCCTATTTTTGGAAATTTGAACAAGCAAATCAAGGATAAAAGAGTTTGAAAAGACCAATGAGTAATTAACTCAACAAAAGAGATTATGGTTTAGGTTACCTCTTTCTTAGTCTTACTTTCCTAAATGGGATGCGCTTAACAATTTTGTCAATGATAGCGTGAATCATTCAACTCCAATGGCTTTTGCTATCAATGCCTACTTTTACAGAGAGTAACCATAAGGTTGGTATTAAGAATTTTGGTCAATATAAAAAAATAATAAGTAGGAAAATAGATTTTCAAATCGAAGGATCGAATTTCAATAAATTATTGTAATGTTTAAGTTAGAGAACGTTTGGTTGTTTATTTTTGTAAAATAAAATATTTTATTTTAAAAGAAAAAAATAGTAAAAAGAAATAAAAGGTGAAGATAAAGAAAGAAAATGCAAAAATAAAAAGTTGAAATATAAGAGATAAAACTTAAAAATAAAAAACAAGTTAATTGATAAGATATTACATAAAGATGTTATTAGAGTTAAATTTCACCTATTCACTCCACGTACAAATTATTTAGAATAAAACTATCGTGTAAATTTTAATTATACGATAGACTCGTTAAATCATTCAAATATTAATTATGTGAGCAAATGAATCTCTTACAAAGTATAATCTTTAATAGTATAAGAACTAATACAATCGTTAAGTATATAAAATAACAATATAATTAAAAAATAATAAAATTTAAAATAAAATATTTACTTGAGTTTGGATCTCATTACGTACAAAGTAAAAATAAAAACTGGGTTCCTTCTATAAAGTATTTTCATAAATGGAAGCTATTACAAAAACTATGGGTGACGTGGATATGACCTATAATAAGGGTTAGAAGCAAGAGAAGCAAATGAAACTCTTCAACATGTATTGTTGGTTGATCAAATTGTGTTTTAGATTAATCAATTAATGAAATTTAGTTTGGTTTTATTGCAAGTTGTAATAAGGGCCCAATTGAAATTTAGTTATCAGTCTTTGGGAGACCAAGTGCATAGCTGATTGACTTTTGGTTGCAACAATTTCAGTTACAATCAATCATTAAGTAGTTTTCAATTCTTAGGTTAATAAATCATTATTAGCATTTATTTTTCTTTAATGAATATTTGTAATTGTGATGGCAAAACTTTTTATAAGCTGAATAATTTCTATCAGAAATAACAAGTTGAGTTTTATTTTTAGAAATATTAGAATTTATCTCTTTTATCTTAGTGAGAGTGATTCTCACAAGTTCTTGAGTGATTCAATAATATTTAGTCTGTATCGGAAGACTTTCACATCCTTTGTGAGTTGTCTTTCTTGGAAAGAGTGATTCTTTCCTTCCATCTTATTACTAAATTCCTAAATTTCCTACAAGATTCTAACCTTAAAGATCCTAAATTATCCCTTGTGATTCATATCAATGGGTAAGAAATGCATAGTATTAGAAATGGGTAAGAAAACCTTACACTCGTGATCTCATACATTAAAAGATCAAGTAGTAAGTAAGAGAGTTTATGATGAGTTAATTTGTAGTATGAAAAAAAATTTATATCTTGCTAAGTCATTTAGAAATTTATCTTGATAACATGTAAGTATATATATATATATATATATATATATATATATATATATATATATATATATATATATATTGAATTGAGCATTCTTGTGTTATGTATTTGAAGGAGATGTGGTGTAACAAGTTGTCTGATGTCTATTTTAATATCTAGTTTTTGAAAATTATTTAGTATTTATGTGATTTTAATATCTAGTTTTTGAAAATTGTTTATTTATGTGATATGCATGTGAATCTCTATATCATATCATATGATATATGAAAACCAAATTTAAACTACGGTGTATTTATCTTACATTTAAATATTATATAGTTAAATTAAATTACTAACTTATATAATTTCTCATCTTTACCATTACTCGCAATAAAAGATTTTTAAATGATAATATAATAATATTGATAATTTAAGAAAAATTATAATGTTATCTTGCTCTCTCAACATATCATCATAATTTCTATAGTTATTAACAAAAATAGAATAACATATAAATTATAAAATAATAAAAGTAAAATGAATTTAAATTATATAAATATATTCAACCATGATTATTCAATAAATACTATAATCCGCTGTTTTGAACATTAATAAACAATTCCAATAGTATGTACTTTCAAACAAAAAAAAGAAAAGAAAATTATGATATGAATATATTAAAAATTCAAAAATATTTAATTTAGTTTTATAAAATTAATTTAAATAATTTTTTGAGCATACTTCTTAACTTTCAAGAGATTTAGATCATTTTTTCAAACCTAATTAATAAAGTGAAATTTGTATAAATTTATAAATTATATTGTTATAATATTTATAAAAAAATGTAAGATTTTATCACATCGAGATTTTTTTGGAAAAAATATTTTTTCCTCTCTTTAAATACATATACTCTCATTAAATTGTTGATCTAACTAAAATAAAAGATATTTATACGTGTGTAAAGGTTTAGGTTATGTTAATTTGTAAACAAAATTCAATATAATTTTTTATAATTTATTTTAAATTTATGAATAAATAATTACGATTTTTACATATCATTTATTTTTATTTTTCAATTCTAAAAGTGTCTGTAAAATATATATTATTTTTATCTTTGTATATTTTTCAATCTTAAATACAAAATCAGGTAAAGTTATATGTTTTATAAAGTTAAAATATGTACTATTTGTTAAAAAATATGTTAGTATATATACAGAGAGAGAAAAAGAAGTGATTTTAAAAAAAAATGAAAGATGGAGATAAAATAATAAAATCATGGATACTAAATAAAAATTCTTTCATTCTATATGAATGAAAAAAGAAAATAGAAGGCTTAAAATAAAAATTTGTCTATTTGAAAGAAATAATAATAAAAAAAACAACTTTTAACACAATTTGTCACTTAAACACCACTAAATTATTGCATGACTATTTAAAATTAATAAAATATTAAATAAGTTCTTAAGATGTCAGAGAAAAAAATTAATAATATAAATAATATATTTTAAAAAATTATTAAATAAAATATCTATCAATTTATTTATCTAATTAAATATATTTATTATTCATTTTTTTATTCTCTCCTGATTTACTTTTTTTTTCTTATTTACTCTTTGTCTCTTCTCCCTACCATTTTTTTATAATTATTTTTAATTAATAATAGTATATTAAAATTTATTAAAAACATATTAAAATAACTTTTTAAAATACATATTAAATTAAAAAATAATAGTTAATTATTTAAAATTACGATAACAATAAATAATTTCATTAATAATAAATAATTAATTTAAAATATTTCATCATAATAAATTATTTATTTATTTAATAAAAATATAAAATATTTAATGTTATTTTATTTAATAACTTAATTTAATTATAATTAGATTAAGTTATAGTAAATAATTAGATTAAATAATTTAAAAAATTCTTTAAGATAAATATTTGATTACTTGATTTTAAAAAATATTTTAATATATTTTTATCAAATTTTAATATAATATTTTTAATTAAAAAATAAGATAAAGTAAAAGAAGAGAAAATATTAAAAGATGAAATAAAAAGAAAAATAAATAAATAAATAAACCAAAAGAGAGAATAAAAATAAAAAATAAGTGAAGAGAGAAAATAAAAAACTTCCTAAGAGAATTTTACCCTCTTAAAAAAATTAATGGATATAAACATTAAATATACTAATTAAGTAAATAAATTAATAATATTTTTATTTGAATAATTTTTATTTTAAAATGTATTATTTGTTATATTAATTAATTAAAAAATATTCAAAATTAAATTATTAAATAATTAATGTTATTTTAATCCTTAAATGTACGATAGTTTAATCAATTTTTTCAGAATTTTTTTTCAAAGCCTATTATTTTTAATTTTAGTCAATTAAAGGATTAATATGACATTTGCTTTTTCATTAAAATAAACTACGATTTTTTTATCATTGTTTTTAGAACTCATTTTTATAGGTTAATTATTTGTTATGTGTTTATTTGTACAAATTTTTGTGTTTTGTATCTCTACGTACTTTTACATTTTAGTCAATAATTGTTATATTTTAGGACTTGTTTATTTTTTTAAAAATAAATTTTAATTTTTTATTTTAAAAAAATTAAGTTTTATTTTTATTTTTTTAATATTATTTTATTAAAAAATGTTTAATATATATATATTATCTAATTTAAAATTTCATTAATAATTATATTACATTATTTATCTTTATCGATTCTTATCATAAAATTACTAAAATTAGTTTTATTTTTTATGATAATTTTTTATTGTTATCAATATCATAAATTTTTATTTAAAATAAAATTTTAAATTATAATTATCATATAATTTTTTTCTCAATTTATTTCTATAAATAATTTTATAAAAGTAATCTCTAAAACTATATATAAAATGTAAAAGATTAAATTAAATTAAAAACTAAAAATTAAATTTGATTTGTTATGTACGTAAGTTTTCAACAACATATGGGTAATTTCGTTTTCGAAGTTTTATGGATAATTTTATTAAATGTATTTATCAAATTGATCATTATGTCAAAAAGAAATAAAAAGATTGATGGTAATAATTAAAATTTTGAAAAAAAAATAAAAATGGAAATCATTCTTCCCGTTTACGACAACGGGGAAGCGAGCGAAAGATGAAATCTATAAATTCCTGACCCAAGCTAAACTGGAAAGGTTTATTTGATTTGGTTCCGTTCCATCTCCTATCATAACTACGTATCGAAATTCATAACTCGTCATCACTCTCATTTGCACGGTGCTTATAGATCCAGCGCCAGAAGGTTTACATTATGTTCTTCTCTATTGCAATTTTTGTTCGTTCCTAGTGATTTCGTCTCGCTTTAGTTTACGTGAGTGTGATCATTTCTTCGTTTTGTGCTTGTTTTGTTGAAAGAGATCCATCTATACGTAACCTTGTCTGCGTGTTTGGGAATGCAGCTATCTCGACAGGATCAGGATGCCTCTATCATTAATTTTTTAGGCTTCATAAAATCTGAGTCGTTGTTGATTAGATTTTGATTCAACCGCATGGAATGTCTTATGTCTATGTGTTTGGTTGTTCAGCTTTAGATTCTTTGTCACGAGATTCGACAGCGTTAATTCTAAATGTCACGAAACCGAGAGAATTCCTTTGACGTGATTGTGTTATTTGCTACTTTTTTTCCATTGGGATGATAAACAATAAATTCTCAAGGCGGTGTTCTAAGGGTTTGTGATGTGAATTATGTGATTCTGTCTGGAACATTGGCAAGTGATGAGAATAAGAAAGAACAATGAAATAATAACCTTCTCCATTATAAACTTATAAATGTTTTAAAAACCAACTTGTGGAGAATATAATTAAATATCTACTGCAAATTAACTTGTCTAAAAGTTAATTTTAGCTTTTTGGAAAAACTAATTTTACTTTTCTTCCTATAAGTGCACGACTTTAACCTGTCCAATAGTTGAACTTTTATGCATGAGTTTACCGTTGAATCTTTAAATTACGGCCATTGCTGTTGGTACTTTTCATGTAATAGACTTGAACTTGATCATCTGTAGTATTTACTTTATCTGTCAAGTGTCAATGTGAAAGTAAAAGGTGTTGGTATTGGAGAATATATAGGTGGATTTTTTTTTTAATAATAATTTAGTGAGTTAAGTGATTTTCATTTATGGTCAATAACTCAATGTATCCGATTTCAAAAGCCCTACACAAGGGTTGATTCTAGGCCTGTGGGATTTTTGGCCGTACAGGCTTTTGATTTTGCAAGCGTTTTGGCCATGACGGGTATAAAAGCCAGGGGTGTTCATATTGACAACTATAATTGTATGCTTGACATTGGGATCTGATTGCTGGTGGCTGCTAACAACATCATGGATTTTATTTTTTGGCAGATTCAATTTGACACTGGAAGCACTTTCTCATTTCAAAGATAAAGTGAAAAGATGGTAACACTTCTTGCCACCTTACGAGTCTCCTACTTAAATATTTCAGGACTTATTTATTGATTGATTGACTATTTAATACTAATTATTTGATCTTGCTTTAACTAATTTTTTTTTAATTATCACTTTTTTTCACTTCTTAGACGATATTCACATTGTAGCTAGCTACTCCAATTTGTTATACGTATCAATTTTTAAACCATGATCTAAAATTACAGCCTGAAGGAGCCTCCTAATATATTTTGATCTGCTTTGAAATTGAAATCTTGTATAAATATTTTCCCTCCTTCCTGTGGTAATATTCTAGCTTGAATTTGCTTCAAGATTACTGATAATTTTGGATCTTCTATGTTTGTTGTTTTTCTTCATTTCATCTCAATTCTAGCTACATTGCGTTGAATGTTTAATGTAATCCTAAATTAGTGGTGGCCTTGACTGTCCGAGAAATTTGTGTGCCAAATACCAATTGGTTTTAGATTTAGACAGACGTCACAGGCATGGAAAAAGTATAGATTTTGTACAAAGGAAAAGTGGAATTCAGATGGAGGGAGAACGGTATTGTCGCATTTGATCTGTTCTTGACGTCCTCTATGCTACATTAAATTTTTGTATTTACTTGTTGAACAGGTTGTCCTTGCCGCATCCATTGTGAGCAAAACTGGAAAAGGTGAGTTCTCCGTGGCCCTCTACCCGAGTCCCTGACCTTTTCCCTTGAAAGAATAGTTGACTTCTTCCTTTTTAGTAATCTGAACCTTAAACACTGCCTATATGGTTTTAGGAAATATAAGATATAAGTTCCAAGTGGGGTAGTTGCTTTCCATCAGTATATACATTACTTTGTTAGTGGGGGAATTTACTGTCAAAACTATATCTTTTGATTTGGTTTGTGGCTCCTGATGTTGAGATAACCAAGTAATTGATATATGTTGTATAGTCATATTGTTAAAACTGTGATACTTGATCCATATTTCTTAGTCTCTGTTTTCCTGTATCTGTACAATCTATCTTCCCGTTACTCTTTGTCAGCAACATAGGCTATGGAGTTATGAAATCCTTTCCTACTTCAATAACTCAATCTGTTAGCTGTGTATGATTCTCAAATTTTATATCTTACCAATGGCCCATTACTTAATTTTGTCAAATTCAAGATTAATTTTTATTTTGTATGGCGAAACTCAATTTGAATCGCTTTTAGTGTCGAATTTGGTGGTACCTAAACAGAATGAATTCAACATCTATGCTTTTATACCAACAAACCTTTTGCGTTGTTTGCAGTGCTAGTTTCTAGACAGTTTGTGGACATGTCTCGTATCAGAATTGAGGGTCTTTTAGCAGCATTTCCCAAGTTGGTAGGAACTGGAAAGCAGCACACGTATTTCGAGACGGAGAATGTACGCTATGTTTACCAGCCAATAGAAGCACTGTACCTGCTTCTTGTAACAAACAAAAATAGCAACATACTGGAAGATTTGACAACTCTGAGACTTCTCTCTAAAATTGTATCCTTTTCTGATGCTTTATGTTTAATGTATTATGTTATTAACTCAATTTCTTTTCAATTGCTTGGTTTTTTATTTTACTTGGTGAGACTTGCTGCCCTGAATCTGAAATTTGTTCTGGCCTTATCTACTCTCTTTTTTTTTTTCTTTTAGTTTTGAAGGTACAATCATTCAACGTAAGTTTTTCTTATACATGGCATTTACTAAATTGATTTTTATAGGAAGGTTCAGGAGGGTTTAGGGTTGATCAATTTTTGGTTTGTCCTGGAAATTTATTTTTGTTTTGTTGGTCAGTTTTTAGAGCCATTTAATTAATTTATTTTTTTTGCCAAAATATCGTGCTTATATTTATAATTAGTCCATTCCTTAATACTTTTAGGTGCCTGAATATTCGTACACCCTTGATGAAGAGGGTATTTGCGAACATGCATTTGAGTTGATTTTTGCATTTGATGAAATCATCTCTCTTGGGCACAAGGAAAATGTGACTGTTGCACAAGTTAAGCAATACTGTGAGATGGAGAGTCATGAAGAGAAACTGCACAAACTAGTTATGCAGAGCAAAATCAATGAAACTAAGGATGTTATGAAGCGGAAAGCTAGTGAGATTGATAAAAGCAAGGTATGATTGGAGGGGCTGTGTTACATTGTTTTACATTCATAAATTCTGGGAGTGACATTATTTATTCAGATTTATGCATGTTTTCTACAGATTGAAAAAAACAAAGGTGATAAAGGGGGATTTGGTCCTTTACAATCACTGGGCTCTGGAAAAATGGAAAATAGCTTTAGTGATTTGAGCATATCTATCAGCGGAACTGCTTTTGGAAGTGGCTCTGGTTTCGGATTGAGTTCTGATGTTGATTCCTTTCCTACTAAGACTAAAGGTTTGGTTTCATGTATTTTCTTGAAATCTTATAGAAAGCTTATAAATCTAATGACGGAAAAGGGCATTGAAACATGTCGCATTCTGGCTGTGGTTTATTCTATGTTCAAATTAACATGTTGCCAAATGAAGAGTAGCCTTCTCATTCATGTACTTGTGTATCATTTCCTTCCTTAGGTCGTCCTACTTCATCAGCTACTGCTGCACCAAAAGGTCTTGGAATGAAGCTTGGTAAATCCCAAAGGACAAACCAGTTTTTGGAATCATTAAAAGCAGAAGGTGAGGTCATTCTTGAAGATGTTCAGCCAAAACATAGCCTGTCTCAGGCAGCTGCCCCACCACCTACGGATCCCATCACTTTATCTGTTGAAGAGAAACTAAGTGTGACACTAAAACGAGATGGTGGAATCAGTAATTTTGATGTGCAAGGCACATTGTCTCTCCAAATTCTCAACAAAGAGAATGGACTTATTCAAGTTCAGGTGTCACATTCTCACTATCTCTTTCTACCTTGATGTGTCTCCACTGACCTTCTGGTTTTCATAACTAGAGTAGTCTTTGTTGAATAATCAATTTCTTTGTTTTGTTAAACGAACAATGACACTTTTTACATGAAATCTCACCAGCATTAGGTGAAAGAAGTTTGTATGAAGCATTTTATTTTCTACAAGAACGATGACCAGAGCCTTTGCAACTACGTGGGATCAGTTGCATCGATCAAATGACTCTTTGTGTTATGTCAAAATATTTCCTTAGCGGGGCCATTTAGTTCTATAAAACAGTTTTTTTTTTCTCTGCTTAATCATTTTCCCTAATGTTTCCTTTATTCTCTCATATACTTTCTCACAGTTTGCATCCTCGTTGGTGATATTGTGGACTAGTTTCAAATAGATAATGTTTAAAAACCAGCCTGTGTTCAAGGTTCAAGACTCAAATAAGTCAATTATATGTTTTAGCCGGATATTTTATTTGAGGTGTAGATGTTAGCAGCTACGCCTTAGTAACGTGAAAGAAAAATCTCTTTTCATGAACTACCATTAACTAATACAGTTGGATGACAAGATATCTGTTTTGGTCTTCTTGCTCACAGTTCTGAATGAAGCATGATGACATCATGACAAAGAATGTCAAAAATAAAAGGGAGGAAGGAAAAAAAAAGGGATGGGATGGAATAAAATTCAGTTAGGCACAAAGGATGAAATGAAGAGGAAGATAAGGGTGGTTAAAATTCCCGTAGGGTGGTATTAATGCTGGTTCCATAGTTTGATTGGCATTAAGTACTCTGTGCTTTGGATATGTTATGTATTGTTAGGGTTTTGAAAAATATTTTGTCAGCATGAATAAGAATTGCCTTTTATTAATAAAAAAGTATTTTTATATTTGACACTCAAATTTCAATATTCAATTTGATATATTTTCTGTTTGCTCAGTTTTATTTGTTTTGTTTCTTCCTGCAGTTTTTCATATGTTTTAGTGCCCTTCGGTTTGGTTTCTTTCTTGAGACTGGAGGACAATTAAAATTATTGACACTTGCACACTGTTGCCTTGTTTTTACAGGTCCGAACTGGTGAGAATCAGGCAATCATTTTCAAGACACACCCTAACATGAATAAAGAATTATTTACCAAAGAAAATATACTAGGACTAAAGGATCCCAGTAGACCTTTCCCCACTGGTCAAACTGGTGGTTCTGAAGGTGTTGGTCTTTTAAAGTGGAGAATGCAAAGCACTGATGAATCAATGGTGCCGCTGACAAGTGGGTTTACAACTATTGTTCATATGGTCCACTACTTTGTATTTGTATTGACGCATTAATAACTTACAATGCCTATTGCAGTCAACTGCTGGCCCTCTTCTTCTGGAAACAATACTTATGTCAGCATCGAGTACGAGGCTTCCTCAATGTTTGATTTGCGGAATGTTGTGATCTCAGTACCTCTTCCATCTCTTCGAGAAGCACCATCTGTTAACCAGATTGATGGGGAATGGAGGTGTGGGATTTGTTTCTCTCTGAATAAATGTTAGGGCCATGGTTTTTGTGTTTTAGATTGGAATTTGCTGTAAATGACCTGATTTATATTAAAATTGACCTGTGTTATTTAATGGTTGGCAATCTTTGAAACGCTGACGGTATTTGGATGTTAGAAAGGTCCACAGAATTATGATGCTCCCTCCCCTCCCAAGATCATCAGATGACTTGTCATATATGTTATTTATGTTGTGAAATAATTTTTTTTCACGTTTCTTCCTCCTTTCTCTCTCATAATCCCTTGTAAATTGGTTTTGCAGGTATGACTCTAGGAATTCCTTTTTGGAGTGGTCTGTCTTGCTGATTGATAATTCAAACCGCAGGTACGTTGAATTCGGGTGATCTTTTTAAGAGTTGAAATGCAGTGTTTATTATCGTGAAATTTTTGGACTAGTTTTGTCTGACTAAACATATTTGTCAGTGGGTCAATGGAATTTGTTGTTCCACAAGCCGATTCATCAGCATTCTTCCCCATTTCAGTTCGTTTTATGGCAACAGATACATTTAGCGACCTGAAGGTTTGTTTGGATTCTCAGTTTTTTAATTCTTTTATTTTTTTTGGCATTTAACTCAAAATTATGGTGATGGATGTACAGTACTATTTAAATTAGGAGTAAAAAGTTTAAACTGACACATTTATTGTCCTGGAGCTTTGTTTGCTGGGAACACTTATATCATTTAATTCAATTCATTTAACATCATCAACAATAATGGATTATATTTGACATACCATGTCTGAATATTGATTGAATGGGCGCTTAAACTTATGCATTCACTTCTCTTTGTAGGTCACCAACACCATACCGCTAAAGGGTGGTAATCCTCCTAAATATTCTCAGAGGACACAGTTGATCACAGAAAACTACCTAGTTGTGTGACTGATTTTCACCCTCTTGAGGCTCAGCTATCACAGTTTTGCTTTTACCATTGAAATTCTTTATCAAAGAATTTTTCTACACATCTTTGCATCATTTATTAAATTCGATAATTCATAATTTAGTTTTACTGTGCAAGCATAGTGCGAAAGGAATAAATTTTCACAATGTGAAACATGGGAATTTCTTTTTACTGCATAGCTTATATATTTTATGCAGAGGGATTCGTTTCCCATTTCTCTGCCCGCTGAATTTGATATTGGAATATTAGGAAGGGAATTGGAATTACTGATGGCTAAACGGAAATAAATCGCTACTGTAAATAGATTGTTACTTTTGATGTGAAGAGTGAGTGAAATAAAACGAAACTGTGCAAGAATCCTAAATGGGTATTGTGATGTTTAATGCCTAGTCTGCAAGAAATCATGTAAAAAACCATTAGTGCGGGTGCAATTACAAATATTGACCTCATTAAATGACTATTAATTTTGATTTTGATGCTTTACAAAATAAAGATTTTTATACTCTCAAGTAATTTAAAATATTATATCTAATTTTAAGTAAAAAAATTATAAGAGAATAAAATAAATAATTAAAATCAGATAATTGTTTTTTTATAATAAAAAAATCATTTTATTTTATATTACAAGTTCTTTTAGAGTTCTTTATTTAAATGGGTCTTGTACATGATTTTCAAAGTAGTTATTATAAAAAATAATAATCTTATGCTATTTGTCAATTTATAATTGAATGATAGGGTAATTTTTATACTATCTTTTCATTTATATTAAATTTTAACTAGTAAATATTTAAATTAAATGGCTACTATTTGAGTCTTGTGAGTAAGGAAAAAAAAGATTTGTGTTCACAAATGTGTAGCTTTATTGTGTTTTCAGGCTAATACTAACAGATTCTTACACACACTCTTTTTTTAAATATTAGTTTCGGAACTATAAAATAAAACAATTTTGTACTTTATAATTGGTTTTTAAGTCAATGATAAAAAGTATTCTAATAATAAAATATTTTAGAGAATATATTACTGAAAATTCTCTTTCACACAAACCCAGCTCGTATTTGATTTGAATAACAAAGAGACCAAGATCACGCACCGTACAAATCACAAGTATAATAGGGAAAAATTCTGCCCTGTATCTTGGGCTGTATATTTCCTTCAACCAAGTTTGTTTTCGTTAATGGACCAAGAAGAAAAAAAAAGTTATATAAGCTGAGATCTTGCTTCTAATACAACCTTATTACACTTTGTACCTCAAATTAAATATCTAAAATATCATTTTTATAATTTTGTTTTTTATCCTAACTTTTTATTTATTTATATAACTTCTGCACCTCCTTCCTTTAATCTTCTATCTTTTGATTATTTAATTTTTTTTACTATCATTTCATTAAATGTTTTTTATAACAATTAAAAATAAGTAATCCTTAATATTATGTATTAATATTATGTATGAATTATTTATTCTTGTACTCAAATTATACAATTATACCTAAATTATTCAATCTAAAATAATATTGTAAAAATAAAATAAAATTCTAAACACTCAATCTATAAATACATTTTGAAACACTTAATTTAAAATTACATTTTTAAAATAATATTTTCAAAAACACATTTTGAATTGGTTTTTTTAAAAGCGCATTTTAAATTAATTTTTCTGAAAATCTATTTTAGATTGAATATTTCAAAATGTGTATTTGAAAATATCAATCTAAGATATATTCTAAAAATAAAGATAAATATAAGAATAAAATAAATTTAATTCAATTATGGAGGGGCATCAAACAACATCCTAATAGTTGTTACCCTTAGCAATAACACTGAGAAAATGGATCAACGAACATCGACTTAAATTGGCCCACTTCAATATAAAAAGGTTAAATTAAGTTAAGTACTAAAATGGGTCAACGTACATTGACTTAACTTAGCCCACTTTCAATATAAAAAAGATTAAATTAAGATAAGCACTTTTAAAAGTAGATTTGCAATTACAACCCAATCTCTTTTTTTATGGCTTGAAAGACAAACCTAATAACTTAGTTAAAAGAAAGGAGATTGGAGAAAAAAAAAAAAAAATATATATATATATATATATATATATATATATATATAGAACATTACATAGAGTGGAATTGTCTCTTAGATATTGAAAAATACTGAATTGAAGAATAAAAAAAAGTTTTTATCATAATTTTTAACGTGGTTTCTATCAAACCTTTTTTATTCATTGATCTATTAAAAAATTGTTGTTAAGACAGTGATTAAGAAGAACTTTATATCATCTTCAGTGTTTGTTTTTTAAAGGCACAAGACAAGTGGAATAAAGCTGATTGTGGAGAGATCAAAGGTATTTTGGACTCTACAAATTCCTAGTAACTGGAAAAGACGCTACAAACACTACAAAGTTATATAGCCTTTTTCTTTTTCTATTTTAACCACCAAATGAAATTGGACAACCTCATTTCACATTCATTCAATTCGCATTATAAAAAAAGAGAGAGATACATACCCTTTTTGGTGATTAGGGTATTTCTTTTCACTACTAAGGAAATAGATTAATTATATTATTAGTTCGTAAAGTTTAAAATAATTTTGATTTTGGTCTTTACATTAAAACAAATTAACAGTGGAAAATATATTTTAATTATTAAACAATAAATTTAAATAATATTTGTTAGTGTTTTAATTTCTAGAAATTTAATATTTATGAACTAAAGTTATACTTTATTCCATTTTAAGGATTAAAATGTTTTTTTTAATTTGAGAAATTAAAATACTATTTACCCAAAATTTCAAAGATTATAATATAATTAAACCAAAATAAATCTTTTACAATTGCTACATTAACAAGTTATTTTTTTGAAAAAAATAGATATAAAAAAACTTGTTTAAAAAAATGGTCTAACATAGGTGTAAAAATGTTTTTTTAATATTAATTTTTAAATAGGGTTTAAAAAAATTTAAATAATTGATTTAAAAAGTATTTTTTTTATAGTGCTTCTCTTTTTCTTTTGGAGAGAACCCTAGAAACCATTTTTAGGTTTTGATTCTTCAATTTACTTGGTGATGGAGACATATTTCCATATTTGTATCCCTATTCTATTGTGCGCGCTATGTGCACCCACTTCAAAAGAAAAAGTTTTATAAAACAATGAATGACATCAAAATGCTTTTAATGTTGCCCTTTATGGTGAGTAAGAAAAGTGAAAGATTATAATAATCTCTATTAGCTTTAATGTAATCCACAATTTTAATTAAGAGATGATGAGAGAGAAAAATGGTGAGAGTGTCATCATAATATATAATTAGGGATACAGCCCCAATAAAATAAGGATATTTAAAGTTAACTTTAAAGACTAACAAAGAAAAAGAGTACTATAAAAGCTATATTTATTCTTAATCTAGTTTAAAGTGTGTCATAATTTCATTTCAATGAAATCAAGAGTGAATATTGTTACTTAATTCAAAATTAATCACACTTAAAAGAAAAAGGGTTTTTTCTTTTCCTTATTAAAATTTGTCCAATGATTTTTTTTTTTTCGAGGAAAACTAAAACCCCCATAAACCTCTTAGAAGTAACTTTTTATACTATATAACACCATTGTGTGAGACACTTTTTTCTTTTTGATTTAACATATATATTATAATTTTTAAAACAACATTTAGAATGATTTTTACCTACTGACCATAATTTGTTTCTTTAAGAGTGTATAAATCTCAATGGTGTCTTTTTTAGTTTCACTTTTTCCTAAATAAATATCTAAAAACAGAAAAAAAAAAAAGCTCTAAACCAATTTTTCATGAAAAAAAGAAAAAGAAGAGGATGTTTTTAGTTGTTAGTGTTATAATGCCAAGTGATTAAGAATTTGAGAACTTGTTTAAAAATTAAATCTTTTTGAAGAAAAAGGAAACTTTATTTTTTTTTTAAGTTGAGAGGTACATGTTCACTATTTATTTTAGTTTCAATGAAAAAAAGAGAGTCTAAATCACCTTTATTAATATTGAATTTTAATTTGATTATCAAAAGGAACCACATTTTCTTTGGCACGTGAAATAAAATAAAAAAACATATTTTCATATAACCTAAACATCATACAACAATTATTGTATGGTTCAGTTTTTTATTAGGGGAATAGTGCATGTTATCTTTAGGAAATTAACAAATTGTTGATGCAATCAAAATAAACTCCTACACATGCTTTGAAATAAAAAAGGCTAATAAATTAACTTCCCTAACATGCAATCTAATGCATGCAACATGCAACGTAAAAATGTTACGTAAAACAGAGACTGTATATTTATTGAAAATGGTTGCTGTTTATATATACATCAGCGAGTCATGCATAACAGAAAAACAAAATATTATTTTTCTAACTTTGACTTAATACCCCAACATGCCTCCTTAAGTCAAAGTTGTATTTATATTAACAACTCCAACCGCATCTCTCAACCAAATGAATCTCTCAGCTTTAAAGGCTTTAGTAAAAAGATCTGCAAGTTGAATTTCTGACTTGCAATATTCAATAACAAGTTTTTCATTGCACACTTGATCACGAATGTAATGAAAACGTGTCTCGATATGTTTACTCCGCCCATGTGAAGCTGGATGCTTGGCTAAATCTATAGCAGATTTATTATCTACTAAAAGCTTCACCTTACATGACAGCTCCACCTTCAATTCTTGCAAAACTGCTTTCAACCAAACTGCCTGACACGAAGCTTCTGATGCAGAAATGTATTCTGCTTCACATGAGGACAAAGCCACTACAGATTCCTTAGTTGAGTTCCACGAAATTGGAGCTCCTCCTAAGAAGAAAACATACCCTGCAGTGCTTTTCCTATCTCCTTTATCACCACACCAATCTGAGTCTGAATACCCCATCAATTCCACTACTGTAGTTGCTGTTTCAGGTTTTGGAAATAAAATTCCGTAGCCCACTGTACCACGAAGATACCTCAGAATTCTTTTAGCTGCATACATGTGAGACTCCCTTGGATCTTGCATATATCTACTGATCAAGCCAACACTATAACTTAAATCAGGTCTGGAATTACAGAGGTACCTCAAACTCCCTACAATCTTGCGGTAGTTAGTAGCATCTACACGCTCTTCATCCTTACCAGGTGTAAGCTTCTGTCCTGTCTCTGCTGGTGTTACTGCAGAGTTACTTTCCATCATCCGAAATCTCTTCAAAACATCTTGTGTGTACTTTGTTTGATGCATTATCATTCCATGTTTTGTATTGGTGAACTCAATTCCGAGAAAATAATTGAGTTTACCTAAGTCACTCATATCAAATTCGTTAAACATTTGAGATTTAAAAACTTTTATCCGATCTGCACTTGCTTCCAGTTACCAGAAGATCATCCACATATAGACATACTATCAACTTCTCACTTCTTATATCTCCATTCCAGCACTTCACATACAGACCATGTTCAGATATGCATCTGTCAAACCCAATTTGCTTCAAAAACTTATCTATTCTTTGATTCCAAGCTCTAGGAGCTTGCTTCAATCCATACAAAGCTTTGTTAAGCTTATACACCTTATGCTCCTGGCCTTTAACTTCGAAACCCTGTGGCTGTACCACAAACACTTCTTCTTCCAGAGGACCATTTAGAAATGCTGATTTAACATCCAATTGATGCAGAATCCAGCCAGCTTGAACTGCAACTGATACCACCATTCGAACTGTCTCAATTCTGGCTACTGGTGCAAATACTTCACCATAATCTATTCCAGCTTGCTGTAGAAAACCCTTGGCCACAAGTCTGGCTTTGTACCGCACCACTTCCCCCTGTGGATTTACTTTGACTTTATAAACCCATTTCAAAGCAATGGGTCTTTTGTCATTAGGAGCATCAACTAATTCCCATGTTTGATTCTTCTCAATAGAGGCAATCTCCTCCTTCATTGCCTTCCACCAATTCTCATCAACTACTGCATCTTCGAATGTGAGTGGCTCAGCTTCAGCTATCAAAGCAAAATGAATTAAATTGCCTTCGTAGTTACGAGTAGAATCCGAAAATACTTCATAATCTTGCGGGTGTATTGGTCTCTCGCATCGCTCTTGTTGATCTTCTCATCGACTGGTTGTCATCTCTTCTCATTGATACCTGATTTTCAACACTTAGTTCACCTGTCGAAGAATCCACATCCAACATAATTCCGGTCCGAGATGTCTCGTTTGATGTCGACCCCAGTTCCAGCTTGAGTCTTCATCAACAATTACGTCTCTACCGTACGAGACTTTGTTATTCTCAAGATCCAGCAGTTTATACCCTCCTCGTTGAGTTATAACCAATCAAGATTAGTGGCACACCTTTATCATCCAACTTTCTTCTCAACTGATCAGGACAATGCTTGTAACATACGGAACCAAATATCTTCAAGTGAGCAACATTTGGTTTCATCCCACTCCATGCCTCCTCGGGGGTTATTCCATCTAACCTTTTAGTTGGAGCTCTATTCAAAACATAAGTAGCAGTCATAATCGCCTCACCCCACAAGTAACTTGGTAGATTTTTGCTTTTCGACATGCACCTAACCATGTTAAGTAGTGTTCGTTTCTTCTTTCGACAGTGTCATTATGCTGAGGTGTATAGGGGGTGTAACTTCTCGAACAATTCCAAGTATTCTCACAAAACTCACGAAACTCTTGTGAGGTATACTCTCCCCCACCATCACTTCGGAGTATCTTTAACCGCAACTCACTTTGCCTTTCAACAAGACACTTAAACTTTTTAAATGTTTCCGAGTGCTTCATTCTTCCTATTGAGCAAAAATGTCCACATTTTTCTCGGTCAAATCATCCGTAAAAGTCGGAAAATATCTGCTACCTCCGGGGTTTCAACTTGTATTGGCCCGCGAGATATCGGTGTGCACCGGTTCCAACTTCTCCACTTGTCTTCCGAGATACAAATTTGTCGAAGTTGTTTCGGTTTGTTTACACCGAATGCACTCCTTGCAAACTTCATCGGAGCTTTTATACGAGGTAAGCCTACCACCATTTTCTTTTGCTCAAGTTGACACAAGTCTCCGAAATTCAAGTGCCCATATCTATGATGCCATATCCATTCTCGCTCTACTTTCTCGCAACGAAAGCAGGTGATGCTTCAAAGCATTCATTCCCACTCTAAACGTTCGTTCGTGACGATTAGTCCGAATGATGAGTTTATTTGATTGATTAAACACACTCATGCAATTATCCTTCATTGTCATAACAAATCCCTTCTCCGAAGTTGACCTAGACTAAGCAGATTTGTCTTCGGGCCTGGAACATATAGCACGTCTTCAACAACGACTTCTCTTCCTTCGTCATTTCTCAAAACCACTCTTCCAGTTCCTTGTCGTTAAGCTATCGTTGTCAACAAACCGTATTTTCCCATGAACAACTTCTTTCATTTTTACAAACCAATCTTTTCTCCCGACCATGTGAGTTGAACGACTCGAGTCTAAGTACCAAGCGACCTTCTTCTTTCATATCTGAAGACACCTGGGCCATCAACATTATCGCTTCGGAATCAGATCCTTCATCTTGTGCAAGATTAGCTTGATTCTTGGGTTTGGTTTTCGCACCTTCTTTGTGCCAACATTCACGGCAAAGTGACCCGACTTTCGACAGCTTATGGCACCGAACCTTTCGTTTATCAAACTTCCAGGTTTTGTCCCCGTAGACTCCCCTTCTACGCCACTCTTTTCAGCTTCTTCTTGATTTTTGCTTCCCTTCCACTCGTTTTCGATCTTTCTTTTCTCCTTTGAACTTGCCCTTGTAACCTCGTTCGACTTGTAACACCATGTATCGCTTTTCTTTCATAAATTCTGTATTCATGTGCTTCTAACGAGTGCTGAAGCTCATCTATCCCCAGTGTTTCTAAGTCTTTAGTTTCTTCTATAGTTATCACCATGTGATCAAACTTGGAGGGAAGTGATCGTAGAATCTTGTGAACCACTTGCTGCTCAGTGATAGGATCATTGCATGTCTTTATAGCATTTACCAACTCTTGAATCTTGTCAAAATAATCTGCAATGGATTCATTCTCTTCCATAAGAAGAAACTCAAATCTCCTTCTTAGTGCCTGTAACTTCACCTTCTTGTGTTTGTCTCCATCACCATAAGTTTTTAGCAAGATCTCCCATATCTCCTTGGCTGTTTTAGCCTTGCATATCTTGTTGAAGATCTTTGAATTTACACATTGATATAACAAAAATCTAGCTTTGCTGTCCAATTTTTGTTGCTGTTTAAAGAACTTTTTCTCTTCTTCTGTAGCTTTACTACCAAGTTCTCCTATACCTTCTTGGATAATCTCTGCAACATCTTGGAAACCAAACACTGCCATCATCTTGATTTTCCACTCGTCAAACATTTTTCCGTCAAATACCGGCAGCCCTCCTTGTATAATGCTCCCCATTCCAGTCATGTTCCCCGCAACTTTCTTGTTAGCACCACCAAACAGATTCTTCTCTCTGCACTTTCTTGATAACACAAGAACCAGCTCTCCTAACTGACACACTTCTTGAACCTTTTAGTCTGATGCTCCAAGAATACCACCTCACAAGAAACTGACCTCACCAAATCTCCTTGCTCTAGATACCATATTAGATCAGAGAGAGAGAGAGCATGCATGCAACATGCAACGTAAAAATGTTACGTAAAACAGAGACTGTATATTTATTGAAAATGGTTGCTGTTTATATATACATCAGCGAGTCATGCATAACAGAAAAACAAAATATTATTTTTCTAACTTTGACTTAATACCCCAACAAAAAGAAGAACCCATTTTTGGACTTTTCATCTTCTTTCTCCCCTCTTTTCATATATAATATAACTTCCATACTCACTTTTTCTTCAAAAAATAAATAAAAATAGTGTAAATATAATGATTAAATAATTTTATCTCGTTTCAAAATATATAAGATTACATCTTACAAATTAGAATAAACATTAATTTGTAATAAATTTATTATACTTTTTATTAATATCCTTATCATCTTAATATTTTTTATAAAATTCATTTTTTATAACTTGATTTCTCTACGTAATAAATATAATTTGTAATAAATTTATTATACTTTTTATTAATATCCTTATCATCTTAATATTTTTTATAAAATTCATTTTTTATAACTTGATTTCTCTACGTAATAAATATAATTAAAAAATAATTAATATAATCTTAAATTTTTAAATAAGATATATTTCGAAATATTTTTTTAAACGTTATATATTTTTAAATACAATGAATCATGTATAAGTGAAATATAAATTTTATCTTACATATCAAAAAATTTAAAATTGAATTAATCTCAAAATAACTTTCAAATATGATATAAAATATGTTATTTGTTGTTATGATGATACCATTATTAAATAACTCAGTTTAATATTTTATAAAGACATTCAATTGTAAATTCACTTTCTAATAAATGATATCATTAAATCAGAAACTATAATAAATATAAATTTAAAATATTTATTATAATATCATAATATCTAAATAATGAGAAAAACAAACCATACAAATAAACTAAACACTTACAATTACCCAAACTTTTAATATATTATTAGGTGTACTAACTTTTCTATTTATAGGTTGTAAACTAGTCTATTTTTACTTAAAGTGAAACTTTTACCATCACCAAAAACATAAGATATTAGGTTTATAATTAATTTTTATAATTTATTTAATTAATCTACTTTTATTCAATGTGTTAAACTTCACTTTCACCTCTATATTGTAACATGACTAAACTTTTCGTATGTTGTTTAGAGTAGAGCAAATTATGAAAACCAACCATGATAATCTTGTTGCATGTGTGTGAATCTTATTGGTTACGTTTTTACTAAAAAAAAAAAATCGATGACCAATAACTTTTCTCCACATTGCAACTAAAGTCTACGCTTCTAGAAAGGAATAATAACTACACAACTAAAGAGCCTACCAAGTGTTCGACAAAATAATACATAACTTGTCTTGTATTTTTCACCATAGTGCTTTCATTTTTTATGAACGGTCTCAATCTGAGTTGAGAACTAGAGAGACTTTAATCTATTCAAGTATTATTTCGTACCCACTTTCATGTTCGTAGTTTCCATTTTCGTTTATCTTCGTCCCTTGGCAAGTAATCTTTGCATCCATCCCACATGATAATATATATATATAGTACCATAGAGCATCACAAAAAGAAACACCCTTTGCTTTCATTTTTGATGCCAACCATTCTTTTCATTTCCCTTTTGCATATTGAGAATTATTCTTTCCATTTGAATGCATGAGTTCTTAATCAAAGAAAGGAAAAAGATATATGGATCCTCACTTGTTAAAGTTATTTGTACAAGATTTTATTCTTTAACACACTGAAATTTCGGATGATTCCAAACAGCAGAGATTGAAAGGCCATGTTTCTTCTGAGAGTTTCGAATTATTCGTCCAAATTTGTTGTCAACCCTCCATTGGAAATCTTGTTATCTTCAGAGAAATATATGCCAATCTAGCTATACACACTATATGGGTCCCTTCTGCGTATCTTAGGCTTCTGGTTCAACAATTTTATGGATCATTAATTGAAACAGAACAAAGAAAACAAAAGAACTAGGATATATGCAGCTTCTTCAAACCACAATAATAAATAAAAAAATGAAACTTTTGATGTACATACTGTGTGGAATGTCTCCTTTAAACTACTGTGGACAAATTGAATTGACTTGTGTTTTTCTTTCTGCAGTGGTGGCTACTGCTGTTGTGGTAGCAGCCACGATGATGATCAGTCTAAGGCTACCATTCTTCATAACATAAAAAATATTATAAAAATTTGTAAAAGATAAACACTTGATCTCATTTTGTCAAGCTATTTTTAGATTCCACCACTTTAACCGACCTTTATTGGCAAAATGTGACTTCTTGGCTAACTCCTTAGCATGCTTTCTCACTCCAACTAACACCAATATCTTTCTTCACATTTTCTTATTACAAGTTGCATAAATTCTTACCCATTTTCTCACCTTCTCATTTTTAGGGTTTTGTATGATATATATATATATATATATATATATATAATTTAGTTAAATAAGTTTTTTTATTATTATTTTTTACTTTTTTTTTCAATTTTATCTTGTGACAATGATATTTTGATTGAAAATTTGATTAATGTTGTAAAATAAGTCAATATTATTTATTTTATCAATTTATTAAATGAAATATGAATATGTCATTAAGTATAATAATATAAGTATTACATTAAAAAAAAGAGAACCATGACTTATTTTAAAAAATAATATAAAACTAAATTGATGTTAAAAATAATTGTAAAATAATAATAATAATAAAAAAGCAGAAAAATGACGTATCTATTATTATTATAATTATTAATTATTTTGTTTGTATAAAAGTATTAACATTAATTAATGTTTATTCTTATAAATACGGTTATTGTTAATTTTTATATATAATATATTGAGAAATCTGGTTAATTACATATTAAAAATACAACTTTTCTTAATCATATTTTTTTCGTTCACAATATTTTTTAATCTAAAAAATTATTAAAAAATAAATCCAATAATATTCATATCAACAACTAATTGGATTTTGTACACAGGTTTATTATTCCATGGGTGTTTTCTAGCTAATGTAAAAGTTTAGTCCATCGTTTATTTTAAAAAATAATTATTATCACCAATAAGATATTTATTTATTGAGTAAGTATAATCCTATTAGCATTAGTTCATCTTTATTATTATAAATACTATTAACGTTAGCATTTGTTTAATAATCATTAATATATGTTGAACAATATGATATTTCTAATAAATTGCTGTCCTTTTAGTCATAATTCAAATTTAAAACTTCATTAAGGAAATTAAATCTAATATTACCAATATAAAAACTATTTGGATTTTGTAACAACTAATAATATAGGTTTGCTTAATATTTTTAAAATCAAATATGTAATTGGTATGTGCATTGAAATTGGGTCCGATTGGGCTTGAGTCAAACTGCATAAGTAAAGAGGGTCAAGATAAACCTATTTGGAGAAGATAGACTTGATTGATACCTAATGGGCCCAATGTGTAAATAGTACGGGGAATAAGATATTATTGGCCCGATAGATGCGTTAGGAGAAAAACCCTAAAGAAAAATTTGATTATAAAGGAGAAGGAAAAAAACCTAAAAAGGACATCTCTTTTATTCTATAACATTAGCGCCCACCGTGGGCAAGTAAAATTTTTCCTACTCCATATTCAAAACAATCATGGTGACTTGTACCAGTAATCGAAACAATCAAAACCCTAACTGGATTTATAAACAAATCCCCGAAGGACTCGTTAGACGGACTCATTGTTTCTCTATTGTTCCTTCCTCCTCAGCCTCTGCAATTGCCCGGAGCTGCACAACCATCTCTGTAATATGACTTCCTATATCTCGTTTAATTTTTATAATGAATTATCTCACAGTTATTGTTTTTGTTGATTTTTTAAAATTTTTTGGATTTTACTGAAAGTTTTGCGACTTCTATTGGTTGTTGTGTCACCTCTAGGTATGTTTGACCTGTTTGTGATAACTAACTGTGACAATTAATTGAATCTTAAAATTTTGTTGTAGCTATGATGTTTAGTTCAAACCTATTTGTCATTGAATCTTTGTTCTATTAGCATTATTATGGGCTATACCAAATTTCTGATGATGCCTGACAGTTTTGAATTATTTTTTCTTGTTCTGAATTCTGTCCTCCATACACAATTTTTTAGTCTTTTTGTGTAATCCAGGTTTACACATTCATTCTTTGATACGTGAACAATACAATACACTATATATGAACAATAAAATAAAATAAATAATATATTATCTATAAGTTTTGTAATTATCTAAATTTTTTTATTAATTTCTCTTAAAGTTATAAATAAATTACACAATTTTGTAATTAAAAAATAAAATAGAATCATATTTTTAATAATTATGAATATATTGTATAATAAATAATTTTTAATAATTCTAAATATATAATTTAATATTTAAATGTAATAAGTATAGTTTGGTTGATAATCCAAATAAGTAATCATGTAAACAAACTAGTAAGTTTTATTATATATTTTTCCTCTAAGACCTAAGTTTTGAGATCAATAATTTTTAGCTATTTCTTAATATTAACTAATAACCTCCCAAATTTTTAAATGATAATAAATTTCTTTCTATAAAAATTTCTAACCTTCCCAATTTTGAGTGGTATACGATGAATACGTTAAATCTTTATTTCATCATGTTTCATCATTTAAAATTATTATTTTATAATTTTTATTGAATTATTTAAGATTTAATTTTAATTTTATAATATTTTTTTTATGATTCGTGGATATAAATATAATGTAAAATCATTTAATATTTATGGAGTAAGAAAAATGAACTTGTATCTAATTATTTACTAAAACAAATATTTCAATTTAAAATTTTATGTAACTGGTTTTCATATAATTAATTAAATAAATATTTTATTAATATGTGTTTTGTTTATGTTGTTATAAATCATATCTCGGCATTCAATATATTGTAGGTTTTATATTTAGTTTCATTAAAATTTTGTTACGAAAAAAATAATGAATAGGTTAAAGTATAAAATTATTTATAATTATTACTCTTAGCTATTAGGTTTTTTTGTAAGAGAATAATATTTTTAATCATTTTATTTTAATTGATTTAAAAATATTGATAATGATATCTTATTATTTGGTTGTGTAGATGTATAGGGAGAAGAATATGAAAACAAAATAAGATGTTTGGTGTGAGTGAAAAGAAGAGAAATAATTTTAAAAAATATGGAATTCATTATATTATTTCTCGTATACTTTATTAATTGTTTTTAATTTATGTTAAAATATGAGATTAAAATTTATTTATAGTAAGGTAAAAATTTAAAATAAATGATGTTATTATCTTAAAATCTCATTAACATGTTCATCTTTAATCTTAAATATCTTTAGAAACAATAAGATTAAATTAATATTGTGATTGATAATAGATGAGATATTATCTAACAACTACAAAAATGTTAAGAAATACAAAATAAATAACAAACATAAAAGTCATTCTATTGCATTTCATGTATAAGTATCTTCTTTCAACATTGAACCCTAATTATTATTATTTTTTTCTAAATATTTACATTTATCTTTTTAATGCTAGTTAGTATCAAGCATATTCATTTTTATTCTTGATTTATCAAAAAGTGTTAATTAAGATACATAATGATTTCTTTTAGATTATTTTGGATTATTTCTTTTAGAAAAATAACAATCTCACCTTTTTTATTTAGATAATGAATTAATTGAATAATATTATATTCAATTATTGACAATTTTTCCACAGAGAATGTTATGAGTTATCCATGCTAGTCATAATCTTTATAGTTAAAATTTATTCAGGAAAAATTAATAAATTGTTTTCTGTTTTAATGGTTTATTTAGGATGAAAAATTAGATTGAATCTATTTTGTAATGTATTTAAGATGATCCAAAATTCTTCCATTTTTCTTAACCAATTTATAATCAACATTCAACACTCTAATTCATATGAAGTCTTTTGTTACTATAATCAGAATGTAACCTAAACTCGAAACTCGAGCAATGTGCGAAATCCGCACTATACGAAATTCGTACTATGGTCAGAATGTGACCTAAGCTCAAAAACCGAACAATGTGCGAAATCCGCACTATGTACGAAATCCGTACTATGGTCAAAATGTGACATAAGCTCGAAACCCGAGCAATGTGTGAAATCCACATTATGTACGAAATTCGTACTATGGTCAGAATGCGACTTAAACTCGAAACCCGAGCAATGTACGAAATTCACACTATGTACAAAATTTGTACTATGGTCAGAATATGACCTAGACTCGAAACTTGAGCAATGTGCGAAATTCGTACTATGTACAAAATTCGTACTATGGTCGAAATGCGACCTAAGCATGTTAATCTTCGTCTAAATTTAAGTACACGCAGAAGAAATTTAACACTTTACATTAAGACGACAGTCACTGTGAGTATGATTTTTAAGGATTGTTTATTCCTTTTAAGTGGTTGAACTTCACAATTATATCATGAAATATTAAGGAATGAAGTGTATTCGACGTTTTTTTTCAGTTTTTAGTCTTTGCATTATAAATATTTTTCTAATTTAAGACTTGGGGGCTATGGTATGTGTATAGAGATTGGATCTGGTTGGGCTTGGGTCCAACTGCATGAGTAAAGAGGGTCAAGATAAACCTATTTGGGTAAGATGGACTTAATTGATACCTAATGGGCCCAATGTGTAGATAGTACTGGGAATAAGATATTATTAGGCCCGATAGATGCGCCAGGAGAAAAATCCTAAAGGGAAATTTGATTATAAAAGGGAAGGAAAAAACCTAAAAAAGGACATCTCTCTTTTATTCCGAACAATAATCAATCAGGTTCAAAATTTCAAGATTCAATTGAGTTTAATTGGTTTAACCAAATTTAATAAAATAATATTTTTATAATATAATAAATTTATTAATAATATTTTAAAAAATAAAAATATATAATAATCATTATAATTTATAATTAAATTTATAAATATAAAATATTTAGTTGAATAATTATTAAAATTAAATAAAAATATAATAATTATTAACAAATTATAATATATTATATATTTTATAAAAAATTATATTAAAATAATTGATCTTAATTTTTATACATTTAAAAATTTTGTAATTTTTTTTATTTTATCCATGCTTTTTTTTCTATTATTCAAAAACAATAAACGATTTTTATATCGGTTCACATTTAAATAGTGGAACTCACTATAATTTGATCTGATCTTTAAAATAGAAGGTTTACTACTACTCATACATCTTATCCAACTTTCAATAATTGAGACATTAGTTGGATTTTGTAAGTATGTTTACTAACACTCGTAAATATTAATTAGCTCCCAATAATTGAGACACTAATTAGATTTTGAAAGTAGGTTTACTATTATTACTCCTACATAATATTGATTAGTCTTCAATAATTCATCTATACCAATCACGTAAAATCAGGAGGACCAACTTCTATACTTAGGACAGAACAAAATGAAAAGAGAGAAGGAAGTTTGAAATTATGCAAACTTAGGAACAAATTAATTGTTTTTATTATTGTTATTATTATTGTTCTATGTTTGCATGTGTAATTAATGTTGTTTTATTTAAGCAGTGAAAGTAGTGTAATTAATGACCAATTTGTGATTTCAAAGACATGCTTAATTGGGGTGGTGGTGTTGTCTTTTTCGGAGTTCTGAGGTTTGACAACAGACAACAATCTTTAATGGTTACTCTAAAACAACATTATTAAAATAAAGGAAGTTGCGTAGGTGGACACGGGACCATAGTTTTTAATTATCTATCATATGTGACTGAAACATTGACAACTCCATAGTCGACCCGTTACAATGTTTTTGTTTTTTTCTTGAACAAAAATGTGGGCATTTGAAGACAAAGATAGTGATGGAAATTTTTAAAAAATCTCTTAATTATTGTGTTTTGTTTCTTTTCAATATTTAAGACCGAAAACTGCACACATGTTGAAATCTTATGGAAACTCGAGCCTCCATTTTTTAAACATTAAAATCAAATTGGAGCCATCTTCCCATGTTACTTGCCCATCCTTTTGTTCATAGTAAAATATTTTTTTTAACTAAACTATTATTTGAATAATCAAATGTAAAATTAAGAAAAGGTTTATTGCAGTTTTATTATATTTACGGTTACTGACATGTGATTTTAGTTATTTAATTTTCTTTTTATTTTTCAATATATAATATTATATATTGCTTCTAAAATTTATATTTTTATCAATTATTTTATTACTAATTATATTATTGTTTTTTAATTATATTTATTTAAGTGAAAAGATGATAAATTATTAAGAATAATTTCAAATATTAAAATAATAAAGATATTAAAAAATAATAATAAATTTATTAAAAATAATAAAAATTTGATATTTATCTTTATTTATCTAACTTATTTTTATATAATTATTATAAATTATTTTAAAATATGTCAGATTTTATAAAAATTGAGTCATATATTTTTCTTAAATAATGGTATTATCAATCTAAATGGTATCATAGTTATTGAAACTATTATATATATATATATATATATATATATATATATATATGTTTAATTTGTTAAATATTTTACTATAATCAATATTTTAAGAAAAAATAAAATTAATGAAATTTTAATTTATTAGTTTTATTTTATAAAATCAAAACTAAATTTTTTGATAGAAATATTAAAAATAAAGATTATCCATATAAACGTATATATGAAAATCTTGAGTGAAATAAAGATAAAATTAAATTCTAATATATAAATGGAGTTAAGTCAATTTTATAATATTAAATTAAATTTATATTTTCTTTTTAAGAATTTTTATTATTATTAACATGTAGGCCTTTTATAAAATAATCGCTATTATATATATATATATATATATATATATATATATATATATATATATATATATATATATATATAAACTAAAATTGAATATTTTTTTACATCCATCAAATAAGAACAGATCCAAAGAATGAAGTCAGAGTGGGTTTAAACCTCCTCAATCATAAACCCTCTTACATGTGTCACTCCAAATGGAAAATATCCCCATCCATAACATAATTTTAAGTTCAATCATACATTTTTTTTTATATTTATCTGTCACAAAATTTTTAAATTAGTTTAACTGTTTCATCCTAACCCATATATGCTACAAATTTGATATATCTATTTACTTGTTGTAAAATTCTTCAAAATTTATTAAATCTATTATCTTCAAATATTTCAAATCATTTTATATTTTAAATATTTATTAAACTAAAAAATATTTAAATATTTTTTTATAATATAAAAGACTATGTGAACTCACATAAGGTAAATATGCAATTAAATCATATTATATAGGTGAAATATATATATATCTGATTTTGAAATTAATTTTATAAATTGTAAATGAGAAATTTAATTATTTTTAACATGATATTAGAATTAAGTTTATTTTCATTTTGTAGGATGAAAAATGACTAATGTAAAAAATTAATGGAATGAATTTTTTTTCTTATTTGATAGTAAGAAAAATGACAAATAAACGTCATATCATTTAAAAAAAACATTGAAAAATTCAAGAAAAGTATTATTTTATAAATTATATCTATTAAAAAATATTAAATATATAATTGTATAATAAAAAATATTTTATAATTATATATCAAAATATACATTATTAAAAATAATAATTAATTAATAAGAATTATCTGAATAATTATAAAATTAAAAAAATATTTAATTTTAATTTAATTAAATTAAATTTTTTAATGACATTTTTTCTTTATTTTTATGTATTTTTCTCTTAAAAAAATATTTTATTTTATCTTTTGTTTTCTTTGCGCTTTCTTTTCTAATGATCTAAAACTCTACCAATATGAATACATTTTACCAGCCCTTGTTGACCAGATAATGAATCACCCCTATACAAGGAAAGATGAGTTGAAATCTAAAATTACAATTAAATTAACTTTTAAAAAATTTGAGTAACACATTTATGATTTTAATTAATTTTTAGATGAACATCATACCATTCTCAATTCCATACGTAAGTTATAATTCGATGTTTACAAGCTCACCACGTACATGAAATCCATTAAAACAAATTATAATGTAAGTAAACATTTTTCTTCCTCGTTTTGCACTCTTTCTTCCTTTACGTATTAAAGTATCTTACCATAATATCATAACATTTCTGAAAGAAAAAAAAAGTGTTACCTTCATTATCTAACCAACCATTATAATTTCTAATGATGATATCGATGTGTTCTTTCAAGAAAGAAAGACAAAAAACAAATGAATGCTGCCATCTTTATCAGAATTTTTTTTTAATAAAAATTAATTATTGTCTCTATTTTTTTTTTACAAAGGATGATTTTCTTTTATATATGAAAAAAAATATTATATTGATATTTATAAGTGTGTAATAAACATTTGTCATCTGGTTTGAAGAAGAAGGACATGTACCTTTACTTACTGTATTATTGGATGAAACTCTTTCTCTTTTCAAAAGAAAGACAAATAATATAATATATAAGGAGTAAAATACATTATGTCCAATCAAAATTCTCTATTTACAATTTTTATATAGAGATTTTACACGTGCATTCATTGCATGACAATTTTTAATAAAAAATATAATATTTTCTCTTCTCCTGAAAAATAAGCATTTGACCCAATTTGGTTGCACAGTAATTTAAAATAAAATAAAATAAAACATTTAATTTAATTAATCGAGTTTATTTTTATTACTACAAATTTTCATATTTTTTGAAAATATTTTTACAATTTTTGTCTATAATAATTGTAAAAAATAATATATTTATAAATTTAAATAAATTTTAATTAAAAAAATCATAAAAAAATATATAAGTAGTGGTTTAAAGAGAAACAAAATCTCACTTATCAAATTTTAAGTATATTAAAACATTCTATGAATATTGAAAATCAACCTTTTTGCGTTCAATTTTGGAAAAAATATTAATAATACTGCTAGGTGTGACTTTATAAAAGAATTTAAATATTTTAAAAGATAAATATATAAAAAATTACACTTTTAGATAAAATATTACAAGATTTATTAGTAACATAAATGGTAAGGATGTGGATTTTTTTGAAAATTAGAGAATAAAGAATTTTAAAATTTGTGAAAAATAAAATATGTTTAGTTAAGATTTGAAAAATCTATATATTAAGAATAAAATATTTTATTTTTTTAATATCTTTTCAGACTTGCAAATTCTATAAATTCTTTCTAAGGCTTTTATACTTAAACTTGGTTTGAATCAAGTAATAGATTAAAGATAGTGGAGTGATTCTATTTAATTGAAAGTTTTTTTTTCAAACTTATTTATTGAAAGTTTTTAATATGAAAAAAATGTAGTTAGGATATCTTCAAAGAGAATTATTTAAATATTTAATTAAAAATTAAAACAATATATATATATATATATATATATATATATATATATATAATTCAAAAATAAATTAAATTACCTATAAGGTATAACATACTTTAATTAATTCATTTTTTCTGTCTGTTTTCCATGACGGAAATATACGAGATAGAGAAATGTGGTAATTTTACGCATTTTAATATAGGAAAGTTATAAAATTAAAATAATTTTTTAACATCCCTTTATCAGGTAAAAAAAAGTAGGACGTAATTAGTTATATTCTTATAACAAGTAAAGATTTATATAATCGGGAGACATAATCAACATATAATCAATTATGTATAATAATAAAATAGATTATTTTAAAAATAATAAAATTTTATTATTATTATTATTATAATAAAATAATTTGAAAATTTATATTTAAATAGTAAATAAAATAATTAATAATAAATAAATATATTTTATTTTTCATTAGATTTATATTTTTCTTTAATCTAAATACACTGTGTTTTTTAATATAATTGATTATTTATGAAAAAAATGTGATTAATAATTATTTAATTATTATTATTATTATTATAATAAAATATTAAAATTATAAATAAAATTATTATTAATAAATTAATATATTTAATTTCTCATTCCTTTTTATCATTTTTCTTAATTCAATCAAATTTTTTTTTCATCACTTCCTTCATTAAAATAGAATTTTCTTTTGCCACAAACTCGAAAGACGAGAATATTCTGTCTGCAAGTCTCGTGGAACTTAACAACATATGCAAACCATGTTACCCTTCTCCATTGATTGATTATCGTGAAATTATTATAACTTATTTAATTATTTGTAGTTTGTATTTGAATTTTAACTATGTTTAACATTTAACATCATGGTTTCACAAGTTATATATTTTGCATATAGTAGGAAATTTAAATTTAATTATGTATGAAAATTGTTAAATGAAAAAACTATTAAATAAGAAAGATTAAAAAAAATCTTTAATCTAATAGACATATTTAATGCCTTTAATCCAAAACATAGGTGTACAATAGTAATTGATATAAATGGTAATTGATATAAATGTTTAAATAATTATCAAGATAGGTTATGGTATTATTTATATGAAAGTAAAGATAAAACTATTTTAATTTTATAAAATCAATTTATAAAATAAAATTATATTTTTTATATAGAGAAATTTATTTATTTCTAAAATAAAAGTTAAAAGAATTGGTTTTTAACATATTATTTTTCCAATTTAATTATTTAAAATCTTAACTCATTTTAATTATCATATGAAAAAATAATAATAAAGATTATTATATAATTTTATTTTAAAAATATAATTAGATATTTAATGAGTTTTTAATATTTTATTTACACATATAAACATATAAGACAGGGGAGAAAATAACATGTACAAAACCATGTGTTTGAGTACTGAACCATATTTTTTGGGGGTTTCAAAGTTCTGAGTTTCCTGTTAACTTAATTCCATGTCCTTAGATTCTTCCTGAAAACTTAGTTGGTTCCTTGCACGTGGGTCTTGTACCCTACAACATGGGCGCCCCCAGAATCCTCTCTCCTTAAAACATGTGTTTCTTTTTCCAATAAGTTCCACACCTTTCAATTACCTTCAGTTTTTGTTCTCACTTTCTTTCAATTCATCATTTTTTTTCACACTTTATCTTTTTTACCGTTAAACTCGTTATAATAACATGACTGTGTTTCCTTAGACAAACAAAGTGAAATCTAAACTGAAAGAGCCTAATGGTCTTGCATAAAGCTGAGAGATTCTTATCTCTATCTTCTAAATTCAGATTATAAATATTCATACCTGTCCTTATTTTTTATTACCATTTAAGATGAGAAAGAAAAAATGGAAAACACTGTATAATTAAGGATGTTTTGAGAAGAAAAAGAAATTATATTTTTATTAATTATATTAGAGAAAATAAATAAAATATATAATTAAAAAAATAAATAAAAAGGTAGAATAAACCAAATATTAACAAATGAAAAAAAATCTTTATTATTATATATTATTATAGCTTACAGATAATTTAATTATATCTTAAATTTTCCAAAATCTTCAAATTCGTAACCAAACCTAACCTATGGCTATTACAATAATGATTGTTGGGAGTTGGAGGCAAGCATACATACATACACATGTTCAGTGGACATTTCTGATTTGAAGGACAGTTTTTTTCCTTTTTCTGCTGTTTTTTCCACTTTTTTTTGCAATCAAGATATGTACTTCCACACATTTCATGACAACTCTGGAAAATACTAACACAATTCTAGTAATCTCTTTTCTCGATTTATAAACCTACCTATTCGTTGCTTCCTATTCATTAGCTTTAGTTTAACATAATTAAATTAAATAATATTATGAAAATATTATAATATATAAATATTTTATTTTTTAAAAATTAATTTTATATAATTAAATTAAATATATCAAAATATTCTTTAAATTTTGTTAAAATCTCACACCATCTATTTTATATTCTGTAATATAATTTAAATATTTGTTAAACTATTCAATATATTATTAATTGATTTTATTTAAAATTTAACAAATTATTAGAATTAAAATCTAACTTTTTTAATTAATCTTATTTTATAAAAAAATAAAAAAATATAAGTAAAAGAAAAAGTAATTAATATATATATATATATATATATATATATATATATATATAGAAATAGTAAAATAAAGGAAATGGCATATAAAGTTTTATGAATAGTCATCATTTTATTTGTTTTCTCTTACGGAGAGTGTCAACATCACAATGAAGAATCATTTCATTTTCTTGTATGATAAGTGTCTTGTTTAAACTCATTTTTAATATTTGATCATTGAAAAACTTAATATATATATATATATATATATATATATATATATAAATTGTTTGAATAATAAAAAAATTAATCCTCCTAGCACTTTTTATGTAAAAAATTAGTGAATAAAATATGTAACAAAAAAGGAAAGTTAATTCTAATAGTGTTATTGATTTTGGGTAAAATCGAGTTAAATATAAATCCATATTGTTTTGAATTTTTAAAAGACTTATTTTTTAACGTGCATTTGAAATTTAAAATATGAAAGCTTAACCATTGTAAATATAGTCATCATAACAATCAACTTCATGGATGCAATGGGTGGAAAGTTGCGTTTCAACTTAACCTGCTTCTCGTCACTTCGTGTCAATCAATGCTCATGAAGGTGTTGAAAGAAATTATTCTCATCTAATGTGAAAGTAATACCTTAAATATAAAATACAATAATTAATAATATTTAATTATTAAAGAAAGATAAATATGAACTAATCTTAAGAACAGAGAAGAATCTTTAGAAAAACGCCACAGTTAAAACAGAGGAGACAGACTTGATGATGATGAGACTATTTCACCAATCATCTATGTCCAGATTCAAGGGAAGCTACTGTTGCTTGTAATGAATTCAACTTTGTCCACTTTCTCATCCATTCAAGAAATTTGTCTTCCATTTTGAATTTAGTCAGACTAAAACCCATTTCAACATGTAAAGAAAGATGAGATCAAGAGATTATTCTCTTTTAATCAGTAAATATAGCAGTATTAACAAGGTTGTTTAAAGGTATAAGGTATCTTTCACCGATAACTTGCATAAAGCATTGAATAAAGAAAGATAAAAGATTGGGAGAATAACATTTAAAACTAGGTCAATATTATTTTAATATAGGAAAGAAGGGTGACAAATACAGTAGTGGCCCATGCTCCATGCTCCAAAGGACCCATTTACAGAACCAGCACCTAACAATCCCACCCTTTTATGATACACATTCATTATTCCTTATCACCATATGCTGGTGGTTACAATTCCTCAACAGAAACAAACCCACAAGAAGAAATCATCAAATCAACAACCCCATTTTTTTGTTTTTTTATATCTCAGTACTGCAATATGTCTGCAGAAGCCATGATGGGGTGATTCAGATACCCCATGTTCAAGGGGTTGAAGAAGGTGTTATTGGTGGTTGGTTCAATGAAGGTGGTGGTGCCAAAACCAGCATTCAGGACCTCGATGATTTCGTTGAGAGACTCTAACCTGTGGCTGAGCTCTCCCACTTGAGCCCTCAGCACTGAGTTCTCAGCATCAACGCTCAAGAACTGTTGCGTGGTGATGTTGACGCTGGTGAGTATCTGCTGATTCTCCTTTCTCAGCTGTGCTACTTGCGTAACGAGATCGTCCAAGTGCTTCTGCTTCCTCATGCGAGATCGCCGTGCAGATTCTCGATTTGATATCATCCTCTTCCTCTTTCTCTGATCCATCACCGCTTGCAAGTCCTCCTCAGAACCTGAGTTCTGAAGCAGAGAGGATGACCCTGAGCATGTTCCACTTGAGGAAGCCATGTTATGTGACACAACACAACAGAAAATATACAACACAATATAACCCTTCTCGGTTAACAAAGTTCGCAGGACCCAGACTCTAGACACGTAAAAAAAAACTCAGAATATTATTGTAGATTTATATATATTATGATGATAATGAAAATAGTAGTAGTAGATATTATGGATTTATGATATATAGATTATATAGAAAGAAAGGGTTAGAAATCATGAAACGTAGTACAACCAATAGAGGAAGGCAACTGAGAAGGATTGAACTAAATGGGTCCTGCGCCTAACAGTGGAATTGATCATACACCCGGAAAAGAAGAGTTCACTGAGAATCGAATACATGAATCTCAAACATGAACAACAAGATGTTGGACATTTAATTTGCACTTCTAAAATCTACTTCCTGGTCAGGGAGAAGGAAAAAATTGAGTCAATCTCTCCAGCCCAATTGAGAAAAGTTTCAGACTTTGGCGGTGAAAAATGGGATGAGAAGAGATTTGTTATGTGGGGTTGTGGAAGATGAATATGGTGAGGTTGCAGACGAAGGGTGTTTGATATAGGGACTCAAGGAAGGAGGAGTCAGTGTGTATGAGAACATGTGGAAGAAAGGGTTGATAGAAAAGAAGAGCAGTCTATGACCATAAGATGCATAAGAAATATCTATACATCTCAGTGGCTAGCCAAAATCTATCTAGAAAGTGTGATAGGAAAGAGGGAGAGAAAGAGGAAGAGGAGTGTCTGTGAATGAAGGGAGGAATTTATAGAACTGCAGAAGGCAACAAGTTGGTGAAAATAATTATTAATTATGAAATCCTAGACAAGAAAGAAAGAAGCAAGGTAGGGTCGAATTTACTCTGGGATCACTTCATGGGAAAATAAGTTGAAAAGCTTTAGTTAATTATAAAAAGTGAGAGTGATGATTTTAAAGGTTGATTAAAGGGATTGGTGGAAGGTGAGAAGTAAAATTGTGGGAGGGGAGAAGTGAAGACACCACAAGAGTCCAGAGATACAGCTGGGAACCAACAATCACAGAAAATGCATCATCAGAGTTTAAGATACATCCAAAACTAGCATCACATTCTCACTCTCCACCACCCCACAACTGTTTCCTGAACTATACTATATGTACGTATCCACTTCTACTACCATACAACATGTATTTTTAGTTTTAAAATATACAAATTAACACTATTATTACATAATTTTCTTTTTATGATATCAGATTCCACACAACTTTATTTATTTTTAACCGATTAACAATCTCTGGATTATACAATTTAGTATTTTAAAAAAATTTAAAGAGATATTATGTATTGACTATTATTAATAAAAGAGAAAGTCCCAGGTTACCTTGTTCAGTATCATTTAAATATTTGTTAGTCTATTCTATTAATTTTATCTTAACATGGTATTAATTCAAAATTTAAACTCACTTTTAGTTATTTTCTTGAGTAAAAAATTGCTCTTAAATATCTTTTCCCTGATGGTCAGGTTTTATTAAAAGTTAAAAGTTATTTTTAAATATCTTTTATCTACTCTGACATATTTCGTTAAAAAATCGTGTTAGGCTATTTTTTATTTTTTAAAATAAGTTTATTTATAATGTTTTTTAATGTTTTTTTTTAAATATAAAGAGATTGGTTTAGATGATCACATTTTTCATTTATATCATCGTAATAAATAACTAATTTTTTCCTTTTTCCTTTTATTTTAAAATTAATTTTATTTATGATTGCTTTTTCTACTATTATTGTATTAAAGAAGACTTGTGTAATATTTTGAATTTGAATTTTTGTCACTATTTTTTAATAAAATATTTATTATAATTATGATTAAGAAAATTTCAATATTATTTTAAACTTTATTTTAAAATAAATTTATATTAAATAACATAAAAATAAGATAGATAATAGGAGATTCTCCTCATATATTTCCGTCAATACAACAAACTGAATTCATTATTTTTAAAAGGTCAAAGTTAAATGAATATTATATTTAAAATGTGTAATTTAATATTTTAAAATACGAAATTATAGTTAGTAAACAATAATAAAAAAATTATTTTGAGAAAGAGTACTTCAAGCGACTTTACTCATAATAAAACAAAAATTATAGTATAGAATAGAAATATCTTATATTTACATAACAGATAGTTATTTTGTTTGCAAATTTGTGTGAGTTTTGTGAGTATAATATTAATTAATGTAAGAACATGCAAGGATGTACAACTGAAATTATCTTCAAAGATTAGATGGGTCTATAAGGACTTTTTTTTAAGGAATTAATGTAAAAGAATTAAAATAAAAAGTATCATTTCAATATAAATTTTATATAAAAATATTTATATAAATAAATTTTTCAATATATTTTTAGTAATTATGTAAGTAAAATTTATCTTAAAATAACATCTTTTATTTATAAATAGTTTTAAATTTTCATATATATATTATTTTAAAAAATTTAAAAATATTCATAAGGTAATTTGTTTTGTTTGTTTTATGGTCCTCACAGCGTGAAAAGGGTCTCTCACAAGACATAAACTTTTGGACTAATTAGCTGACCCACCCCACATCTTTTGGTGTTGTCGAGATAAGGAATTTTTTCATATATGGTATGTTTAACTTTAACTAAAAAAAGTATAAATCAATTTTTTATGAGTAAATTAAAATTTTAAAAATTCTGTTTAATATTAATTTAACCTCTTAATTATATGAAAAACTTGTTATATATTACAATAATTATTCAATTATTTAAAAATATTATATTATGTTCATTTTATAAAATAAATTTATTTCATAAAAAATATATAAAAGAAAGTAATAATTTGATCATCTTTTTCCCATTTACTGTAAATTTACGAAAAGAAAAAAAAATTAACAATAAAACACTAACAAATCATAACATAATCATTATGTTATATCATTCTTTAGTGTATAGTTATAAACATTTTCCTAATGGATTATGAGATTTATTTTTATTTCTTAAAATTTATTTTTTCATAATAAATAATAAAATAATATTAAATAAATTATTAATAAAACTAAAATAAAATACAATTTTTATTTATCAAATAATTTTTTTGCTCTTATTTATTTTTGCACCAGTCACACCACAACTTCCCCAAGTGCACAACAAGAGTGCTCAATTTGGTATATACATTCACTTGTGCCTAGGGTAAAATTCTAAATGACTTATGAAAATAATTCTTTTTTACACAGCAGACTAAATTATTAGAAACTTTCTTCAACTCTCACCATCTGATTTTTTATTTATGTGATTTCAGTTATCAGTAGAGTCAGGATATCTCATCGGATCTGAAATCAATATCTATATGTACAAAATTACACACATAAGAATATCCCTTGGTAATTCTCATATCACAACACAATATTTTTTAAGGTGTATAATAGCATTCAACACACTTCATTTCATGTTCATAACATGTATTTTAATAGTTTAAGACACATATACATAATTTATCATATTGTAATGAAACATAATTTATTTTATAATTTAACCTCTTCTTATTTTTTTTATTATAACTTTTTTTATAGACATTATTTTTAACTAATTTTTATTTTATTGAATTCTTTATTTTGAGTGCTTTATTCTAAACTTTTAAATTGTCTCAAATGGTTAATATGATCATTCGAAATAATAGAAAAAATAAAAAATAATATATTAAATGTTAATCACGAGTTTTTAAAATAAAAAATCATATGCTTTCAATAATTAATTTATATATTAACGTGTGAATTGAAATCTTATATTATTATATTTTAAAAATAAAAACATATGAATTTTTAAAAAAATCACAATTTGATTAAATTAAGATTTTTTGATTTAGAATTATATTATTTTCTTTAATATAATTGATTTATTGATCCATTAATGAATATTTTCTTGGTTTTATTTTCTCAAAATTATTCAACGTTACATCCTAAATATATTTAAAATATCTATTATATTAATTACATATCTATCAACAATATTTTAAAGACTTGCATTTCAATCCATACAAAATATTTATACGAATTTTAATTTTAGTTACAATATTTTTTCTTAATGTAATTTTAAATTATTTTTCAAAAATACCAGGTCTATTTTATTAATATAATATTTTAAATATTTTAATAAAAATAATATTGTAGTTTTTATGATATTAATTTATGATCATGTTATAATATTAGAATTGATAATTTGTATGATATAAATTTAATAAAATCTTAAAATTAAAATTTTATATTAAAATATTAATATATTTTTATATATAATTGATTAGTAAATAATTACCTCTATTTTGCATACCAAACCAAGTGGAAGAGATAATTATTACACACATTTTAACCATAAAATTAAGATTTTAAACTAAAAATAGTAACATGCTGATAAATTAAATAATTACACTCCATCCCATACACCAAATCAAGTGGAAGAAATAATCATTACAAACTTTCCAAATGAGTTGTTTCCTCGTTAACAAAACGTCCTTTTACATCATGATATGCATAACCCACATCCATCATACACATTTTTTTTCTCATAGTACATCATCATAATCTTCAAAGTTTACCACATTATGATTCGATTTTTGTCATTTTGATGAAACTAAAAGTGTACAAAAAGTTTTGCAGTTGAAAAAAATGTTTTATTCAAATAAATGATAAAAAAATGTTTCATCTCACCTTTGAAAATATTTTAAATTGTAAAGCAGATCATTTATGTTATTTATAAGGTTAAAATAAATAAAAAAACTAGCATTTTATAACCATTTATACTTATAATTATACATAAAAAAGATTTTTTTAATCATTCTTTTAATATCATCAAATAAAAGAAAATAAAAATGTTATAATTTAAAAAAAATTATATATTTAAAAATAATAAAAATATATTTAAATGAAAAAAATCAAAATAATATTCTAAAATAAATTAATTATATAAAAAAATATCAACACCAAAAAATATAATAAATAGAAAAGAGAAAATGATATTAAACTAAACATGTCCAAAATGAATCATAAATTATTAGAGGCTTTGCTGCTTGGTCTGCAAAAACATGTATTTTTTTCTTGAATACTAATAAATAAATAAATTTTTATTTTAAATAAAATTTAGTTTTTATAGATATAAATTATATTATATTTTATTAATAACATGTAAACACTCATTTAAATAAAATATTAAAAAAATTACAAATTTTATTTTCAATTATTTAAATTTTATAATTAACTTAAAAAAAGCAAACTAACCATTATAAATTTTAATTAATAATAAAATATGTTTTTTAAAAATATATATTATTTTATTATACAATAAGAAAAAAAAAGAGAGAGTCAGAGACAGCACATAATAATGTGTGGGTGATATTTTCACTGGAAATGTAAGATAAAACGAGAAAACCAGAGATACCCTGCATGTGAGAGAAGGGTTCTTGTTGGTGCGCGTGACACTTGTTTTCATAGTCTTGTCTGGTGGTCACGAAACGTCGTTGTCGTCCAGACGCAAGAGGAAGCGCTTACACAACACTGACGGTAGGAGCATAGCGAGTGGAGTTAACGCGCCAGAGTAAGTGGATTGTAGAATAATTTCTGACACGAGTAACTTTTTCAATTTAGAATATATTATTAATATTAATTAATTAATATAAAATGTTAAAATGGTAGGTTTTGATGTAGCCTCGGTTGGTGTGGCCTACCAATTAAATCTCGCTTTACAGATTTGGGCCCTATATGTGCCTTTTCAATATTAACCTAATTTTTAACTGTTTTTAGTATTTTTGTTTCTCTTTTCTTTTTAATTAAACAAATTTTTAATTTTAACGTTAAATAGATTTTAATTCTGAAAAATATTGACTTTAAAATAGTGCCTCTAAAATGTTTCATTTTTCATTTTACTTATATTTTGATAAATATTTAATTTTTAGTATTTTAACACATTTAACTTAAAGATAATTATATATTAATTTTAATGATGACATTTACAATAAAAAAATTAAATTATTATTTTTTTAATTTGTTAAGAATATTAAATTACAGACATTTTAAAAGTGGTTTTTTCTTTTATTGATTTAAAAAATACAATTAATTCGTACTTATTAAAAGTATTATTGATAATTATTAATAAAAATATTTTTTTTATAATTTTATTCTTAATATTATAATAGTTATTTTTTATTGATGTTTTTAATTACATTAACTAATAAAAATCATAAAACACATTGTCTTCACTAATAATTATAAATTTTTTATTAGTTATGATGGATGTAAGTGTAATTTAACAATATTTTAGCTATAAATTATCTTTACCTCCACTGTACCCATCCATTAGCGTAATTATAATATTTAGGATTTATTTGATTTAATTTAATTTTTTAATTTTTAAAAATAAATTTAGAGATTATTTATAACAAATTATTTTAAATAAAAGAAGATAATATATGACCATAAAAAAATAATAACAGAAATTAAAAAATAATTTTATAATAATAAAAATATATGACTTAATTAACGTAACATGAATAAATTCAAGGAAACTCAGTTTCGCTATGTGTAAATTACTAATTTACACACTAAATATGAATAAAGTGTTAGTAAAATCACGTAGTTAAAACATTTTTTTAAGTTAAATTTTATAGAAATAAGTTTAGTCAAATTTTAAACATATAAATAAAAAATTGTAACATTTCATCTCATTAAAATTTGTTTTATATTAAATTAGAAGTAGATTTGGAATGTATCTAAACTGTGATTTAAAATTTATTGTTATTTTTAATTGGTTTGATGTAAAATATGATTTAGTTGTCAGATTGATAAATATGGATGTATTTTAATTTGAAAGTTGTATGATATATAATTTTGGTGAAAATTTATAAATTTTATATCTTTTTATTTATATAATTTGTCCTAAGTGATATAATTGTAATTGTCTCAAAAAATATATATATATATATATATATATATATATAATTTTAAAAGTAAACAAAATATAAATCTATATTATTCAGAGTTCTAGACCTATTTCTACTCAAGTTTATCACTTAAATACTCTTATATAAACACACGATTATCATAGTTAAAAATACATACCAAACACACAAGGTAAGCTAGTAATTCAATTTAAATATATAAGATTCAAATGTAAGATAAAACAACATAATGCAACTTCAAGTTTTTATGTATTACATCACACAAACACCGGATGACTAGATATCAAGACATTTTTTTTTTCATATCGCAGATTAAGTCATTAGAAACTTCAATTCTTACCACTTGATCCTTTCATCTATGTGATTCTAGTGACCAGTACAATTAGGATATATCCTCGAGTCCCAAATTAATATTTATATATATAACAATTAGGATATCACAACACAACATTTTCAAAACATATAATAACATCCAACACACCACATTCCATGTTCACAACCTGTATTTTAATAGCTTAAGACACATACACATAATTCTCACATTATAACAAAACAGTTTTTTTTCTAATTTGACATTTACCTATTATTTTGATCATAACTTTTTTTGTAGACATTTTTTTTTTCACTCATTTTTATTTTATTGGATTCCTCATTTTCAGAGTTTCGATTTTCTTATATAAAACATTAAATTTGGAGTTCAAAACTATTTTTTATGATTTTTTTGAGAACTGTTAAAAAAATTTGAATGCGTTAAGCAAAATTTTGACAGAATGAAATTTTCAACACTGTCCAAAATTCGCTCGACAATATTGAAAGCACTGAATGGATTGCAAGTGCTTTCCGTTGGACAGATTCGTGACAAAAGAGACTGCATAATCTAGTCAATACTAGTCAATATCATGTTTTTAATGTTCCAAATCAAATTAATTCTAAATCTTACCCTCTTATTGTAAATCAATTCAGTAAATTCAATAAAAGAATATATTCATACAACAAACTACATTTCTTAATCTGATGTAAATCACTTATATATTTACATTCAATACAATCATCACAAATCAATACATACATAACCACACATCCAAATTTCTAAAACTCAAACAATGTGACCAAGTCACATTTACCATGTAGATCTTCTAACTTAGAGTACTATGAAAATCGAAGAATAATTAACTTCCTTTACCTTAATACAGTGTCTCTAAGTTAAAAAATATCAAAAACTCCTAAATTTTTAAGAAGATAAATCATACTCGCAAAAAACTCAAATTAACAAATTAAGCATATCACAATGTTTATAAACTAGTTAATATTCATCTTTTTACAATAAAGTCTACATGCAAGCCTCATAGGACCCACATGCATACCTAAACCTAAAACAAACAAAATGGTCTAAAATTAAGAAAGGAAAAAATTGTTTTATTCAAAATTCTGATAGAGTAGAATTGATCTCCTCTCTTTTAGGAGTACTAAGGTACACTTGGATCTAGAAAAAGATGAGAGATGAAATAAAAGATTTAGAGAGAAGGAAGAGAAAAGAGAATTGTAGAGATATAAGAATTTTAGGGTGTATTTGGATCTAAAGAAAGATGAGAGATGGAGTAAGAGACTTAGAGAAAATGCAAAGAAAAAAGAATTGTAGAGAAATGATAATTTTATAAAAATAAAGTTTAAATGTTTAAACTTTTTTATTTTTAATTTTTTTTTTAACTTAAACGATACAACTTCAAACTTATTTTTATTATATCAATTATACTTTAAACTCACTTAAACTAATCCTCACAAAAACTGTTTTGTTCAACATTTTTTATATTTTGTTTAATAAAGTTGAGATAATAATAAAATTTATTTTTGTAAAAATTTCTTATAGACAATGATGAAAATTTAAATAAAAAAACAAGAATAATTTAGATATTGAGAAAAAAAATACTTTTATGTTTGTATCAAATCATATATATATATATATATATATATATATATATAATAAAATTATAATAATAAATAGTTTAAGAAATTTTTATTATTAGAAAAAAATCACTTATTAAAACATGTTGATGTTTAAATTAATATAAAAATAATAATGTTATTTATAAATATCTTATAATAATATTTTAGGTTTAATATCTGTGTTAATTCTTTGTTATTATATTTAAAATATTTTATTTTTATTTTTTAATTAGATATACATGGATTTAATAATTTAAAAAGGTTTTGCTTTAATAGGATAACTTCAATATTTTATGAGGAGAGACAAACATTTGGCTTTAGTTAAATAATAATAATAATCTAATTGTCACGAACCTTGTATGCAATGATTGATTGCAATGTCGTGTTGGCTAAATACGAATTGTTGGGTCTCTCTTTTGTTTCTTCGCCACACTTCACCCAAACAATGTAAAATATGTTGCTATCTTCCCATAATTTTCTTCAGTTGCTTGTTCCTGTTGTCTCTCTTTTTCTTTCCACCACTCAACCCTACACGTCACCATAATCTTCCAATCATTTTAACTTTCTAGAATATCAATGATGTAATAACAGTTCCAATGATTTTTCTCACCATACAACCAAATATTCATGCTTCTCTCTCACCTCTTCTTCCATGTCTCTGCATAATTTTCCTTTTTATCTGTTAATGACTAGGACAGAAGAAAAGGGAGAGAAAATTTTGGCTTTTAATTGATGACATATTGCAATTGCAACCACTTATATATTTGTTCCAGCTTTTCTTATCAGTGAAAAACAAACAGTAAAATCTTCGTACAATTTGTCAACAAAACGACAATTCTATGTTGTGGTCATTGATGTTATGGACATGGTCACTCTCTACAATGTTTTGTGTTAATCATTCGCTCTTCAACGTTATGGTCGCTCTCTACAATTATTTTTTAGTAATAAAATTGTCATGCATGTTACATTTAACATTTTCTAGATCAACCATGAAGTTTTTCAGTTTACAAGAAAAAATTAATAATGTTTCATTACATGTCATGCACCAGGATTAATTTAGATCACTTAGTTACCTTCTTTTAACAATTTTTTGAAGTTACTTTTCTTAAGATTCACTCTACTATTTTTAGGGTTTTGAAAGACATTTTTATGTAACAAAGTTTTTATCCTAGTCATTCAAATTTTTTCAATGGTATAACTATTTTTTCTTAAGAAGATAAGAAAACTCAAAGATGTTCAATTAAGATCTTTACAATTTGTAAAAAGTAGTTGATATTGAATAATATCAAATTTGTATTTAAAGGAATCTTCGTATAGAGCTAGTTAGCTGAAACATTGAAAATGAGTATCTGATATACTTTTTTTCTTATTCAAAAAGTTATAGTTTTTATTCACTTTTATAATTTTGTATCTTTTTTAAAAATTCGTAGAATTCTTTCAATTTTTTTAAATTCTTTAATATAAATCCAATAAAATCCAAAATTCAGAATCTAAATCTAAAAAACTTATTGTAATTAACAACATTGTCATATAATATTCTAAAATTAATAAAACTTTTTGATGAGTAAGATCAATGGACTCGAAAATCCTTTTCTGTTTGTTTTAATATTTGGATTTGAGACCCAATTGTAAACTTATTGGGCTACATGGTTGGATATTCACAACCTAAAATTCGCCTTATTATTCTCAAAGAAGATCATAAGAGCTAATAAGCGTAGATTCATTCGTATGAAATAGAAACAATTTGAAGAATTCAGATTAAGAATAGTTTATAAATATATATTTTTCTTAATCTATTAATATATATTTTAAATAATAAAATGGTGATGATTATAATAAATGAACATAAATGATATAGATAACACAAACCATTCATTAATTTTTATAAGTAAATATTTATTCCACGTCTAATTATGTAGATGAGATAAGATATCAGTAACAATATTTTATTTTAATAATAATAATTATTATTATTATTATTATTATTATTACTATTATTTAGATTGGGTTTACCTGAATGTATTTTTCACATTATGGAATGTTCATGCCGAATGCTAGAAAATTTATCAGTAGAAAATTATGGGGTGCAAGAAGAAAAATCACTCATTCTTATGCACCTACGGAAGCCTAATGTATTTTTCTGTTTTTTGGAGTGTCATATTTTAGCCCAAGAGAAAGAAAGCACACCTTCTATGTATTGGGCTTCAAGAACCATTACGAATATGATCCAAATCCCCTTTCCCCCAAATATTCAATGAGTTTGGATTATGGTTTTGCATACATCAAACATAATAATAATATAATAGTTTATTGAGAGGTGAAAGGAATATTATTCCAAAATTTTGTAATATATATATATATATATATATATATATATATATATATTATTTATTTATTTATTGGTTGAGTATAATAATGAGAGTGTTCGGTTTTCTATTCGAAATATTATTCGTTTTATTTTTAAAAATTTTAACGGTAATAATTCACTTAAATAATAATGTTTTAGTAGATTAAGGAAAAATAATATATATAAATTAAATTTTAATTTTTAATTGATATGTGACTAGTAGGTTTATTAGAATATATATATATATATATATATATATATATATATATATATATATATATATATATATATATATATATATATATATATATCTGAAATAACACAGTTGGGTATCCTGCAACTTGAAGGCAACGTTGATTGTGACAGAACATATATGTTGGAATGTAGCATTGTGGCAAAATCAGAAGTTGATATGAACTTATGATGGATAAATCCAGCGTATCTTCATCAACCCTCAATTCAAACCCAAGTTCCTTGCTTCTTCAAGACATGCAACGTTATTTTCTGCCATTTCGCAGACATTTTCAGATTCTGATAATGTTTGACCTCTGACCAATTAATTTTACTTACAACTTCTTCCATACTTTTGTCACGGGCCTGCACTCACTTGATGAACTTTTGTATTTTCAATCTGTACAATACTATTTTTTTTTTTTTTTTTACTTTTATTCTTCCATTTAACATTCTAATGACTTTATCAAATTTATCTGTGTTATAAACAAATAAATGTTTATGCAACAACTGTATATGAAATCACAATAATGTTTTTGTAATTATTTTTCTCACTCAATTTTCATATTTATTATGAATATATTTTATAATTAATTAATTTAATTATATATTACAATAATAATAATAATTTATAATTAATATATTTAATTATTATTTAAAAGATACTTATTAACATTAAAACAAATATAATTTACATTTAAAATTTCCTAATAAAAAGTCTATAAATATGACTAATATATTATTTATATCATATTTTTATTTAGATATTTTTTATTATTATTAATCATTAGACAAATGTATTTATTTATTTATTTTCAGCATTAGCAAAATTCTGATTTTAAAATAATAATGATCCAGACTAACTTATTTGAACTTATTAATTGATTTTATTAATTATTTTAATTTTTTATAAGAGTATAAAATATTTACATTTATAACCAATAGAAATTATATATATATATATATATATATATATAATACATAAATACAAAAAAAACACGATAAATTATAATAATCTTTTAAGTTATTATGTTCTTTATGAAAATTATACCGAGAATAAAAATGTTTCCTTTTACAAATTTTTTCCATTGTATATTTATTATTAAACATAATGTGTAATGTTGGATGTATTTTATTAATTGAGAAAAGTAAAAATATTCATTAAATTAATATATGTTTACCTAAAAAATCAACAATGTACTAAGAAATTGAATAAATAGGATAAGATTTGAAATAAAATAATTAATTATATTTAATTTTAATATTTTATTAAATCGAAGAATAGATGTTGAATATAATTTTCAACGTAAAATGAAGTAGTAATCCAAAACACATTTATAAATATATAAGCAATTTGATACTCAATTTTTGACATGAATAAAATAAAGAGTTGCTTTTAAACAAGCTCACGGTAAAATGAGCATGAATATCTAGATGTTTGTAGCTCTCATGGTGAGTGAGAGGGATTGAAAATAAGATGATTATATATCATTTGGAATTTCAAAATGTTTGAATAATCGATTAAACTTTGCCACCGACAATAAAGATCTTTAGTTTGAATAAGGAAATAAAATTAGAATCATTCTTTGAATAAATTAAAGGTTAAAACACATACAATTTTTCAGTAAAATTACCATTGTCAATCTTTCCCAAGTAAAGCAACTCCTTGCCAAAAAAAAATGATTTTTAAGAAAGATAATGAAAAATTACTACAAACAACAAATTAAATTTGAAGTAACATACAAAATATTATACAACAATTATAAAGTAACAACATAGGAGAAAGTTGAACAGTGACAATAACTACTACAAGAATATAAAAAAATAGTAAGTAAACCAATGATTTTATATGTGACATGTTGTAAGATTGAAAATATGATACGGAATCAACTAAATGATCTAATTAATTTTAGGTAAACTATTAATAGAAATGATAAAAAGAACTAAATCATTAGAAGGAATTAACAATTTGGGTACCGTTGTATTATATGTTGAGAAGAGGCATAACCCTTATTGTCACCATTAGAAACAACCTTATGCACAAAATTAGAAGAAGCTTGATAAATAGAAGTTGAAGAATATTTGTTCTTCTTGTAGTTACGTGGATAACCAATAAATTTGTAGCACTGATTCTTGGCATGATCAATGATTCCCCGTGAGTAAATATGATATATCTTTCTTAAGATCAACTATAACGACCTGCCAAGATCTAGTATCCACTTAATTATTTTTATGATTATCTTGAAGATTGAGAGAGTATAAGGTTTGATTGAAGATATAGTCAAAGAGATTAATAAATTAGATTTTAATATGTGATTTTAAGATAGTTGAAACTAATTTTCTTTGAAAAAAAATAAAGATTCATTTATAAAAGATACTTTGATACTTAAATCAACTTTTAAACAAAAGAATAATATACACTAAAAATTCAAGTGTAAATTTGAAGTTTCACATCGGAAAATTGAATATCTTATAAATGAAAAAGATCTATAATCTAATATGTTAAAGTTTTTGGTTGAAAGTGGTGTGATTGACTCGACTCCCATTTATAAGAATCTCCATGTTGTTAGTCTGATCGAAAGACCAATAATATATTTGAGAATAAATAAAAATTGTGATCTAATATATTCATGAATCTCATTTCGCATAAGAGTTGAAATTAAAGATAGTTTATATATATCATCTTCTCTTAACTCGTAAAAATGTCTTTTAAAAACAAAATGGTGACAAAATAAAATAATAAAAAACTGCTATTGAAAATCTATGCAATTACACCCACATGAGTTTCTTTTGAAAGTGAGTGTAAGAGCCATGAAGCAACAATGTTGCCGTTGAAAGCCGAAGAGAATGTGCAATGGATCAGAGGTCCTGGAATTGAACAACTTCAAAGCCTCATTTGTTCTTGTAAAAAAAGTGTCATTTTGATCACTTCTTCCAAGAACTATAATTGTCTCTACGTAAACAAGATAAGAAACAAGCATTAAAACATGCTTATCGAAAAAGTGTGAATGTATAAAGGGTTAAATTTATCCATGACAATCAGAAAACCACAAAATTATAGGGATGAATCACTCCTGATGCCATATTAGATAAACAAAAGAAAAAATAATTCATTGGATTAAAATAATATTTATAGAGAAAGAGGATATATACAATATAAATATACTAGCAAACTAAACAAATTTTAAATAAAATAATAAATTATATCTAATATATACGAGGAGAGATGCATTTAGAGATAAAAATTTGTTTTTCATCTTCATCATTTTTTTAAAATCATTCATTTTTTTAATCTAGTAATATAAAGTAGTAAATTATCGTGGCCTTTAAATTAAAAATGAATGGTATAATTAAATGTTTTATATAATTTTGAAATGATGGTATAAAAACATTTTTACACTTTTATATGAGTTTATTTTAAGTAATACACAAAATTTTACCAATATTATTTTAGGTTTTATAAATTTGACTTAGATATAAATTTAAGTAAGAGTAACTAATTATGTAAATTTAGGTTAAATAATATAGTAATTAACATAAGCTTAAGTTAGACATTATAATAACTTACATAAATTTTATGTCTGCTGATTTTCAGTAAGTCTCACAATAAATTTTAAAAATTATCATAATTGGAGGTTGTGCATAAGAAAAAGAAAAATGCTAATTATTTATCAACGGAAATTAGAGAAAAAAAAATAGCAAGTATGGGTAGAAATATAATGAGAATGTACAGGGTTTTGTGTATGTATATTTATGATGTATGAAAATATATTTTAAATGGATATATATTTTATTCATGTATTCTATTTATATATAAAATAAAAATATGATAAAATATTAAATATTATATCTCAATCATAACTCGTCTAAATCAAAATAATAATCTCAATATTTTTTTATCTTCCTCTCTTCAAATATAATAAAAATCTTAATACTTAATTCAAATAAAAGATAATAAAGTAATATTCTCAATATTCCTCCTCACTAAAATATCTTAATACCTAATTTAAATAAAAGATAATAAAGTAATCACTACTACAAAATATGCTTTCAACGTCGGTTAAAAGCTGAGTCGACGTTAAATACACTTTCAACGCTCGGTTGGTTAAAATTATTTTAAGTTAGAGAATTGTCATCGACAGGGTTTGAACCCAGATCTTTAGAGTTGAAAGTTGTTATTCCAACCACTAAACTACTGTAATTTTCTCGATAATAACTTACAAATTAATTATATTTATATACAAATAAATATATATTCTGTGTAAATATATATTTATTTATATTTTCCTGGAAAGTGATTTTATTTTTTTTCAGCCAAAAATTCACTTAAGTTAGAGAATCGTTACTCGATGGATTCGAACCCGAGTATTTTAGAATTGAAAGCTAATACTCCAACCACTAAATTACTATAATTTTTTGATAATAACTTACAAATAAATTATATTTATATACAAATAAATATCCGTGTAAATATATATTTATTTATATATATTTTCTCGGAAAGTGTTTTTATTTTTTTCAAGTAAAAAATTCACTTAAGTTAGAAAATTGTCACCGATAGGATTCGAATATAGTATTTTATAGAGTTGAAAATTGATACTCCAACCACTAAACTACTATAATTTTTTGATAATAATTTACAAATAAATTATATTTATATACAAATAAATATATATCCGTGTAAATATATAAATATAGAATATATAAATACAAATATATTTATATATTTTGATATATTTATATATTTTTATGTTGGATGTGAGGGCGCGATCGAGGGTGAAAGTGAGATTGACTCTCGCTTAAGTGAAAATACGTTAAAGCTCACGAAATTCACTCGTTCAAGCCTAGCTTAAGCGAAAATTGGTATTTTTCGCTTGAGCGAATGTGTCACTTGAGCGAATGATGCGTTTCCCAAATTTATTTTATATCATTATATAAATAAATTATAAATATTATATTCTATCATTAAATTACAAACCCATATAAAGAGACTCGCTCACAAATTTGGCATCAAATTTTGAAAACCCACTCGACACACACTTTCACCTTCGAGCGTGCCCTCACATCCAATATATAAATATATAATTATTTAAATATATCAAAATATATAAATATATTTGTATTTATATATTTACACGGATATATATTTATTTGTATATAAATATAATTTATTTGTAAGTTACTATCAAAAAATTCGAGTAGATTAGTGGTTGGAGTATCAGCTTCCAACACTAAGGTACTGGGTTCGAATCCTGTCAGTGACAAAAAAAATAAGACTTTCAACGTCGGTTCTGGAACCGACGTTGAAGGCCTTATTTGTAGTAGTGAATATTTCATTTTGTATATCATCGTCACTTCATTCAATTTTGTTGTGTTATTATCATGCTTTCTTTTGCAATTATGTGCAAATAAAATTTTTTCTCAACATGATATTTCTTCTCATAAAGCTTTCTTGCACTGATAGTATTCCATTTAAGACCTAACATGTTAAAATTTACTTTCATCTTCCATTGATCTTTTATTTCTTGAACAATTGTTACTTCTCAAAGTCTTGTTTCCTAATAATGATGTTGACATGATTAGTTGTTGGGATTTTATCTCTCAAAATTTTTCTATCTTTCTTCCTGAGTACTTTATATTCTTCTTGTAAATAATTCTAAATTTTTTTGGGTGACTTTAGGTTTATGATTATGATGATAATCATTTGTGAAATACCTGCATATAAACATGACTTTACTTTTGACTTCCTCAATTTTCTTTTCTTGTGGATTTTGATTTAGGTTATGGTAGAATTTTCACACAATAGATCAATGATTTAATCCTCTTCAACAACTTCCCATAAATTCAATCATTCAAGATATGATTGTATTCTCATAGCCTATAAGTCGTCATAAATAATTGGAATAATGACTTCCATTCTTCTAGTAAGATCCCGATACCATTGATGAAAATTTGTAGGATTTTGTGTATGTGTATGTCTGATATATGAAAATATATCTTGTATTAGTTTATATTTTATTCATGTACTCTATCTATATATAGTAAAAATATGACAAATATTAAATATTAATAATATCTCAATCATAACTACTTAAATCAAAATAATAACTTAATATATTTTTATATTCTTCACTTCAAATATAATAAAATATATTAATACCTAATTTAAATAAAAGATAATAAAATAATATTTTCAACAAAACAAATAACTTTTTCTTCCTTCTCTTTGGCTTTGAGCTTGAGTTAGGGTTTTTCGAACCTTCTTATCCTCTAGCGATGATGGCGGTGGAGGAGTGACTTCTTCCTTCTTGGAGTGACTTCTTCCTTCTTCTCCTTTTCTTATGTTTTTTTTTCTCCCACTAGTTTTGTCCGATGTTTCTTCTTTCTTCTCCTTTTGTGTACTTTTGGGTTCCTCTAATTTATTTACTAAGGCATAAAAGAAACAAAAAATCATAATAATATTAAAGGTTAGTTCCTAATTAGTATAAATACATACACGTGAATAGAGAAAGAAGGAGAGAAAAACTCTTTACTATAATAGCTCTCAATATGGTCTCACCTGGTAGAACTTTAAGTTATGTTGCTCGGTCATGTTCTTATAAATACTAGTAAGTTTGATGAGAAATGTACTATTATTCTATCTCCACAAACTTGCAAAATATTTTCCTTATAACTGATTTGACCGTCAAAGTATCTTTGCAGGTAGTCTTACCTTCAATGCCTGAATTCAATAACTTACCTCCCAAGACATCCGGGCAAACATTAAGAGAAGATCCAATGTGGGTAAATATATCCAAACATAAAAAAATTATGAACATGTGACAAAGAGAAAATTTTGAAAAAAAATATAATACAAGTTTTATATCTAACTATACAAATCTGACAATGAAAACTAATATTTATATTAAATATATAATTAGTTCAAAATTTCATGTCCTACCTTAATAATCTGACATAAAAAAAATTAGTTTTAATAATCTAATAAGAAAATAGTTTTAATTTCAATCACTTTTTGTTATGTAAAATAATACTAATAAAAAAAACATGACAAAAAGTGCAAAGTATTTTAGTAAATATTTGAATCATAATTATAAAAAAGCTAACAACTTAAATTATACCTAATCCTAATTGGTAGTAATCTCACATCTTGATAAACAACAAATAAGTTTAACGGATGATGAGTACTAAACATTAACTTATTTATACTATATGCACGCCAATAAAAGAAAGTTACAATCATCATTCAACTATAACTAACCAACCTACACCTTAATAATAATAAAAACAAATAAGTTTATCAGACTAGTAAGAGTATTCAACATCAACGTGTTTATTCTACATCTATATGAATAAAATAAAAAATTAATTTAGAAATAAACACAACTTAGTTTTAGGAAAATGACAATAAATTTGAACGTTGATTAATTAGGTTGAAATGAAAAATGAAAAATGTAAAATAAAAAATAAATAAAATATATCAAAATACAAATCATATTCTTCTTTGTTGATAATTTAAAAAATATCACTCTTCAACCAGTCTTATTTACAGGTGAAAAAAATAGTAGAAAATATAAAATATTTTTTTTTCAAAACCTCTCATTTATCTCCAAAATAGATATGTAAGTGATATTGTGATTTTACAATTACTATTAATCTTAATTAATTAATTATTATATTCTGAAACTAAGATTTTATTCTTTTTGTGTCATTTTTATTTCTTTCCTTGCACTTTATTTGTCTTGCAGACGAACATAAGTTTAATAATCATATAGAATTATAATTGTTATTGTCACATTTATTATCAGAGAGAGGTGAAGAACATGTATAAAAATTTATCACTACCTGGCCCATAAAAAAAACATGAATAAAGTAACAGACTTTTTTATATCTAAAAGTATTTATGGATACCCATAAATGTATCTTATTTTATGTTTAAATTTTAAATAAGATTATTTGAAAGTATACTCAAATATGATTCATAGAAAATTTCATCATAAAATATTACTACAAATAAAGTTAGTCTTTCTAGAATGTCTTAATTATTTTTCATGGAAAAAAACTTAAAATAACTCACTGTATTGTAGGTTTAAATTTATAATGCTTTTTTTTTTCATTATTAAGGTTTAGTTGCTTACTAAGAAATCATTTTATAATATTACTTGAAATATCTAAGATTGAAAAATTACTTAACTCAAAACAACTTCTAAACATCTCACTTTAAATTTTCATTAGTATTACCATAATATATTTATTATTATAATTGTCTTAATTATTGTTATTAGTGAAAATACAGACATATTTGTTATATATATATATATATATATATATATAAATTTTTAAATACAATTTTTTATTTCTAAAATTACAAAATTATTGAGAGAAAAATAATAAATTTATGGAAGAAATAAAAATGTTATTATTTCATATCTGAGAGAAAAAATTGATATGAAATATAAAAATAAGTATATATAATTAACTTATCATTATAACTAGATATTATTTTAATATAAGTCTAAATATAATAAATAAATTAAAGAATATAAGTTGTTTGTATTGTTTATTTTAAATATAAAAAAAGTATATATATTTTTATATATCATTAAAATTTCTTAATAAAAAAAGTGCAATCTTCTACTTAGTAAGAAATAAGAAAAATGATACATACACAGAAGTATCTACCTTAAAAAAATCTAACAATATTCATACGTTATTCGATTAAAGTAGTATTTGCCATAAAAAGAAGACAAATATGAAAGCCACGAATTTATAAATATGAATACACCAAACACGCTTCATAAACTGAGGGAGATTTTCTGGAAAACACATGTTCTTGCTCCATTTCATAGCAGCATGTAGCAAGAAGAATGATAATAAAGACAACAATCGAAGTATGAAAACATCGTACGTAAGACCAAATAACATTACAATAATAATTCTGTCTCTTAACGTGTTTATATAAGAATAACAAAAGAGTTATTAAAAATAAATTATGAAAACGCTTAAAATTTTAAAATAATGAAAAATATTGAATTAGATTTTCCTTTAACTTTTTCATCATATACCCTTAAACAATGGAAAACCCAGCAATAATTAAGAATGATAGAATTAGTGGATGTTTTGGGATATGCCTTTTGTTTGGTGTTGTTGAGACATGCATGAACATGATCTCTCTCACGCGGAAGCACCATTGATTGCCGCTCTTTGAAGCATTTATCATGAAAAAGAAAAAAAGTCACTCAAATAAAAAGAACCAATAAAAAAGTATTAACTTGTTTGGAAGTTAGCATAAAGTAAAAGCATTAATTTGTCATGGGTAAGAGATTTATTATTATTGAAGAGTATTCAATAATAAATAGTTACAACATTCATAAGATTTTCTTATGAACTGATTTAAGATATATACTGTCGAAAAAAAAAATATGAGAAATTAGAAATGAAAAAGAATAATGGAATTCAAAAGTAGAAAAAGAAAGGAATAAAGAGGTATGAAAAGAGGGTCAACATCGTCCACTACCATTGTGATAAATTTCGTTGCGGGTCCCGTTACGGACATTGCATACGGATTTTGCCCTATTACCCCTCTTTTCGGCGATAATTCAGCTTTTTTTATTTAATTTATTCTTAACAAGCACATGATAAAAAATATTTAATTAAATAAGAGAAATATAAAATATTTTATAACATAATATTTGAATATAATTAGCAGTGATGGAGACAAATGAATAAGAAAGGAATGAAAATGAATCCTGATGTCAAGGAAGAGAAGAATTTTCTTTTTTTTTATGGTGAGTGGTCAAGACCAACAGGGTAGGCAGTAGCCACCAGTGATTTTCCAAATACTAAATTCTTTTCCACCGCCACGTGTCAGTCAACTTTAGCTGTCCCCGACTTTTACCGGCTACTCCTGCCACCATACCTAAAAAAACAAAATAAAATATTCCATGAACCGGTAAGAGAAACTGGAAAAAGTAAAAACTTACAGTAGTGGCAGTGTCGCAGGGAAACAGAGAGAGCAGCGTCTGAGTGAAACATCCATTCCTTCCTCCTCCTCTTCTTCCTCCTCGTGATTCCCGAACATTCTCTTCTTATTCCAGCTCCACGCGCTCAATTCCACTTTCTCATTACTTGCGCCCATTCTTCTTCTTCTTCTTCCAAAATCTTAGGGTTTGCTTAACGCTGAATGTGGCTTCGCTTTCACATTGACACTTCACACTACAATGTCCGGCCCTCTCGACCGTTTCGCCAGACCCTGTAACATCTCTCTCGCTCACACTTTCTTAGGGTTTTAGGTTTTCTTTTTCACTCATGAAACGATTCGTTTTGGCTTTGCCTTGCAGGTTTCGAAGGCTTCTCCGGGAGCGACGAGAAGAAGGAGCGGAAATCTGATTTCGAGAACTCCGAGGACGAACGGAGGACCAGAATTGGATCTCTCAAGAAGAAGGCGTTGAATGCGTCGTCGAAGTTTAAGCACTCACTGAAGAAGAAGAGCAGCAGGAGGAAGAGCGATGGCCGTGTCAGCTCTGTTTCCATTGAGGATGTTCGGAATTTCGAGGAGCAACAGGCCGTTGATGCATTTCGCCAATCCCTGATCATCGATGAATTGCTCCCCGAGAAACACGATGATTACCATGTCATGTTAAGGTGTGCCTTACCTAGATAAATATGAAATTTTAAATAAACAAGCTCAATTGCTTTTTTTTTTTCTTGCTTGATGTTTATGTATTTTGCAGGTTCCTGAAAGCGAGGAAGTTTGACATTGAAAGGGCAAAGCATATGTGGGCTGATATGCTACAGTGGAGGAAGGAGTTTGGTGCTGACACTATTATGGAGGTAAATGCAGATTGAATTTGGATAATATTTACTGTGTAGGGTTCAAGATTAGCCTCTTTGGTGGTTGGATTTGTTTGTTGTTGATTGCTGCATACTCTGGGTTTTAAGGCTTCTGTTTTCTTTAGGATTTTGAGTTCTTAGAATTAAATGAAGTTATGAAGTATTATCCGCACGGCCATCACGGTGTTGATAGGGAGGGAAGGCCTGTTTACATTGAGAGACTTGGGAAAGTAGATCCGAACAAACTTATGCAGGTTACGACCATGGATAGATATGTAAGATACCATGTACGGGAGTTTGAGAAAGCTTTCAAGATAAAGTTTCCTGCTTGCACAATTGCCGCCAAAAGGCACATTGACTCAAGCACCACGATATTAGATGTTCAAGGCGTGGTATGTTGCTGTTAATTGTTCCTCATTGTACCTGTCTCGGATTCCTGCGACATATGGGAAATTTATGTTGTAGTTTCAACTTTTAGGGTCTTAAGAACTTTACAAAGTCTGCCCGGGAACTGATTATGCGTTTACAGAAGATTGATGGTGACAATTACCCTGAGGTGAGTAATCTCAGTTTCTGAGTAATTTTGTGTTACGCTACACTCCTGTTTTGATTTCATCCGTTATTGGAAGTTTTAAAGTATAACATTTACTAAGGTGTCAATGATCTATGATTATTGATTTGTTTTTCCTAATTAATGATACAGACTCTTTGCCAAATGTTTATCATAAATGCTGGCCCTGGATTTAGGTTACTGTGGAACACAGTCAAGTCTTTCCTTGATCCCAAAACAACTTCAAAGATCCATGTATGTAAATAATGCTATATTCTAGCTGCATAAGGCTCTTTTTCGTGTTGTTTTATGACTGCTGAAATTGCTCGGTGCCTCTTTGGAAATATTACCTAGGTTCTTGGAAATAAGTACCAAAGCAAATTACTTGAAGTAATCGATGGCAGGTACACAATGGACCTATTTCTCTGTATCCGCATGTTACAAATCTTGTGATTTATTGTTCTATTAATGAATGTATTTTACCTTTTAGCCATCACTAATAATTTGCACCATCCTTTAAAAAGCCTAATATTTTTGTGCACTTAATGAAGTGAGTTGCCAGAATTTCTGGGAGGTACCTGTACATGTGCAGATCAGGGTGGTTGCCTCAGATCTGACAAAGGTCCCTGGAAAAACCCTGAAATTTTGAAGGTCATACACTGATGTTTCTTTCCAATATGCTCAATAGGTGATATACAATATGAATCTTGCTACATGCTAACTGTTAATTGCATGTGGACATTTTGCAGATGATTCTCAGTGGTGAAGCACGAAGAGCAAGGCCGGTGGTAAAAGTTCTTAACAGCGACGGGAAGGTTATTGCATATGCCAGACCACAATACCCAATGGTAATATGTTGTATGGATTATTATTGCTTGAACAGGGTGGAGGTGGACTTGAATCCTTTATATCTCTTAAGTGTCCTTTTCATTTTGTAACGTTATTAACTGTCACTTTTATCTTGCAGGTAAAAGGTAGTGACACTTCCACAGCTGAATCAGGATCTGAAGCTGAAGATATTGCCTCTCCTAAAGCAATGAAGAGCTACTCTCACCTGAGGTTGACACCTGTTCGCGAGGAAGTAAGTGTTGATCCTCTTATCTGTTCATTCGTAGTTTTCATTAAATTGTCAGAAGTTTGAATTGATTGATTTTAGTTCTTTTGTGCACTTCCTATCTACTTAATAATTTTACTGGCTGCAAGATTTTCTTTGATCATTGTTGCATCTAATATATATATATATATATTTCTTTTAAAATTTAACATGTATTTGATTAAATGCATTTATATGCGGAAGACATTCACTATATTTAAAGATTTCATGAGGATGATCAAGATATATTGCTACAAGGAACTTGTTCTTAGGATTGACCCTGGTCTATTCCAAATAAAGAAGTTATTTATATTTTGTGTTCATTTATTAGGCTAAGGTAGTTGGAAAGTCAAGCTATGTTGGTGGTGGTAACTTGGCTGGGTACGATGAATATGTTCCAATGGTGGACAAAGCTGTTGATGCTGGCTGGAAGAAGCAAGCATCACTCCAGAGGGCTCAAACTTCAAAAGGTCTAACAACTTTAGTTTATTGTTACATTATTTACCCTTTGTATGAATCTTCTCACAGTGCTTGTTCACCAAAAATCAATTCCGATGCTCCAAAAATAATTCTGTAGTTTTGAAATTTTGTAGCTGCTTTGAGTTTTAAAGCTCAGAACAAACTTGAGCTTTCAGCATAGTGACACTACTGTTTGTGCTTTAAACATTGCAGGACATACGATGTCATGAGCTTTTGGTCTGTAATGTTGTGTCATAATATAAAAGTTATACCCAGTTAAATCCTGATTTTTGACTAATCTTGATTGAAATTAACTTATATTTTGACATCTATTTAAATCATGATTTCTAATGCATATGCTCTTGTTCGTAAGCTGTGCACCATTCACTTATTGCCTTAAATAACAATCCACCCCCTTGTCTCTAATTGCCCTTAGCTTTTAAAATTTGAATTGACAAATATGATAGTGAACTTCTATTTATGAAAATGGTGTATTATATCTGTGCGATGTATAATTTCTGGTCAGTCAGAGACAAACCAGTTCAGGACCCACACTTGAGAGTTTAAGATCTTGGAACAGTTGATCCCTGACCTGGTATTTGTGTTCTGTCAGGGCTTGAAGCTTAAAAGACTTTTGTTTGAGGGGATTTATTTGGGATTAGCACTTGCAGAAGTCCTGGCTTTAAGATTTAAGAAGAGCTAGTTCTTTTCTTGATTTGAATTATTTGATTTAATTTTCTTCAGAATTGTTAAATTGAATTTTCCAATACAGGAGCACCTTCCCTCCCTGAACCTCCAAAACCTCCAGAAGGAATTAGAGCTCGGATTGTGGTAGCTTTAACTGTTTTCTTGATGATGCTGTTTACTCTCTTCCGCACAGTCGCAACATGTGTGACCAAGAGGCTTCCTGCCGCCTCATCTAATGAGGATCAGTGCACTTTAGAGCCACCCGTTGATGGAACAAATGAAGTCAATAGTACTCCATCATCAAATCCAGAAGACACAGAGGCAAATCTCCTTTCCTCAATGATGAAAAGATTAGGTGAACTTGAAGAGAAGGTTGACACACTCCAATCTAAGCCATCTGAGATGCCTTATGAGAAAGTGGAATTGCTAAATGCTGCTGTTTGTCGGGTGGATGCTTTGGAAGCAGAGCTAATTGCAACTAAAAAGGTAGGATGCGCTATACTTTTACTTTTTCATAATTTTTTGAAAAACTTTATGACAATGTAGGTCCATATCTTATTTTTTCTTATCTTTAAATGCCAAACTATAATCCTACCTTGCTCTTGTTTGCTGGCTACCACGTGAATATATCCATGAACATTTTCTTAATGAATCAATGATATATCTCTCATGTCTGCTTTTTCTTTTATAATTCAAACCCTTTTTTTTTTCTGTCTATGCGAACTGAGGTATTGTATGTTACAGGATTAATCCAAAGAGAAAAATCAATTTTTTGCTTGCCTATATCACCTCTTCTCACCTAATCAAAGCTATATGTCATGTGTGTTGGTTGGTAAACGAGTGTATTTGTGTGCTCACACTGATATTCAGCTATGCTAATTATGTAAGAGCAGTTGCATTAATTTAGATTTTATTTTCTTTACATTTTCATTTCGTGGTCAACTATGCCAATCGGTTATTTCTGTTTTTCTTTTGTTCTCTTCCTCCGCAATTTATGTTTGGGTGTAAATGTCATATTATGACCGTGGAGATGTTATGAATACTTAGTTTCTTATGTTTCTTTACCCGAACAGTACTGATACATTTGTACTTTCTGGATTATTCGATAGGCTCTGTATGAAGCATTAATGAGGCAAGAAGAGCTGCTTGCTTACATTGATAGTCAAGAAAAACCTAAGTTGCGGGTAAGTTTGTCTCTTCTATATTTTGAACACCGTTTTAAGGATGCTGTGCGAATTTCTAATATGTTTTGCTGCTTATCAGAAGAAGTTTTGCTGGTGAGTTCTGGTTGGCTGATACAAAAGGACTCTTGGGGAGAGGGTGTTTTCGAATCATGGTGTTCCTAGTGTCGACCCTGCACATTATGTCGAACCCTGAGCCTGATTTTCTGTTTAGTGAGTAAACTGGAAAATTGTTTCAAACTCGTGTATAGCCAATGGCTTCTTTGCCGGATTAAACACAAGCCTTGATTTTGCTCTGGCCACCTTCGTTTTATTTGGTGTGATCGTCTTTTGTTGTTTGCAAAAGCGTTTGTTCTTCTGATATCGTATTTGCATTGAATATTAGGGGGATATGGGGGGAAGAAAGCTAAAAAGTAAATAATCCCCCAATTATATGTATGGTTGCAAAGGTATTTCGGAAATGGGGCACATATTTCGTGCTAAATCCGTATAAATCTCTAAGGCAAGCGAACAATGATAATTTTATTTCTCAAATTAGAAGGTAATGATGGTAAAGGGCTTGTGCATACGAGTATATACTAAATATGTGGATTCGTTAGGCGTAACCTTTTTGCTATCGTAGATGATGGTTATAGTGAAGTCCTGTTTGTCAATATAATAGGAAGTGGATTGCCTTAGTTGGAGCTAAGTTCACTTTATTACAGGGACGAAAATAACATCGAAATTTAACAATCTTGTCTTTACGAAAGATGTAATTACTTCAAAAAGAGTGGGGAAATGTAGCCCGCGTGAATCCACGAGACTTTTAGAAATCTTTTTTTAGATGGTAAGATTATGAGAAGAATAATTTGGCCAGGTAAAAATGAATTTACGGAACTTGACTTTCTTCGGACTTCTTCAAGATAGAATCTGCGAAGCAAGCCAATCTGATTTTTGTTACGCCTAATTTATATGTACATATATCCATAAAAAATTATCAGGGAATATCACTGTAATTTCACAGAAAATTTCATTCGAATAGAGGAGAAATTATACATAGGTGAATGCAATAGCATCCGATGGGGCTGATGAAAGGAAGGCCTCCAAGCATATACAACTCTTGCTAATGTTAAGTATTTGAGGTCAACCAAACACCTTACCAGCGGAACTGCAATCACAAACCCAAATTCTTGTGTAAGCGAAAGCACTAAACCATAGTAATATACTACCTATTGAAATGCCTGGCAAAGAATAATATATCAAAGCTCAGATGACTTACAAACTTCTTCTTTTTCTTTTTGTCAATTTGAGCCTGAAGCTCCACATGTCTAGAAAGGGTATCGTCAAGTGACTACATGAAACAAAGAGTGCAAACATGTAAGATGCTTTTTTATCATATATGATTCTCTACGATGATGACATTCAAGTATGAAGAAAAACCAATAACACCTTTTTGGTGGTAGCCAACTCTTGCTCCAGCGTGCTGACTCTGTTAAGAGCATTATTCAGCAATTCTTCTATCTCAGGTGGCATTACAGGTTTCGTAGAGAGGAAATTCACCTTTTCTTCTAGTTCAGCCATGCGCTTCATCATGGCCATTTGATCATCCATGCAAAGGGCAGGTGCTTTCATCATGTTCCCATCACAATATGATGTGTTACCATACATGTCAGCTCCAGCGATTTTCCTTGGCATGTTCTTTGCCATGCGGATAATTGTTATCACTCCCATAATAATCGACATGAGTCCACCAGTAAACGAGATTCTAAACCCATTAGAACTATTGTTTCTAGGCAAGTGATCTGTAGAAAGGGCTAACTCATCACTTTTTCCAGCTTTTTTCCAAGATGTATTCACTGGCTTGTCAATCACTTGGCCATAGGCCACCTGCCAATATGTACGAGAAGGTTAATTCTGCAATTATGTGATATCTGCAATTATGAAGTATAAATCAATCATTTGATTTATACTTCATACAATAAGTGCTTGTTCTCCACCATGCAAATTATTAAAAGTTACTCTTCAGCTACATAGGCCTAGAGTTTATAGATACAGTCAATTTCCATCATTACATAAATTATCTGCATAATGTTGATATATGCAGCTTCCTTGAATGCTTCTTGCAATTTGAAAATCGAAAGGAAGCAAAGCAATAAATGATTGAAACCTAAGAAACTTACATTTGGAGCAGCACCAGGATGCTCCATGGCTTCAGGTTCTTTGTTTAAAGAATCCCAATCCTAATATTATTGTTAAAAAGAAAGGTAGTCAAGCATCAGATTCTCTGGCAAACAGATGATGGAAAGAAGTTTCATACAAAAACTGGTTTTGAAATTGTGAAGTAGGTAACTAACTACCTTTGGACACGCTGTTTCTTCTTCAATGATAGTTTTCACCTCAAATCTGGATAAGGTTTTCCTCTTGCATTTTCCTTCGCCATTATGAACCATCTAATGCATCCAAAGAAAACGTCACTCATTACACTCTTTTCCTAATTACATAACTAAAAAAAGAATTTAATCTTACTACCTTCAAGATTTCTGGGTCATTCCATGGTCCCTTGTCTGAAAGTAAACAACCACCTTTGTCTCCACAGGTACAAGTACCACCCAAGAACTCCGGAAGTTCACTAATAAATAATATAAGAACAAGGTGTTATGCATAGTCTTCAGTAGTAATGTTATTATTCAATCATATATGACATACACCAACATATTGAAAGAACATCCTCGTCAATCAATATGATCATAGATGGTTATTACTATATACTCAATCTAAACTCTCTCTCAGTATGACCTTAATGTCATAAATTTCAGTTCAGATGAGAGTGAGACAAAAGTACTTCAATGAGAATGGAGCAAAACATTTACCTGGCATCAATGATTTCAAGCAGCTTGCTCTGGTATTTGTTTCCTAGGACCTGGCCAACAAAGCAGTAATACGTTGAGTGCTCCTCCTCAACTGAAATGGACATTGCTTGATGGAGAAAAATATATAAAAAATGCTTACATGGATTTTGGCGGTGGTCTTAGGGTCAAGGAATGTCCTAACGGTGTTCCACAATAGCCTAAATCCAGAACCAGCATTAATGATGAACATACGATTTAAGGTCTGAAAAGAAAAGTTCAATCAGGTTTAAGTTCAGAAGATGGAATTTTAGCTAGGAAATTGGCCTAGACAACTTAGTAGATAAAGTAGTACCTCAGGGTAGTTGTCACCATCAATCTTCTGTAGACGCTGGATGAGATCCCTTGCAGCTTTGTTCATACTTTTGAGACCCTGAACAAAGAATCTAGTAAGCAATTGTGTGAAACTTCTTGATATCTACACTTATGATAGGAAATGGAGAGCACCTCCTTAAATGTAAGATTATATGTGCTATCATTAATTAAGGTGTTATGCTGGTAATTTTACTCTTTCTGGTTTTGTTTGTACAAGGAATTAAAAGTAAAAGCTATATATGTAGTCTTATAGTATTGCTGCATATTTTCATACATACCACTCCCTGCACATCTAAGATAGTTGTGCTTTGGTCAATGTGTTTCTTGGCTGCGATTGAACATGCAGGGAACTTAACAGCGAATGTCCTCTCAAACTCTCTCACATGGTACTTAAGATAGCGATCCAAAGTTGTGACTTGTAGCAGTTTGTTAGAGTCAACCTGACCCAACCTTTCTATGTAAACAGGTTGTCCTTGCTTATCAACACCGTGATGCCCTTGCGGGTAGTATTTTAGAACTTCTTCTATCTCCTTGAATTCAAAATCCTTAACAAAAAACAAAGAAATCTCGGTTGGCCTATCTCAGAAAAGTATATTTATGAACATTGGTTTTTGGTTATCCCAGAAAGCTACCTCCATAATTGTGTCAGCACCAAACTCCCTCCTCCACTGAAGCATATCTGCCCACATTTGTTTTGTTCTCTCAATGTCATATTTTCTTGCTCTCAAGAACCTGGATAACCATTTAGTAAGATATTAAATGATCCAACTCAAACTACAGCTACTAGTAAATCAACAAATGAACCAGAAACTAAGTTCTAAGGTCTAAGGGGTACCTTAACATCATATGATGATCATCATGTTTTGAGGGTAATAGCTCTTCCAAGATGAGTGTTTGGCGAAAAGCATCAACTGATTGCAACTCTTCTGCGTCAACGTCATCCTCAATAGCAAGAGACATAACCCTGCTATGCCTCCTCCCCTTCTTCTGCAAGGAATGCTTGAACTTCGAAGATGCACTGATTGCTACCTTCTTTAAAGAGGCCAGCTTTGTTTTCTTATCATCCTCTGAATATTCCATCTCCATGCCTGTTTTTACATAATCAAAATTGCTCACAGAAGCTTGAACATGAAAACAAGACAGAGAAAACAAAAAAAGAAATTCACAAACTAGACATCTTCATCCTGCTGCTTTTGTTTGTTATTATCAATAAAAAATATTCTATCCGCTGTAAGAAAATGATCTCTCTCGTATTTATAAATATATCCATAATGCATACCACAAATAATCATGCATTGATACGTTTAGAGATATTATATTACAAACGCAACCCCAGAAATAGATCATCTTGATTTCTACATATCAGTGATTTCTCTCATTGGTGAATAAGCTTTATAATAAGAGCATTCTAAATAGTAAATTCTTGTGTGATAATCATTTGATTTCAGCCTCCATTAATTTTCATACATCAAACATGTCAACATGCAAAACTGTTAAATGCAAAACATTCTGACACAAAGAACGAGTAAAAATATAATTCATAGCACATGCAAAACATATAATTAATCAACCAAAAATGCAAAGGGAATGAAATTGCGACAGCTTAGATTTACCACCTTTAGCAGATCGATCTGTTATAGGTATGGACGGCATAGCCATGGTGTCACACATGATTAATTATTGAACCTCGTAAAAGCTTCCTCAAATGGGAACAGACAGCCGTAAGTAAGGTGGAAGAGAATCAACAATACTCACAGATGCCCCTACTCCTTAGCTTAAACCATCAAATAACATCATGCGTGTCAGAACTGAAAAAACATTTCTCATACACGCCAATAGCGACCCTTCTTCATACATATTCATCATGCATGGGAAAAAAAAACATAAAAGCCAAGAGAATAAAGATATTCTTACAATTATATACATACATATATATATATATATATATATATATATATATGTATATATTTGATAAAAAAGTGTAGTTGAAGAAGGTAAATGGAGTCTATGGGGGCTTGAAAAGTTGATGAATCAACATCAGAGAGATAACGGAGTTGAATGAAAAAGAATGGCTGGAGAAATTAATAATACCTCTGGTTGCAGGAATATAGGCGTTGCAAAAGCAATTAAAATGAAAATTTATGACCCGAAAAATCTGAGGATATATAGAAGAGCCGAAAATGGAAGCAAGTTGGTGGAACTCATTTTTAGAGTTTGCTGTTTTTTGTTTGTTTACTTATATTATGATATGATTCTTTTTCGGCTTCTGTTGCTACTACAAGGAAAACAGATGGAGATGGTGTTGGCGAAATGCATGCCATTCCATTCTTTCATATTCTCTGCACCACGCAACCCAACCAATTCATCTATATACTTTCTATCTTCTTCACTGTAATATATGCTATTCTTGGTTTTCTCTAACGTATATTTATAGAATATAATATTTTTAACTAAGTTTTTGCATAACTTATTCTATTTACACTTGGATTAACATCTCACTTTAAGTTTAAACCCAACTAATTTGTTTTTAGGATAGAAATAAAATAGATCACAACCCAAGAATATTAACAACCATCCATTCAACAACTTGATTTATTAATAAAATAATAATTTTTAATTAATTTTATTTTAAATCAATTACTTTATGATTATAATATTAATAAATAAGATTATATAATAAATGTTTTTTTAATATAATGTCAAAATATCAGATTTTTTTATAAAATTGTCTCATTCTAATAAAAGATATATTCTTCCTATTTTTATATAAATGGTTCTGATTAGTAATGAGAATATCATAAAACTATGATAATATCATTAAATTTTTTTATTTTAAAAGTTTAATCTATCATAATTTTTTTCCTTAAAAAATAGATTTAAAAAAGAGGATATATTTTTTTTAATCTCAATTCTTTATCAATATATACTCGAATATATATTAAAAAAATGTGCTCTACTAAGTTCATATATTAATTTGCTAATTGAATTAATTTTTTCTTTATGACTATTGAATATGATATTCTTACTAGAGTGAAGATTAACCTCTCTTACATTCATCTTTCTTATTTCATCAGATGATCAATCCTTTTCTCAGTTATTAACACATCCATTTTATTGCCTCTTCTACGACCCTCTATTCAACAATACGATGCCAACATCACATAAACACTTCCATTTTCACCTCATCATTAGAAGCAACCATGGCTTTTTCTGCTTTGCACTGTGCTCATCTGGCTAGGGAATAAAGCTTATCGAAATTAAACTTCTTATCTTGAAAACCTACAAGATTATTCATTAAACTTTCCCTATTTGATATATATATATATATATATATATATATATATATATATATATATATATATATATATATAAGTAATTAAAATTTGTAATAGATATAAAACATGTACTAATATTTGTTATTAATAAAAATGAGTATTTTAATAATCTTTTCATTAATAATATGATCTTATATTCATGAAGAATCATTATTAATAGTTTTTATTTCAATATTTTTCAGAATAATAAAGAAAATTATTAACAAATAAATAAGTATTAGGAAATTTAATTTTATAAATTTATAATTTAAATTTAGATTATAATTAAAATTAAAGTTGATTTTAAAGAGAATATTTTTATTGAAATTTATATATTATAATGTATCTTATTTGAATTTATTTTTTTCAAATTAATTTAATTTTTGTACTAATATATTATAATGTAATTTTATTGAATTTGTATTTTAGATAAAAAAATTCTAAATTTAAAATACATTATCAATATTTATAATCCATAAGTACTTTGCTGGTACTCTATTAACAATGGGAGTGAATTTTTAGACCTAAGACAGTAATAACTGTATGATATTGTTACAAGGACATATCTTAAAAGAGAAAGAATGGTTTAAAAATAATTTTTTTTTAAATTATGTATAAAATCTATAATAAAATAATATATTTTTATTGTTAAATAATTATGTGAAGTCAATAATAAAATAATACATCTTTATTTGTTTGAAGATGTTGTGTGCATTTTTCTTTGAACTAGTTAAGACATAATGGTCCCAAATGAAAAAGAGGAACAAAGACAAAATAGGGAAGGTTAGTTAGGATACTTTTTCTTTCCAACTGCTTTCATCTACCAAACAAAGAATACCATAAGCAATTTAATAACTAGAAAATGATGTCATCTCTATTTTGTTCAAATCCTCAATTTAGTTAAAGTTTCAACCTTACCCTTTCTTCATGCTACCAATAACTAAATCATATTATCACTCTAGATGGGTTAAAAATTGGGTTGTTGAGATTCTAAGCATTAGGGCATGGGAAGCCATTTGCAAAAATGATAACTTTGATGTTCCATATTTTGTTTTCTCTCAAATCAAAACATTTGTGCTCTTAAATCAGTTTTCATTTTTAGGTTACTTTTTTCAAATAATACCATAAGTAATATCCCTTGCAAATTTTGATTATTTTTATCTATGTCAAGTATATAAAATAGATATCTCTTTTTAATAGTGTCATTGTTTATAAAACAATGTTGTTTTCATTAAATAAAATATAAATATTTTCATTATGTTATTGATAATATTATGTACTTAAAAGTTATAAAAAATATAAATAAAATAAAATTATAAAATATAAATACACAAATTATCATCCCATTTGATTTTATTAGTTAATAATAAAGTAGATTAATATTTTTTTTATTTTCATGTTTTTTAATAATTTTATGGATAATTATTTTTTAAAATATAAGGAAGTTAATTTATATAATGGCATTTTGATGGACACTTTTTTTATTATTATTACTTTTTATCTATAATATAACACTATGTAAAATAATGTTTTTTTAACTGTTTTTAGGATGTAGCCTATAATTATTTCTAAAATATATTAATGAGAGACAAGAGATAGTATAAAAAAATTATCGTGAGAGAAGAAAAAGAAAAAAAAGCGTGTAAATCGTGTATAAAAATAAAGAATAAAACATGATATATATATTTATTTAAAAATTTAATATAATAATATAAAAATATTAGCAGGTTTTACGTTTCTATTATTATTATATAATTATTATTATTTTTTTTAATTATTTATAATAATTTATTAACTTTCTTAATATGTACTTCCATGAAAGTTGTACTTTCTTATTTCCACTATTATAAAATCTCCAATAATATATTAGAAAAAATAATTTGAAATGAAAATAAAATAACATTGGTGTTTGGAAAATCTATTCAAGAAATTAATGCCTACATTATTTATTTATTGCAATTAATTGATCATCAAAAGCTAAGGATGTTACAGCTGATAGCCAAGTGGACGACCGCGATTAAAAACGGAATATACGAAGCAATATCATTGGGCGTATGTGAATTTCCCGCTCTTATGACAGTGGGGCCCGCACTTGCTTTTACTTGTGTATTAATATTACGTACCTGCATTTTTTTAATTATCCACTCTTCATGGAATTCCAAAAATAGCCTCACAATCCGATTTTGTTACCAATATGTAATTTTGGCCATGTATTTAATAAATTATGTAATTTTAGTTTTAAATTATTTTTTATAATTTCTGTTTTTTAATTTTGGTATTTTTTTACTTAATTTCAATTCATAATTTTAATATCATAAATTTTAATTATTTGTAATGTGATTTAATTTTCAATTTAAAATATAACAAATCATTATTGAATTAAGGTAAAAGTTTTTATAAAAAAAAAATTATTCTTAAAAAAATCGTGGGTATGATAGATAATTGTGTTGTATCTAAGTGATAATTAAATTTTATGAATATTTTATTAAAATATTAAAATTCTGTGAAATAATTTAGGAATTAAACATAAATTTACACATAATTAAAAAATTTAATTTGAAAAAAATAAAATGAAAATACATATATTTTTTAAATATACACATCAAAATTCTCAAAAAAATATATTTTATAAATATTTTGTATGATTAAATATATATATATATATATGATTAATATTTTGAAAATTAAATAAATTTAAATATTATATTTATTTCTTTTTATAATAATAATAATAAATATAATAAATATAATAAATATATCTTTATTATCTTATAATTTTTTTCACTTGTATCTTTTTCTTTTATCATTTTTTACTCAAATTTTATATATAAAATATTTATCCTTTTATTTTTTTCTTTTCCTTTTCTATTTTTCATTTTTTTTCACAATCTTCTCTTCAATTTTATCTCTATAATATAAAAATTATAATATTTCTTTAAATTTTTTCTTTTTTTCATCATGGAGACAATAAATATTAAAAAACTTAAAAAATAAAAATATATTTTAATTAAAAACAAAAATATTAATTTTTATTATTTATGTTCATTATTATAATATATTAATTTTTTTAATATTTTATTAATTACCTATATATATTATTTATTATTAATTATTTAATTGTTTTAATATTTTAATATTAAAATGTAAAAAAATCAAGTAAAAGTTTAAATATGAATAAGAAAAATTATAATTTTTTTAAATACATAAAATAATAATAAAATAAATTTTAATTTATCAAATTTTCATTCAATAACTAAGTTTAAAATGTTTTTCAATAAGGTGAGAATCGAGTTTAAGTGAGATAAGAGTAGAAGTGATATAATAAAAATAAGTTTGAAGTTTTACCGTTTAAGTTAAAAAGAATTATAAATAGAAAAGTTCAAACATTCAAATTTTATTCTCACAAAGTTACATCTCCCTACAACTCTTTTTCTTTTACATATTGTCTAATTTATCACTCTCTCTCTTCTCTTTTTCTATATCAAAGCACATCTTAATATTCCTGAAGGAAAGATAATCATTTTTATCTGATCATAATTTTAAATAGATTAAGTTTATTCTTTCCTAATTTTAGACAATTTGTGCATATTTTGGGTTTAGGTTTGCATGTATGTCCCAAAGACTTGTATTTTGTTATGAAAAAAATGAAATTTGACTAGTTTAGAGTTCTTATATGCTCAATTTGTAAAATTGAGTTTTTTGTGAGCAGAAATTATGAAGATCTAGATTGTGAATGAAACTTTGTCGTATTGTTTGAGTTTTAAAAATTTGGGTTATATGATTATTAAGGATGACAAAACGGGTTAGACCTGGTAGACTGGTCTACCAACCTGCTATAAATATGACTTGACATGTTAGTAGCCCTATGTCTCGCTCCGACTCGTCCTGCCAACTCGCGACCCGTCTATAATCAATAAAAAATTATTTTTTATTGTAATATTATTCGTCATAAAGATAATATATAAAGTAAAAATTTATAAGAAGAGAATTAAAAAAGTTTCTCTTACTCGTTATAGGAAACATATTTTCCTAACTCAAACACAAGTTTATCTCTCCTTTTCTCTTTGTTGTTCATCATTTCCTCATCGTTCATCCCGAACACTGATTGTTTTTATCCTTATGACTTAAATTAAAGGTGTACAAATTACTTAAGGAGAGAAAATGTTAAGTTTTATCAAATAAAAAAGTTATAAATATTAGGATTTTTAATATAAAAAATATAAATTTTACAAGTTTTGACGTTATTTATATATATATATATATATATATATATATATTATTATTTATTATTATATTAAATTTATTATTGTTATAAATTATAATTTCTTAAAATAATGTGGTGATTTATATTATTAACTTGAAATATATATGTTAAATTATTGACAAATAAATGATAATTTTATTATTAAAAATTTGATTTAAAAAAATAAATTAATTTTTTAATAATTATGGTGAGCTATAGTATATAAAGTTCTACCGTCTGTCATGACTATAGTGGATCAGCCCACTCGACTTTTGTTGAACCAATGGTGAAACAGACCAAAGCAGCACAGGACGGGCTGACCCGTTTTGTCATTCCTAATAATTATGTATGTATTGATTTGTAATGATTATATTGAATGAGAATTTATAATTAATTTATATGAGATTGAAAAAAATAGTCTTTGTATGAATATATTATTTTTATATTGAATTTAGTGAATTAATTTACTATAAGGAGGGTAAGATTTAGAATTAATTTTGAAACATTATAAACAGGGTATTGAGTAAGTTATGCAGTCTGCTACTGTCATGAATTCGTCCAACAGATTTAAATTCGCTTAACACTTTTATATTCTGTTAGGTATTTCTGAGGGGACAAACAACAGGGAAATTCTCACAAATGGGTCATGAGCCAACCATATAAGAGAATATGACACCACTCTCAATCTAAAACCTTAAGACATTAGATTATGAGTCATCCTCACTTATAAGTTACTCAATTTTCCCATTTCTACCTAATGTAAAATGCTTCCACTCGAGGGGAAGATATACTAATATGAAAGGGAATCACATTTGAGGGGGAGATATTGAGAATTCAAGTGTGAGTTTGAAGTGTCACATTAGGTTGAAATAGGAAAGTGGGGTAACTTATAAGTGAGAAAGACTCATAACCTAATGCCTTAAGGTTTTAGGTTGAGAGTGGTGTTATATTCTCTTATATGGTTGACTCATGATCCATTTGTAAGAATCTTCCTGCTGTTAGCCCCCTCGGAAATGCCTAACAAATTCATGCGCAGTGTTTGAGGTTCCATATGCCAAAATTTCACTCACCATATGTCAAAACTCTAAAACTAATGTTCCATATAGGCAAATCGAAGTCCCAATAAAATAAGGAATTGAATAAAATAAAAAAATTAGTTTAAAAAAATGTTTAAAGAAAAAGTTATGATAAAAATAATGGGTAGATGTCAAATTAGAAAAAAAAATTATTATAATGTGAGAAATGATATGTATATGCCTTAAGCTATTAAAATACTTGTTATGAATATGAAATGAGGTGTGTTAAATGTTATTATGTGTCTTGAAAATATTATGTTATGATATGAGAATTACGAAGAAATATCCTCATGTGTGTAGTGTTGTATGTATAAAAATATTGATTTGAGACTCAGAGATATTTTGACTCTATTGTTCACTAGAATTACATAGATGAAAGGATAAGGTAGTGAGAGTTGAAAGATGTTTCTAATGACTTAGCCTGTGGTGTGAAAAAAAACTGTGTCTTAATAAGTCATTTAGAAATTTAACTTGGTCACACGTGAATGAATATACCTGTCAAATTGATCACTCTTGTGTTATGTACTTGGGGAGTTGTGGTGTGACAGATGCATATATCTGATATCTATTTCAATATCTAGTCTTTCGAAAATTGTCTAGTGTCTATGTGACGTGAATGTGAGTATGTACGGGTGTTTGATGTGATATATGAAAACTTAAAGTTGAATTATATTATTTTATCTCACATTTGAATTTTGCATTCTTAAATTAAATTACTAGCTTATCTTGCATGTTATTTTGAACTTTAATGGTTATGTGTTTACTCAAAAATAAATATTACATGTGATAGATCTCATTAAGAATATATATGAAATTATAATTAATATAAATTTATATTTTATTTCTTTTTGAGGTAATATATATGTGTATATTTTTTTTATGTAAAGAAAAATTATATTTTAAATTAGTCTATTTATTTTAATTATATATCTATGACATGCATACACAGTTAAAAACAATTTCTTATATACCTTATACCTTTTATATATATATATATATATATATATATATATATATATAATAATAATAATAATAATAATAAATATTATTGAATTATTTTATATCATGCATATTTATTTTATATTTACAATTTTTAATAATTTTATATGATATATTTTTTTTATTATTATAATTTATTTTGATATATATTTATTAATTAATTTGACCTCTACGTGAAGATTCTTGGTTTCAGTCTCACTATAGAGTACGATAGTTAAATTTTGATAACCAGTACTTAGTTACTAGTAAAAAAAATATAATGTTATTTTTTAAATAGTAATAAAATACAAATAAATTATAAAATAAACACAATTTTATGTTTTTAACTACAAAATTATTATTTTTATATTAACACGTATTCTTATATTTTAATTAATATTTATCTTAGACCATTACAAATGTTTTAATATAAATAAAAAATATTTCAATTATTCGATACAATCTTATATGTTAAATTAAATTTAAAAAATGAATTTAAAATTGTTGGTAAAGAATCATTAATAAATGCTATGAATTAATCTCATATTAGTTTATTCATGTTTGAATGGTTACTTAAAATTATTTAATACGTTATTGCAAATATATTTAATGCATCAATTAAAATTCTTTCAAATCTCATATTTAAATTGTATAAAAAGACAAACATGATTAAATATAAATTAATCACATATTAGTTTATTCACATGCTGAATGATTAATTTAAATTATTTATTACATTTTTCAGATATATTTAATGCATCGAATTAATTTATTAATTATCTATCAAAATGATTTTCTGATTAATCTTCCATATATATATATATATATATATATATATATATATCAATTTAATTAATATCATATCAATTTATTAAATTTTTATTTATTTATTTCTACAATTTTTAATATACAGATATTAATATGTATATGTAGAGAGTGGGGTGTGTTTTAACTCAATTGTTCAAATGGTAGGTGTTATTAAGATTTTCTAAGTAAATTATTTTGTATATGAAAATTATTTAATAAAAAATGAATAAATTAATATATATAATCATATTAATTTATTAAATTTTATTAAATGATTTCTATAAATGTTAATATATAAAATAATTTAATTTGAAATAAATTTATTACTTAATATTCTCTCTTATACAATAAATTATATTAGTTTACTAATCAATAAAAATTTTAAGAGGTTTTTGAATAATGAAAATATTTATGATATTGTCAACATTCTCATTAAAATAATATACATGCTTTGTTTTAATATCATAATTGATCATTTAATTTCATCTTATTTCTTTTAAATATAATGTTTAATTTTGATTTTAAAATTAATGTGATTTAGTAACTACCATTTTCATTAAATTAAATTAACACACATGCCTTATCATTATCATAATTGGTATTTATTTTATTTTATTTTTAAATTACTGTTTAGTTTAAAATATAAAATTATTATGTTTCAATAATTACTTCATACATGTCTTTTGTGCACTCTCAATAAATACCCTGTATTATAAACTGAGAACGTAATTTATGTATGGTAACTTTAGAATATAAATTATATTTTTAAAAATAATATTTATTAAGAATTTTAATTAAAATATAATTTATTATTAGAATGTGTATTCATTACTGTATGAATTTGGTTATATATAAATGAATATTTATCTTACCTAAAATGCATGCGTGAGGGGTTTGGTGTAAGGGTATTTGAGGAAAAGTGAAAAAAATGGTATAGAGATCCACTATACTATAACGTACACTGGGGAGAAACGTACGCATACTCTTCTTGGCGGCACTTCACGTCAACTGTGGTTTTGGATTTTCTTCTCTCTCTCTCTCCATTACGCTTTCTCTTACTCTTTCTTCTTTCTCTCTTACTTTTACGTTCCGTTGCTTTCTCTACCAATAAATCTCTGCATTCAGAAGCCTCACATTCTGATTTTCAGTTTCAGCTTCTTATTTTCTTTCACTATTTTTTCTGCTTCGAATTTTGCATTGTTCGGACAGGAGCAGAAAATAGTTCGCGCAAAATTGTTAGGTCAGTGTGTTTCCGCGCGCTCCGGTTTAGATCCGCTAGCTCCTTGTTCACATTTCGATTCCTGTATTTGTCTTTTATATTGTCTGTTGCTTGCCTTGTTTATGAAATTCTAGATTATGTTCGTTGATGTTAGCTGGCACGCTGTGTGATCATTTTTTTAGAGATTTTGCTTCTTAATTCATTGGTTTTTCTCTATTGATTTGAAAGTTTCATTGTGTGTTTCTTACTGTTACTAGGTTGTCGTGATGCGGTGAGGAAGATGATTGTGGTGTGTTGTGTTTATAATTAATCTAGTTTAAATACGTGACTGGATTTTGGAAAATTTTCTTATACTAGTTTGGATTTTACAGTCTATGAATTTGTGCAGAGAACTTTTGTATGCAAACAAGGAAGAGGGGGGAGAGGATACTATTTTTTGTTAACTCGTTGCTTATTGTATACTACATTTGTTTCATCTCGGAAGAGTTTTGATTTATTACTTGGGTTTAGATTCACTTCATTCGTTGTGCAGGATTTTTGAGTCCTATGATGGCAGGTGATTCTTTTGTGATTTCCAATGGCAATGGCAACGGCAAGTCAGAGCCTCCTCCACGGAGGACATACCAAGCAGTAGTGATTGCAACCAGAGATATGGGCATTTCTAAGAATGGAAAATTGCCCTGGAAATTACCCACTGATCTCAAATTTTTTGATGAAATCACTAGTATAACGTCTGATCCGGGGAAGAAGAATGCCGTTGTGATGGGTAGAAAAACATGGGAGAGTATCCCTCCTGAGAATAGGCCTTTTCCTGGTCGCCTTAATGTTGTTCTGACTCGCTCGGGTAGCTTTGATATTGCGACAGCAGAGAATGTTGTCATATGTGGAAGTGTGTCTTCTGCTATGGAATTGTTGGCTGCTTCTCCATACTGTCTGTCAATTGAGAAAGTATTTCTTATTGGAGGTGGTGAGACATTCAGGTATATTTAAATTTCTGGTACCTTCCTGCTTCTTTCTTTTTGTAATCATATTAAGCTCTTTTACCGTTGTGGCCGATAATTGTCATGTACAGAGAGGCTCTTAATGCACCTGGATGTGAAGCTGCCCATATTACAGAAATCGAGGCTAGCATTGAATGTGACACTTTTATGCCTCGAGTTGATACCTCTCTTTTTCAGCCATGGTATTCATCATTCCCTTTGGTGGAAAACAACCTCCGCTATTCTTTCACCACTTATGTGCGTGTAAGGAGTAGTCCATCAGAGTCCCTGGATCAGAATGCTGATCCACTTTTTGATAATGATTCAGACTCTTCAAAATTTGAGGTCGATAAATTTTCTTTTCTTCCAAAAATGATTTATGAGAGACATGAGGAGTTTAAGTATCTAAGGTTGGTTCAAGAAATTATTTCTGAAGGCACAATGAAGGAAGATAGGACAGGGACTGGTACCTTGTCGAAATTTGGTTGCCAGGTAAATCTTGATTGCTTTGTTCAAGAGTTGCTCTTATTTATATGTATGCTTACACCATTCTCTACAATTCCACAGATGAGGTTTAATCTGCGCAGAAACTTTCCGATTCTAACAACCAAGGTATGTGTGAATTTGGGTTTTCGATTTGTATAATAAACTAATGCATAGTAATTTCATATTTATGTGTTTCTTTTCTTTATGTTATTTTGATGTAATTGTTTTTTGTTTTGTTACTTTTAAAGTTTATTGAAGGCTGAAGAAAAAATATATATTTTACATCTTGTGATCAAAGTGTACATGATTTCTTCATTTGTTTCCTAGAAAGTATTTTGGCGAGGGGTTGTTGAAGAGCTTCTTTGGTTTATCAGCGGCTCAACAAGTGCCAAGGTAATGATATCTGTACCAATCTTTTCCGCACAGACATGCACCGCCTTTTTCTAGTTAGGATACAATTCACAAAGTCGCTAGCATTAGCCATATATTGGGGAACTAGGTTGGTGTAATTGATACTATTTTAGCTTGGAAGCTTTGGAGTCTCCAACCCAACTCATTTTTCCCAGTATTTTTTTGTTTTCAAATTTTTAATCAATTTTTACATTGTTGTTATTAATCAAAATGATATAATATGATTGGATTCTTATTAATATATGCACAAATGAATAAAATATTAATACGTTTTATGCCCAACGTTTTATTAGTTAATACTAAGCGACGTCATTATACCAGGAAACAACATATGTGCCATACGGTTCACAAGGTCAAGAATAGCTTGTTGAAGCTTTTCTGAGTTCTTTAGGGAAATAGTAAAAACCCAGGCTTTCAAGAATTTATAGGTTCGGTTTACATTATTTGACTCTGATTTTGATATTAAATCCCCATGGTTTTAGTGGATGTTCATGAAATTGAAATTATAGCGTATACTGAAATATATTGGCAATGCTTTAAAATCTCATCATAAAACGGTTTCATGATGACATGGCTAGTTGCATTATTAATGCTGAATAATTCTACCAAAACACATGCATCAATAATATAGATTAGTAGCTTTCTGCTAACAATTTTTAGTTATTTTGACCAAACATAGTCAGAGTATAGAGAAGCTGCTGAACCAAACTTAAAATTAAATTACTGTGTTGCATGGGGGCTTATTAGTGGTTCACAAGAATGTTTCGCTGGTTCATTAGATATGACTATAATGAACTTTGTTCTTGGAAACACTTTGTATTGACAGGTGCTGCAGGAAAAAGGCATTCATATATGGGATGGCAATGCATCCAGAGAATACCTTGATAGGTAAGCATGAACTTCTACTAATTTTTGTATGAACCACAATTTTTTCTTCTCTGTGCAGTTATTAACTGGATTTGCAATTTATATACAGTATTGGTTTGAGAGAAAGGGAGGAGGGTGACTTAGGACCTGTTTATGGGTTTCAGTGGAGGCACTTCGGAGCCAAGTAGGTGGATGTACCTTTATTTTATAAGTCATTAGGCAGCATTTCGTGGAGTTGCCTAGTTTTTTATTTTCGATCTTACATTTAACAGGTATACTGACATGCATGCTGACTACTCTGGCCAAGGATTTGATCAGCTTTTAGATGTTATTAACAAGATAAAGCATAATCCTGATGATCGTCGGATCATTCTTTCAGCTTGGAATCCATCTGATCTTAAATTGATGGCACTTCCCCCCTGCCACATGTTTGCGCAGGTATGCAGCTATATATGGGTCTCTCTCTCGCCCTTTCATGAAGTTTTGTCAATTTTTTTTTGTTTTTTGGTTTCCTGCAGTTCTATGTAGCAAATGGGGAGTTATCGTGTCAAATGTATCAGCGATCTGCAGACATGGGCCTGGGAGTGCCATTTAATATTGCATCTTATGCTCTCCTGACGTGCATGATTGCTCATGTTTGTGGTAAGCAAACTATGCCAGTTTGCTAGACTTAAATTTATTCTCAGACGTAACATGGCTTCTTAAATCCTTCTTTCGTGGGTTCAATAGAGATTTCTCTTCATTTGATTTTAAATGGCTTTAAACTGATTAATGGGTTGTGATTAGCAAAGATTTTATATTATGATGATTGGCATACTTTTTGTATGGTAGGGCAAAATGTCTTTTCGATGCCAATAATCAGATTTGCTTAGAAAGTAGAATGCACTTTAAAAAAAATATGTAGTTTCAAAATTTTATCGAAATGTTCTGTTTCACCGCTAAAGTTTGGCTGTGCCTCAGACGTGCTTTTAGGTTGTCACATTAGAAAAATACGGCTTTTATATAAAAGGAAAATTGACATCAGATATCGGACTGATCAATCCATATCATATCTTCTTGTCAGACCTTGTTCCTGGCGATTTTATCCATGTTATTGGGGATGCGCATGTTTACCGTAATCATGTGAGACCTTTGCAGGAACAGCTTCAGAATCAACCAAAACCTTTTCCGGTATGTGCAAATGTTTAAGAAACTCGTTTGCTTAACATAGATTCCCACAAAATATTTACCATTATGCACTCGTTTAAATTGCCTTTTCCTTGTCGATAACCTAAACTTCAATTCAGATTTTGAAGATAAACCCAAAGAAGAAAGATATAGATTCTTTTGTTGCTACTGATTTCAAGCTAGTAGGATATGATCCTCACCAGAAGATAGCAATGAAGATGGCTGTTTAGGGATCATGTCAATCCCTGCCTTTATGCTTTCTGACATAAGGCAAGTAAAATAAATAAATATATATATATATATATATATATATATATATATATATGAATTATTTTTGCATGATTTTATTTATGTCAAGGAGTGTTTTGTTATCTGGTTGACACTTGCACCTGGGCAGTATGGCAAACAGAAAAACAGCTGTTTGGGAATATTTTGAACTAATTTGACTTACGGATAAAGTAAAATCTGTTTTTACAAAAAATAAGATGAAGTAAAAATTGGCTTTTCAAAATTGTTCATTATTTGACACATTTTGAAAACCAATTTCATAGTAATTTTCTGAATTTAAAGGCAGGCACTTAAAATGTAATTTATTTCTCCGCTTTTAGCAAATTTATATTGAGAATGCATAGTTAGTACTATACGTTTTTTTTAATGTTTAGCCACTTGTTCTTGGGTTCCATATTTTGCTCATCATACCGAAACATGTTATTTTTATTGTTTCAGGCATAATCAAAGGACCTATATTAATTTATGGACAAATAAAAGAATCTTGCTGGACATACTTCAAGCTTTGCATGTGTTATATTGGGAATCCTTTAGGTCCACATGTGTCGTGGCTCTAAGGTGATTTAGGTTAAGTGCTTTTTCAAATTTTTTTCCATCCTCCTGGTATACTTTCGACTTTTGAGGGATCAACGTCTCGAAGTTTTTTAAGATTAAAGACGTGTCTTGTGTTGGGCATTTTATTTTGATTCTTTACCTCGCTCGGCCCCAGCCAAGAAAGGAAGAAGAAGGGAGGGAAAGTGCTAGAATCACTATGGGATGTTGCATTGCTACATCTTTTTCTGGCTTTCTTTAATCTTTTGATACTTTTGGTTGTTTCTTATTTTTGGTGCTTCTATTTATTGTCCTTGCCAATTTTCCGTTGTGATTGGGAGATATCAGCGCGGGAAATGAGGAAGGGATAAAATACATATATGTATAAGACTCAAAAGGTGCTTTGAAGATCGTTATTTATATTTTAGCCATCTTTTACTCTAAATTATCCATGGATAACCTGTGTTTCTGCACTTTTATTTTTTTTTGTAAATATTAGTCTCCACTGCCCACCCCTTCTGGATCTTCGGTGAACAATGACCCAAGGATAAGAAAATAAGGCTCTAAATATTACACCATATCCTCATAAGCATCTAACATACCTTAATAATTATTTGATGTTCTTGTGCATTAAAGCTGAAATGACTTAATTTTGATCCATTAAGAAAACGTGTTGTGAGTGGGGAGCTAGAAATTTTCAATAAAAGACTTCAATAATATATATATATATATATATATATATATATATATATATATATATAATATTGATATAAAATAAATACATACAAAAATAAATATTTAAATTATATTTAAAATATTTTATATTATAAAAATTATCAATTATTATATAATTTATAGGATAAGTTATTTAATACTATGTTTAATAATATTTTTTAGTAAATTAAAGTTTATTTTATTATATATATATATATATATATATTTTTTTTTAAATGACTATATAATTTTTTTTATAAATATCTTTAAAATTTAACTTAATTTTTCTTTATATTTTAACATTGATATTAAATATCATAGAATTCTCAACGATTAATTAATTAGAATCATCAAGAGGATAAGTCTCAAAGTTATCTCAAATGTAGACTTCATTTTTTTACCATAATTGACTTGCAGGATTTAGAAAATCGAAGTAAGATATTTGAGAGAGTCTTCTGTCACTCCCCTTTGTCTCTGACAGTCTAATGTGGTGAGAACCATTCGAGTAGAGTTTAGAAGTGAAATTTGTCTTTATAAGGATCTGTCCAAAATTGATAAACTGTCTGTGTTTTTAATGCAATAGGAATTGAGTATTGAACGGTGTCACACAATATAGTCCAAAGTGTTGGCTCACAAAGGTTCTAACCCGAGTCACAGAATAATTCAAAAATTCCTTCAAAGAGAATGTAAAGGTTAAACACGGAGGCTGAGACGATTTTGTATTTCATGGTTTCATGGAGAAAGTAAAAGTATCGAGATTTCGCATACTGAAGCATATTTGTTGGTGTGGTTGGTGTTAGTCCGGGAGGATAGACCTTTACAGTATTGCCTTTGTTAGAGAGAAACTTGATCGTGAAGATAAGAGGAAGACTATAGGTGTCAAAAATGAATTGGACGATTTTCTTAGGTCGAGAGAGAAAATCAAGGATTGTGTTCTGGTTTCCTTTGATGTGTTTAACAGAAAAATCATACCTTGAAAACCAGTCCATTAGCCGGAGAATCTGAGGATTAGGAGACATTTTGATTTTGAACTTTAGGATTTTGAGAAGGAAAAATGTCCATTTGTATTTCAAAATGGTGTTCTCTGAGATGAAAATTAAACTTTTTTTATTCTATTTTTGATGGCTAATGCTTCCTTGAAGGTAGTGTGGTAATATTTCTCGACATTCTTGAATTGTCCACTTGCATGGCCACAGTAGTACTTTTTCGCATTGTCTTTTTCGATGAGAACTGTTCCTCAATAGTCATCACCGACATCAATTTGCGATATCCTTTTTTTATTGCCTGGAATCTTTAGAGCTGGAAGAGTCTGAACTACCTTCTTCAGTTCTTTAATTGTTCTAGCCTGTTTTGATCCCACGGAGGTGAATTATTCCTTAATAATTTGGATAAAGGACTTATGTATCTGGCAACGTTAAGAATGAATTCCATAATGTAATTAACTATCCCAAGAAACTGTTGGGTCTGCTTGACAGTCAGATTTTCATCTGGGAAGTTAAAGAGTTTTTCAGTGATGTGAGGTTGATATGAGCCTTGACAAAAATGCATACCCATGAAGTTAATTTCTTTTTGGGCCAAGTGGATCTTCTTCTCTGAGAGCATAATCTCGTATTGATGGGATATTCCCAAAAAAATTGATCCAATAACTATTTATGAGAGTCCATTTTTGAGAGAATAGTAGGATGTCATCAATGTAAATAATCGTTGTCTATTATGGGTTCAAAGACTTTTGTCATGACCTTTTGGAACATTTGAGGTCAAACTTGGAAAATATATAAGCTTCTTTTTGGAAATTAGAAATTTGTCATCCTTAAGAAAATGATCAAGAGACTTATAATTAATAACTAACATCTTTTTTTTCTCTGATTTGTTTGGACATTTTTTTCCACATAAAAGACTTGATAGGCCCAATTAGATTGGATTGAATTGGTTCGATCAAACCTGGTTTCAATAGTTCCTGACATTCCTGTCTGACTAACTGTAGGTCTGATGGAGACATTCCTAGATGTGTAACCTTTGTAGGATTGACGTCTTCGTTGAACTTGAAGGGTAACTGTACGAAGAACTTAGGATTCCTCCATAGAGCCTTTGGATGAGAAAAGTATTCATGATTGTTAGCACACAAAGTGACTAATCCAAGTCTGGAGGAGCTTCAAAGAGGGAGAATAATTTGGGTATGTCTGTGAAAGATTGAATTCCCTCTTAAACTTGATTCCTGTAGGATGGATCTGAAGTTTGTTTGTAATGGAGTAGATATTCATACCTACTAGTATATCCTTATTGGGAAGCTTGCTCCCAATCACTTTAGACCAGACTGTACACTCTGGGAAGAATTTGATTTCAATTTGATTCCAATATCAGCTGCAACAAAGTAGGAGACTTCTTTTTTCCAAAATTCTTTGGATAGTATGTCTGGATCCATTATAGATTTCTGGGCTCCTATATCAAGATAGGTTATGGCTTTGATGACTTTCTCATACTTCGAAGGAAGAAGCTAGACTTCTAAGCATGGTTGAGGAGGAGAGATGTTGATGGGGTTGATCTCTTTTGAAAAGAGAATATTGGAACAATATCAGTTTCTGATTTATCGAAATATTTAGATTTTGTTTCATCAGAGGAGATGGTGAGGACAAAAATGGTTTTTTCATCTGCAGAGCTCTATTTTGAATAGAGAGACTCTATATCATCATTGTCATCAAGCTTGAGGGTGGAGATGAGCTTTATGGTTGTTTCAACTTTCAACTTTGTGGGGATAGTTCCTAGAGAAGTGTCCTCCTTTTTTTTTACAAATAAAGCATTTTTTGTCTTGTGATTTACCCCTGAACTTCTTCTTTTAGGTAGGCAGCATCTCCCGCCTTTTCTTCTTGCAGTTGCTTGAACAGAGCTTTTTACATTTAATCTCAAGATATGGCTTTTGACAGACTTTGTTAAATTTATTTTTCTGAGTCATGATGTTAGAAAAGAACTCGTACTGTCTACAAAGCTTGTCAACTGCTTCTAAGGTTATCTGGTGAATTTGACCCATACTCAAGGTGGTAAAGTTCTTCTGGATAGCCATTGCTATATTATTTAGTTTTGGTTGTATCTCAGTAGGAAAGGATGAAACATAGGTATTCTTCAGTCATTCTGCAACAGAATTCTTCAATGACCTTGTAGGAATCTAAATCCTTGACTAGTTTGATGTCTAACCAAGCTCCAAATTCAATCAGCCTTGCTCTTCATTGGCTTGGAGAGATGTCATCAATAATGAACCAGGGTCTCCCATTTGGTTTTGAAGAAGCAGTTGTCCTTGTAAGACCAGAGTTGACTTCTTCATCTGGAGAGTCGTAGATGAGTTCATGCTTGACTTATGATCGGGAGGTGTTGGTCATCAAGAATTGGAGTCGTAGGAGTATCTGTAAGAGTTGGAGTGGGACAAGGCTCTATAGCCAATTGAGAGTATGGATCTTGAGAGTCTTGGAAAATAGGGTCAAATGGTCTTACTTTTTGGGTGAAGGTTGATCTTCAAAAGAAGATTTTGGAGAAGGTGTGACGACCTTCTTGCCTTTGTTTGGTCTTGGTGTTGTTGGTCTAGGCCATGGCCTGTAAGCGGTGACTATAGGTAATGACCAAGAAGTTTGTGGTGATGGGCGGAAATATGGAGACGGGTTCTGGAAAGAGGAGTAGGTTGAAGATGAGGTAAATAGGAAAGAATAAGGATCTTTCTCCATTTTCTATTGTTTGACTTTCCCTTCAATGTAACTGTCCATCTCCTGGATTTGAGTCTTAAACCTTTTGATCCCTTTTTCTTTAGCATGAGATAGCTCTCCAAAAATTGTGTTTTTCCTGTCTTCTTCTAACCTTGAGAGTTCTGAGGAAATTTGCTTGTAGTACTTTCTCAGGTTGGAGATGAGATGTTGGAGCTTATCATTAGTCTCCTCAAGGTGTGTATAGATCTTATCTATCTTCTGGTCAATCCGTTGCAAGATAGAGTTCTGGGTTCTGGCATTTTCTATTTGTCAGTTGAGTACTTTCTCAGCCTGACTTAAGTGTTTTGACTTTCTATCAGGACCGACTTCTTGCTCGATAACATGTGGTTTAGTTGTCGTCCTGGATACATGATCAACATTCCTCTCAAGAGGAGGAATTTCGATTTTGTAAGTCGTCGGGTTGATCATCATGCACAGAATGGGAAGAACAACAGGAGGTGACATGACAAAGGTTCTGCACATTTCCTGTCGGGAAGAGGAGACCTTCATTTTCAAGAATCTCAGCACACCGCTAGTATTTCCAAGAGAGATTTGGTTTGTCTTGGCGGTAGAGTCCTATCCAAGGACATTTTCTTGGTTCAAATCTTCTATTGGGAGAGAAAAGAGGTTTGCAGGATCCTTCTCTGTAGTCATCATCTTCATCGTATGAGTCATCGCTATCCTCATCATTGTTTCTAGTGTGATCGCAACAGTCACAGTTGGAATCACACATGTTTGGGTCTGCATCCTAGATGAAGTGTCCTCCTATCTTATATGTGAAGATAGGTTTGTCGTCAGGGTACATGCTGGTAATGGGGATCTTGCCTTCTTTAGTAACTGACGTTGTCATCATGGACTGGAAGATGGAGGTGCTTGAACTAGGAACATCTTCGAGATTTTTTAAGATGGTATTGACTATGCTGTTTATAGATCTTCTGAATGTTACCTCAGTGAACTGAATAGGTTTCTGGTCGACGTGGAGCTTTTCATAGTTGATCACCCACTGCATCGGAATCAACTTCTGTAACTCTTGTTGAGAGATGTTTCTAGGGATTTGAACTATGGAAGGTGTTTCATCTTAGTTGTTAGCCAAGACGAATAGTGCTCTGTCTTTACAGGAAGGTAGCACAACATGATCTTGCAATCTGTAGATGATCTGATGATGGAGGGTGGTTGATGGTGCATCAGTTACCTGTTCAACTCTAGTGATCTAGATCTGAACCTTTAATCTTTGAGAGATTGTGGGATCTTTCAAGTTAACATTAAAGTTAGGAAAAATGGTCAAAATTACACTTCCAACATGGAGAGTAGTTAGAATTGTGCCGATAACAGCATGTTCATAGTGGAGGTAGCTAGAGTCTAAGAGAGAGACTCTTGCTGAGACGGGTATTCCCCGTCTTTCATGGAGGGAAAGAACTAATTGTATAGCCTCGTAGTGGAGATATGTGTATCCTTAATTTTGTCAGTACCTTATGAGATGAGAATCTCAATGGTGGAGGTAAGGGCACACTGGTCTATCTCGGAGGATTTGACATATTCCTTAACTTGAGGTATTTTGGTAAAGATGAGATTGGAGATAGATCTAAGGGTACATCTTTGTTTCTTAAAAATGTTATAAGGGCTTAAAAGAGGATTGTATGTTTCTGAGCTTTTGGCATCTTCCGAGACATAAGAATATTTTATAAGGTTTTGTATCTTAGAGGAAAGAGTTTTTCAGATATTTTTGGGAAGAGAAAGGGTGGAGTTTTTTTGAAAAATGGTCAGGCTCTGATACCATTTTGGATATAAACCCCTTCTTATCCAGATGATAGGAACCTCTTCGGACATAACGACGCCATCTCGACTTAAAAGCCTACTCAAGTTCATATTTCCTGTAAAAAGAGCGTTATGCGATAAAACGGTTTCAAGGATCGAAAACTTTCTGATACACAAAATTCTCATAATTAAGAAGCAAGCGCTCTTCTTATAGGAAATATACTTGAGTAAGAACTTCTAAGCCAATGTGAGGTCGTTACGCCGGATAAGGTTTATATCATCCGAATAAGAATGAATCTCTATCCGAAAAATATTTATACTTTTTATATTATAAATTAAAATTATGATGAGAAAAAATATATAAGTAAAAGAGTAAAAAAATATATAAAAGTATTGATGTGTAAAAAGTAAAGAACTGATGGAGGAAAAAAATAAAAATAGAAAAATAATAATTTAAAATAAATAATTATATGAATAATAATAATAATAATAAGTTTTTATATTTAAAAATAATTTTATTTAGTTTTTATAATTATATGTATAATCAAAATTTTAGACGACGTGAGCACGCCACCTACTCCGCTTTGGGTGTTGTTATTGTGATACATGGATAAATGTATAAGAATGATATTAGTATTATTTTTTAAATATTTACATTTCTGATAATACATTGAAATGATAGACATTTTCAACATATTTTTTAAACGTAAGTTTATTTTAATAAATTGTATTTAAAATTAAATATTTTAAACATAAATTATTACGAATTTGAGTGAATCATTAGCTCATAGGTTTCAAGATATAATTACGGATCAAAATTATATAACTGGTTTTTGTGCGAGTCATTAAAAATTTCAAATAAAAAATATGGAAGAGACTTGGAGAGAGACCAAAGAAGTGAGGTGGTGACGACCTGCATGGCAGCATATGGAAGCTACCCACGATGGTTCGGTCAGAGTTGAAAAGAAGAAAATGAGGGAGGATAAGAAAAAGCATAGCAAGGGGGAGACATATGAAAGAAACATCCGTAATTCATGTGTTATGGTGCTTTCGGGCGTCACACTTTAAACAGATAAAAACAAATGAAAGTTCTAAAGTGAAATTATTTTGTCAATAAAATATTTGTCCACGGAAAAGAAATTCTCTCTCAAGTGTCACACTTTAAAGAAATTATTTTAATCAACTGCATGAGTTTAATCCTTAGAATACTGTGTTTATCTGTTTTGTGGGTCACAGATATGATCAATTCTCCCCCATTTTTTATACAAAATATGGTTATAAATCTGATTGCACCAACATTTCGTATCATCAGTGAATGGTGAGAGGTGCTTTCATCTTCATTTCATGATTTCGTTCCTTCTCAAGAAGGAGCTCCATCAGGCTTTGGAGTGCAGTCTCCGGTTCTTCATTCTGCAAAAACTGTTCCCCCACCTCCGCAGGAGTGACATTGGTCGTCCCCAGCAACTTCTCAATTTGAACAAAAAGTGGGTGCTGTGTGATCCCAAAGTAATTGGAAGCCAGCATTTTGAACCCACCTGGGGTGCAGTAAGTCATGTCAATGTGCACATCCATACGCCCAGGGCGCAGAAGAGCAGGGTCCAATTTGTCCTTGTGATTCGTGGTGAACACTATTATCCTCTCATCCCCACGACTAGACCACAAGCCATCAATGAAATTCAGGAAGCCCGATAATGTCACCTGCAACAAACATAAACACAACATCAAGGTTTTTGAGTATCTTTGATACATGAAAGAAACTATATAAAATTGACACATAAGTATCTGAAACTAAGAAAAAGTGGTTTGATTATACCTGGGGTTTTGGACTGTCAAAATAATGGGGTGGGATAAAGCGGTGTGATGTTTTAGGTTTTGCAAGAAGCCTATTCTGCAAATCAAGGGAACAATCAATGTCCTCCACAACAAGAATGGAACGATTCCTGGTCGCAATCAACAACCTCCTGAGCTCAGAGTTTCGTGTAACGGCAGTGAGTTCCAAGTCATACACATCAAAATTCAGGTAATTGGCCATAGCAGCAATCAAACTCGATTTCCCAGTACCAGGGGGACCCGAAAGCAAATACCCTCTCTTCCACGTCTTCCCAACACTCTTATATAAACCCTTCCTCTCTACAAACCTATCCAAATCCCCAATTATCATCTCCTTCAATTCCCAATCCATCGCCACCGTTTCCAACGTCGCAGGGTGCTCCAGATTCACGCCCTGCCATAACTCCCCCCTCCCTCTCATCCGCATGTCCTTCACCGTGAAGAGCCTCAGCGTCTTCCTCCTCTCTCGCGCCGCCTCCGCCTCCTTCATCACCCGCGGTAAATACTCCGACAGAACCATCTCCTGGTGCTTCTTGTTGAACCGCAGCTCGAAGAACTGCATATGGTATTCCGAGCAGGCCTCCCCGCGGTAGACCGATTTCGAGGGGACGCGCCGGGACACAAGCCTCCACCGAAACGGCACGCCGTTGAAGGAGTCCGTCATCTCGTCGTTGCGGTCCATGACAAGGGATACGTGGTGCGATTTCGCAGGCTTCATGGCGCGGAAGCGTTTCGTATTTGGCGCTGCGTGCGGCTTGAGGTAGAGCTGCGCCGCGGCGAAGAGCGGGTTTGGAGTGAACCCGTGGAACTCTTCCATGACGAGGGTGAGTTCGGAGGAGAAGTAGGAGATGAATTTGGAGAGTTTGGAGTGGAGGTAGCGGTGGAGCTCCGGGGGAATGAAGTTGCGGGCAAGCGACCGGAGGAGCATCACGGTGGCCGCCATGGACGTGGCCGTGGAGAGTACGTTTTGGTATTTGGGAGTCATCATTGAGTCGTAACTGGGCTGGAGTGGGCCGGGCTGCTGTAAGAATCGCAACGTACAGGAAAAATTGCTGAAAATTTGGGTGAATATAGTGATGATGGAGATCTACGTTTTGTTATTGAAATATGATTTTATTTTGAGGGTTTACTTCTTCTGATCGCATTTTCTTCGTTGACCGTGACTACTAACTAGGTCTTCTTTCTTACGCAGGAAACTTCTTTTGAGCTTCACTGCATTTACGACCTGAATTACCCTTTAGTCTGAGTGAGAGGTACGCTCAAACTTAATTAAGAAAACGATTTTTAAACTTTTAAATACTTACTGCATAACCAAAAATCACAATAAAAACAAAATATTATTTTATCTGGTTTAATTTTTATCTCTTTTCTAAAATTTTATTTTAGATTTTTTTTTTCTTTTTCTATTTATATACTCTTGAGGTCATGCTTGATATCGGGTCAATATATATTTGATATTATTTATGGGTCTTCCTTGGGGCTTGATATCATATCGATATATGTTTAATAGCATTTGTGAATCTCCTTTCATTCTCCATATCATATCGATGCTTGATAGTTTTTCTCTCATGCTTAATACAACATTGATGTCAAATACTTGATATTCACTCATTTCTTCAATAATCGACATTTTGCTTCATGTTCAATACAACATCGACAAACAAGCTTGATATAAAATCCTTAATAATCACTTATTTTTTTTTATATCTTTTCATCGTGCTCGATATTATTGTTTGCAAGGAACAATGATGATTTTATATTAAATATTGAAAACTAAGAAGAATGAACATAAATATTGAAAATACTAGTTAATGCAAATAAGGAAAAGAAAATCGAGTAAAAAAAAAAGGGTTGAGACAAAAGAAATCGATCATGAAAAAAAGCAAAAATTGAGCTATCAAAAAAAGGAAAGTCGAACAATCAAAGCAAGGAAAATCAAGGATATTAATTCTTGATAAATTGAAGATGTTTTTGATTAATTGAAGAAATCATTCCATAGGTCAAGAATTAGTAAATTAAAGAAAATCAAACAATTGAAGAAAAAAAAGTGAGCATTTAGAGTGAAATCAAACAAGAAAAGAGAAATCAAGCACTAAAAAAATCAATAGAAACAATATAAGAAAAGATAGGCGGACAAAACCATCATAAGGGGACAGTGAATCTAAATAATAAAAAAAACAATAAATCGAGAAAAGTAATGAATCAAAGAAAGCAGAAACTACAACAAGTTATAAATTAAAAAAAATAGAAAATCAAAGATAATAGTAAATAAATAAAAAAAATAAATCGAAGATAATTATAAATTGAAGGAAATAATAAATCAAGAGAGACAGTAAATTAAAGAAAATTATAAATTGAAGAAATCAATAAAATGAAGAAAACTAGAAAGCAATAAATCGAAGCAAAATAATGAAAACAAAATAATAATAATAAATCAAACAAGATAATAAAGTAAATAAAAAAAACAAAATAAAGGAAAGCAAATTAAAACAACATAAATCGAAAGTTATGTTTCAAGAAAATCGAAATAAAGAAAATTTTTAACACAACACTAAGCTTGGAAAAGAAGCAAAACCACAATCAAACAACATTCAGACATTGTGAAACTCAAAATAAACTAAACTAACATTCAAAGCGTAATTAAAAACTTGAGCAGGAAAATAATTTTAAAGAAGATGAATAGAGAAATAAACTGAACTTGATTTCAACTTAACTACGATCGAAAAACATTAACAACTAAAACTTAAACCAAATAGCATGAAACAATTATAAAATGAGAATTAAAATGGGCGATTAACAAAATGATGCAATAGAATAGTAAAAATGAGTGTGTAATTGTTTGTAATATGCTCCTAAGTGTATTGCCAATTTGTAATCTCCTACTTCTGTTTCTTCTACGAGATAAGTCTCTCAACTTTTGACATTCTTTGGAAAAATGTCTCACCTTTCGGAAATTAAAGCACTTGTTCGAGTAACAATCTTTTACATAGTGACTATATTTGTCACACTTAAACTTTTAATATTTGAGTGAATTGTCAATTGACCTCATTTTCGACCACATCCACTACCTCACCAGTTTTGTTAATCTCCTTCTTCCTTCTCTCAACCTCGGTCTTGACCATTACATCTTGGCCTTTTGCTCTATTGTTCTGAGAATAGAGAGTCTTCTCTTCTTTCACAGTTGTCTCACTCTGGAGTACTTGAATTGTTGTCTCCTCTTTCTTTTTTCTTCCTATGATACTCATGGGCTCTAAGAGAATCAACCAGTTCTTGTATTGTGAGCTCGGACAAGTTCCTCAATTATTTTATCGTGCATACTTTGTTCTCAAATTTGTTGATTAATGACCTTAAGAGTTTTCGTGCAACACTATTTTCGAATATCGTTTTTCATCCCGATTAAGCTTATTCACTACGGTTTGAACACACGTGACATACTCAAATACTCCTTTTAGCTCCTTCATTTTCATGCTTTCAAATTCACCATATAATGTCTGTAATCAAACTTGTTTAATTTGATCATTGTCCTTATGTTATCTCCAATGTCATTCATGTTTCGTTTTTTGTTGTTTTAGCTTATGCAAATTAGAATTATCTACCGTTCAATCCTTCATTGTTTTCCAATTCTTCAAAACCTTCCTCCATTATATCTCAATTATCTTAGGATTTAAAAAAAGTCTTCATCTGGATATTTCACCTATCGATTTTTTTTTTCAGGCATAACATTATTTGAATATAAATATTCAAATATAGCATTCTATAGATAAAATTTACACCATTAGCACACTTTTGATAAAAAGTCAGCATTTGGTCTGTTGCAAGCCAAATTCTGACATATATTTTTAATAATTTTTTAAATAAATATTATATATATATATTAAAAATTATTTATATAATTATATTATTAATATATTTTTATAATTATAGTAAATATAAATATATTTAATATATATATATATAATATTTAAATATTTATTTATCTTTTATAAATATAATAAAACTTAATAAATATATTATATCTTTCTAGATAACATTTTTATATAAATAAATTATATATATTATTTAAATATATTTTTAATATAAAATAACTTTAGTAAGTAAAAATAATATTTTTTATAGAAATATGATAAATACATTTTTATTAATATAATATAAAATAATTTTAATATAAAATTATATATAAATATTTGTATTATATTTTAATATATTTTTATAAATATGATAAATACATATTTATATTTTATTATATACATTATGACTTTATTAAATATAATATATAATAAATATAAATATATACTTTTATATATAATAAAAATATATTGTATAATTATATGTTTAATATATTTATATATACATTTATAAATATATATATATATATATATATATATATATATATATTACAATATTAGAAAAATACAAATAAATTTAATATTATAGATTTAATATTTAAATAAATTTAATAAATATGGATTTATATATAATATATATATATATATATATGTATATAATAAGATATTTAATAAATACATATATTTGTATATTTAAATTTATTTACCATTTGCATGACCACCTAACTCTTATGTCACTCACATGTCTACCTAAACTCTCTTACCACTCACATGACTATCTAACTTTCATGTCACTCAATGTCTATCTAAATTTACTTACCATTCGCATGACCACCTAATTCTTATATCACTCACATGCTTACCGAAACTTTTCTACCACTCACATGACTATCTAACTCTCATGTCACTCACATGTTTATCTAAACTTACTTACCATTCGCATGATCACATAACTCTTATGTTATTCACATGCCTACCTAAACTCTCCTACCACTCACATGACTACCTAAATTTTCTTACCATGTGGTTGCAGCGTGCAAACATGCTCACCATGATTATGAGATGTACATCAATCATGTTTACAGGTTGGATATAGTTAAAAAAGTGTATGATAATTTGTTTGGAAGCTTAGGTACGAAGATTATTGGTCATCACATCAAGGCCCACAACTTTGCCTCAACCCAGCAACAAGAAGAAGTTTCAAGGGTCATTCAAAGTCAACACGAATTAGGACTGAAATGGATATCTGTGAAGAAGGTCACCCAAATAAATGCTCCTATTGTCACACTCCACGAAATCATTGTCCACATAATCCTGGCCTTAGGGGATCAACCTCTCATAAATAAATCTACTGTAATTTTGTAATATGACATTATAATCATTAAATAAATAATTATTCTACTTATTTATGTTTTTATAACTTGCTTGTTCATGTTTAGTTGCTTATTCATATTTCATTGATTTAATATCTAAAATATCAATTCACTTTAATTTAAATAGTATATCTTACTCAAATTATCTAATTAAAATTTTTATTTATACAGAATTTTAACAAAATATTTATACCAAATCTATTTTATATTGTATCGAAATTAAATAAAATTATTTTTTGTATAAATATTATATTTATTTACTAAACATCTTTTTTATTAAATAAATATTTAAATATTATGTAATATATATATATATAAGAAAATATAAATATGTATTTGTTAAATGTATAAATATATTTATAGTTTAGAATTTAAGATTTAAGATTTATAAATATATACAAATATATTAAAATATAATAAAAATATTTATATATTTTTATAAAACAAATATTATTTATACTTAATATATATATATATATATTATTTATGTTATTATGTATATAAAAAGATATAAATATATATTTATTAAATATATAAATATACATGTATTTATTATATTTATAAAAAGATAAATAAATATTTAAATATTATATATATATATATATTAAATATATTTGTATTTACTATATTTATAAAAATATATTAATAATATAATTATATAAATATATTTCTATGATATGTAAAAAAAATATTTATATTGATTTGATATAATTATATAAATAAAAAATTAATATATATATATATATATATATATTTAATATTTATTTTAAAAAATTTATTAAAAATATATCTCAGAATTTGGTTTGCAACGCACACTTTTTTTTTTTTTTTTACTGTGCTAATTATGTAAATTTTAAGCACAGTGTGCTATACTTGAATATTTATATTCAAGTAATGCTAGGCCAAAAGAAAAATCTCCACCTATGATAGGTGTTGTGGTGTATAGTCAACCAAAACATAACGGTAACATTTGTGAAAAATTATATTACATTTATCTATACATAGAAATTTCCTAAAACCCTAATATACTAAAATAAAAAATAATATCTCTCGAAATCAAAATAATAATTATCTTGTGATATTAAAAATATCAATAAATTAAAATATTTCAACAAACTTTTAATCTAATTATGTTTTATTTAATTTTATCTAACAAAACCAACGAAGAACATGACGACCAACCTACATCTGTCACTTTTAAATAATTTTTTTAAAATTTGTAATACAAACTCATCGTAATATCATCAAGGATGTGTTTGGTGCTTAAACACTTTTCTCAGCGTCACGTTAAAATGAGCAATATTCAAATTTAAGTTATTAGCACGTCAATGTTAAATCAAGAATGTCAAAATTGTATATGCTTAATTGTTTAAAAGGGATTAATGTTATATTTATTAATTAAATTTGTTACAATATGCAAAATAAAAAAAAAACAATTTTTTTCATTTTTATCTATTTCTATTTTTCTTTTAATTTATTTTTGGTCTTAATTTTTTTTCTCACTCTAGAGATAAAGTGTATAAAAAATTTTATATGATTTATAATCACTTATATTCTTACACAACATCCAACTAATCTTTAAATTAAAAAAAAATATATATATATATATATATATATATATATATATATATATATATATATATATATATTGTAAGCTTAACACGACGATAATTTGATGTGATAGAACTTAAAACTTCGTTCATCTTACATCTTTTAAGTTTGTATATACATATTAATATACATGCAAGAGTTGAGTTGAGTAAAATGAAATGGAAGAGAATACTTGAAAAGAGGAGTTATTTGCGTAACTTGTTTCACCCACACCACCGTTCATGCAAAATGTTCTCAGTCGCTGCCATTGCAATTGGTCACGCTACTTCGATGTGAATCATATGGGTGTATGATTAATAGGTTATATATATATGATTGATTTATTTTATTATAAATTTATTTTTTGTTTTTGTTATTATTATTTTTATTTATTAGTCTAAAATATTAATTTAGTTTAATAATTAAATTATAAAAAAGTAAAAAATAAATAAAAAAATAAATTTTTTAAAAAATATATAATATTTATTGTTATTATTTTAAATTTTATTTATTTATTATTTTTAGTGTTAATATAGTCTCTCTTTTTTTCTTTAAAAGTAAATCAATGTAATCCCTTAACCAAAGAAAAATCATAAGTTGACAACCTCTCCCTACAAACACTATTCTACAACTCATTTTAATAATATAATATTAATAAAATCTTTTAAATTTATATATTTATTATTATTATTATTATAATAGATTGTTAATTGGATGGGAAGATGAATAGTAATTAAAAAAAAAAAATCAGTGCCCTTAAGAAAAAAGTGTTACTTGAAACTTCTAATCTAATAAATACATAAATATCTTATCTAATATTTAGATAAAAACAAATGTCACATCACATTACTAACCTAATATTTAAATAAAGTTTATGTATATATTACACAGATCATCAATATCTCTCGTTACATATATTTATCAACATTATATTAATATCTTGTTAAGATACATAAATAATTTCTATTAAACCATTAAAAAATATCCATGTATATTTATGATAAAAAAAAAAGTGTATTAATCCGATCTACTCTAACATTTTAGATATAAAAAGTTATCATTGAGTATTGAGTATGTTTAAGTGATTTACGTGGTGATATTAATAAATTTATAAATATATTACATGAGTTAAAAAAATATTAAATTTAAAAATGAGAAGTGGTGATATTAACAATTCTTAAATATATTGGAGTGAGTTAAAAAAATATTGAATTTAAAAATAAGAAATGGTAATTAAGATGGTAAAAATTGAAATTGAGATGTTAAAGATGAAGAGAGGAGATATTAAGATTAATGGTAAAAATCAATATTGAAATGTTAAAGTTTGAGAGAATAAAAATTGAGATTAAAGATCAAGAGGAAAAAAATCAACATCAAAATGTTAAGGATCAAGAGATTAAAAGTGATCGAGGATTGAGAAATATATAAGAAATCAATATCGAGTGAAACATTTGATAGAAAATGTAAATTTATAATGATAGAAAGAGAAATTGAAAAGAGATAAGATAATAAGATAAAAAAATCAAACGTTCATGATAATTAGCAAAAACGGGTAATATTTTTAATGATGAATCGAAGACTTAGATAAATCGAGAAAAGTAAGGGAGGTATCAATAAAGGGTTATTCAATCGAGAAACAATAAGAAAGATACCGAAAATGAGTTGTCCAGATGTATAAACATAGAAAAATCTTAAAAGACAAGAGAAATATCGAAAAAGAGTTAATAGAGAAAAAAAAAGACAAGGGACTGAAGACGGAGTTATGTAATTGAGAAGAAGTATGCAAAAACGGTTATAACTCCATTGTGTAACATGGACGGTTACAAGTGTTACATGACAATGAAACTGCTAAAAAAAGGAGAAAAAACAGTTAATAAGAAAAAAAATCATTTTTATTTTTATTTGTATTTTATTTTATTCTCTTAGAAGTTACATAAAATAAAACAAAAATATAATGAAATAAATGTAATTAAGGGTGACAAATCATCGGAAGACACTTGAAAAGACATTGCAGACACAAAAATGTTATTTCAATTCAATTATTGACAATTTGGGTCGTGACTTTAATTGTGTTTCTTTTTTATCTTTAATAGGTTAAATTCAGTTTTCAATTTTTTTTACTGATAATGGCATATTTACTTTTCTTTTCTTTCACCATGAGTTAAATTCACTCTTATGCGCAATTATATTCCTAAAATTTTATATTTTTCGCACATTTATTTTTCTCCTAAGAGGTAAATTTCCTCTTCCTATATATTTACATTTTCAACTCTTTATATTTCCTGCATATTTATTTTTTTCTCAATTTAATTTAATGTTGGAACAAATATTAAAAATTCAAATCCAAATTTAAAATTTATAATAAGAACCAAGTGATTATTTTGAAAGCTTAATTGAAAAAATTCTTTAAATTAAATTTTTTTATTTACTAGTCTAAAAAAACCGACAATAAATAATTCATCTTAAAAAAGTTAACGAGCACGAAAAATTAAACAAGTGAAAACCAATTTACCCCGTAAACATGGTTTAAAAAAATATTGCAAGAAGAAAATATTATTAAAATTGAAAAATATATTTTATTCCTTTAAATTCACTTTTTATTCCAAATAAAACGTTAGTAAGATTCTACAGTATTTTTTTCTTATATTTATATACTTATTCCGAAACTTGTCGCTTCAATTTTAGTTGTCTTTAGTTAAATAATAAATTTTGGATAAAAGCCACATAAAAAAAAATTGATAGTTAATTTGTCGTCATCTTTGACATTTATTTCGATTTGACATGGAACAAAATTATAAAGGGAAGCTGTGCATGTAAAACATCAAGACATTTCCAAGAAAGATGACCTAATCTAAAATACCTTGGAGGTTGGTTTTGGTGACCGGTGGGTGACAACGTTGTTGACAAAGGGGATGTTGGGTTGTGAAAGTCCTGCTTCCTTGTTGATTTTTAAGTGATAGAGCGCATGTTTCAACTTAGCCAACCAATCATTCTCGATGTGCTCACTTAAATACAATGAACATCAAAAAATGTTAGGATATATCCAAGAGAAGAAATTAATTTGGAAATAGAAAAAAAGATTGAAGTTAAATTCGAGAACATAAAGTTCATCATGGATAATGAAGTTTGGGAGAAAAAGAGATTGTTCCGGAAAAATTAGCAGTGACAATGGCACCATTAGGCAAATTAATATTGACAGGTTTTATTTTTGTGCAACTCTGAAAATGATACAATGAGGAAGCAAGCGGTCAGTGGAATAATCGAAGATGACGAGGATGACCAGGTGGGTATCCGTGTTTGCCATAACAAATCTCAATACATGCATTTCTTGTTATAGACACCTTTTAGGGTTCCATTTTGGGAAGTACCAGGAATTGGGCTCTTCGATGGTCAAAGGAAATGAAAGTTGACGCTCTGTTAAATCATGACGGAGAAAACTCTGTTTATTTAAAGGATAAAAGCAAAATTTTAGATCGAACTACAGTGTAGCGAGTGATGAAATCCTGTTGGTGATAGGTCTCGCCGAGACATAAACAAACAGGGAAGCGACGATAATTTTCCAGCTCTTTCCAAACAGATTTAAGGATTATATAGTAATAAGAAACATTTTGAATCCCTTAGTTAATAACATGATAGATTTCTTCCCAAAGTTCTGGTATCCGAAGCAAATCACTTTAGGATAATCATAAAAATTGATAAGAGCACAAACACGTGAAATTTATTATTTTGATCACTTAAACTTAATAAATATTTAATATAATTATTAATTATTTGTATATTTATAATTTTATTATTTCCTGTAACTTTTATATATAATATATTATTTGATTCCTTGTAAAGTGAGAAACAATATAACATATATGTGGCCAACGAAATACATATAAAACTAGTTACAAATCTCATTTTGTTTTTGAAAATTAAAACCTTACTAATAGACATTGACATTGAACGAAAACGATACTTTGACAACTGGAAAACAAACATCCGTTCGATAACTGGGGCGAAAAAGAATTTAATTAAAAATAAGGGTTTGATTAGTAAAATTGTAGGAGGTCAGAGATGTAATATTGTAAAAATGGGGGATGTTATGGTAAAGAGTGAAATATATGTTTGAAGAAGGTACAGTATTTTTCGCTTGACACATTCTCGCTCGACCTCGCTGGACTTCCTCTGGCTCGACTTAGGGTAAATTTTCGGTTGTCTTCTCCGTCTCGCTCTTCACGGCACTCGACTTCCTGTCGCTTGTCTTCCTCCGTGTCATTGGAGCTGAACATCACTGTCAGTCGCTTGAGCGACCATGCGGTGAGTGTTCGTTTAACAACATTTGCTTGATTTTGTGTGTATTTTTTATTGGGTTTCCATTGTTGTTTGTTGTTCTGCAACTTATCTTTGATTGAGTTTGTAATTAAGGTGTTTTTCACGGTTTAGGATTAATTGAGTTGTGATGCTATATTAATGTCGAACAAGTGTTTGATGAAATGCTATAATGAAGAATTGTATTTGTGCATTCTTGCTTTGTTTTCTGTTTATGTTTGATTGGGTTTGTAATGAAAGTATTCTGTAGGGTTTAGGGTTAATTGAGTTGTGATGCTATATTAATGTCCAACAAGTGTTTGATGAAATGCTACAATGAAGAATTGTATTTGCATGACAAACATTTTGTATAATATGCACAAGATTTACACCCACGTTTGCATAATTCACAATTTGACCAAAATTATGTGTAACATGGTTGGACTTAATTTTTATTTTTTTACTATTTTGTCATTGTAACTTACAATTTTAATAATTTGTAACAGGATTAGTTTGGGAAAAAATGTCTGCAAAAAGAGACCGTCGTGACGAGAAAAATGTATGTTCATGTTAATTATAGTTTTTTTATGAAAAGTGATTTACTAAATATTCAATTTGTTATATGTTATGTATGATATATATGTTATACATGTTATATGTGCAGATAAGATTAAGACACAAGATTGAGACAGAGTATATTGCTGATATAAATTCAAAGTTGACCAAACACCAACGAGCAGCTATTGAACAAACTCCGTTTAAATGGCTTCTTCAAATAAAAGAATCATTGCAAATATCAAACAATATTATAAGAGAACTAGTTAGTCGATGGTCAATTAGTGATCATTGTTTTAGAATAAAACAATATCTTGTCCCATTCACCCCTTTAGATGTTTGTTTTTCGTTAGGTTTACGTATAAGGGGGGAGGTAGTTGTTTTAGAAGATAGTGGTTCATGTTTAGTAAAAGATTTATTCGACGAAGAAGAACCAATAACAGTAACAAATATAGTTAGGAAGTTGAAAGGAAAAAAATTAAGCATGTTAAATATGTAGTTGACTTTTGTAGGCTTTATATATTACTTGGGTGGACGATTTTTTACTTTCCTCGCACATCCCGCATTGTTCATAGTGTTCCTTTTAGTTTATTAGATGATTTAGAGGCATTAGATAATTATAATTGGGGAAATATTGTGCACGGTTTATTAGTTAATAGTTTGCATCGTGCTAGTACAAAGTTAAACGAGCAAAAGAATGCTTCTCAATTGTACGTTGCTGGTTGTGTGGCTGTCTTACAGGTAACTTTCTTACAAATGATTGATTTATTAGTTGGTATGAAATTATTGTGACTGATGACATTGTATTATGTAATAGATTTGGGCAGTGGAGCACCTGTCTTTGCCTACTGATCCACCACGAAAGATTTGTTTTCCGCGTTTTGTTGAATGGCCTAAAGTGAACATTCGATGGTCCAAAATAGAACGTGCATTCATCTCAAACAATGTAAGAAATTTTGTGTACAACATATATAAATTTTCCTTAAAAATGTGGACTTATTATATTATGTTCCTAACATATAAAGTTTTCCTTTATATGTTAGATTGTATGGGATTGGGCACTGTCTGTGGATGATCAGACAATGAAAGTTGTGCAAGAAGCTTTGACGCATTCACAAAATGAGTGACTTGCAACAACTTTTATCGGACCAGCGTATATGGAGATCTAAAACAGAAGAAAATAAAAAAAGGATCATTCAACTTGAACGTGAAGTTAAAATTTTGAAAGAACAAATCGGGATTCACATGAATAAGTCATCGATAAAGGCGAAGGGGATTGGTGAGGATGATGACATGTATCAATTGTATAAGTTTTGCACCACCAACCTTGATAATCCAAATTGGTTAGTATATAATCAAATTTATTACATTCATTCAATTTAATTAGTATAAAATGCAATGTAATCCATTATTGTATTTCAGTGTTGTAGTGGAAGTGCATGGGCAGATATTGACTATGCAGAACTTGCAGACATTAAAGCCAAGGGGTCATATTGACAATATGGTAAGTTTGTTTATTTAATGAAAAAGTGTGATTCAATATATTTTTAAAAATTATATTTATTAATATCATATGGGTTGTTAGGTGATGCTGTTTGCAAGTAGTGTAATGATGTATGACCAAATGAATGTCACTGGTGGCAGCATTCGACGTTTTTGTTTCAATCCTTTGTTTGCGGTATGTTTATTGTGCATTTAAAAAGTTAAGTTGCACATAGGTATATTATCATTGATTGTCATTTATTTTTGTGCCTTTTGATAGACACAAGTGATTGAACAAATATATATTCGCAAAGGGAAAACATCTATGTGGACAATGAAAGACTTCTCACTATTCTATCCAAATACAATTATTCCATTGCAGCAATTATTGAGTTGTGAACTTGTGGGTATTTATACTTTGCCTAAAATTTATATTTTTGTCAAGATAAAATTCAATTAACCAGAGTTTTTTCTATTTCAGATTTTTGCTCCCACTGTACACAATGGTCATTGGTGGTGTTATGTGCTGAAATGTAAGGATGGAGAACTGTTTATATTAGATTCATTGGGCCATGATAATAGATCACGAAAACCAATTGATAGAGCTATGGTAAATATTTGTTTTAAGTTGTTTACGTAGGTAATATAGTTAATTCAGAGCTATGTTTATTTGGCGAATAATGTAATATTGTGAACAATTGCAATGTTTTGAACATCTATTGTCGCTGTTGGAAACAAAGTCATCGAGGACCACTGGAGAACTTAAGGTTTCAAAGGAGGACTTGCCAATTCAACCAAACATGTTAGTATGTTATTATAGTTGAAATTTTGTTTGCAAAATGTTGTATGTAATGTGTGTAATAACTACATTCAATTGTGCAGGTATGATTGTGGATTGTTTGTTTTAAAATATATGGAGTTGTGGGATGGTGTGAGCAAAGTGAATGGGAAAAGCATGCCTCATTACACATCGGTAAACATTAAAGTCATTGTATTATTGTTTTGTTTTTTACTACTATGAATATAATTTATTATGACATTCTTCATATTGTACAGGAGCAAGTTCAGAAATTTTGAGAAGAATATGTATGCAGATGGGTACTTCATCCTCAAAATCTTCATCGACAAGTCATGATTATTAAATCAGGAGTTAACGTCCTCATCTAGGAATAGAAATGTAGATATTATATTTGATTATTTGTTCATCTTCACTGATGAATGTTGTACAATTTATTCATATGTAATATAACTTTTAAGTTAGTTATGGATCATTTAAATATTAAATATTATGACATTAACAAGTGACTGATTTTTGGACCATGGTTAAATATTATCCTCATACCACATACTTGGATGATATATGGAGCGTGGCCACCACCCACTCTCACTGCTCAAGTAAACATCATAGTAACATCAACAATCGGCCAAGTATAACTTAGTTCCACAAAACAAAATGGTCATTAATTTTCATTTGAATTTCTGATGGCAAGATGTTGATATGTAATATAAAAGAAGAAATTCAGATTAAAAGAACAAGGGAAGAGAACAATATAAACTAGCATATGAAAATTGTACAAGTGATAAGATTTATTGTAGGAAAAATGTATAGGTTTACGTATCATCTTTGTACATAACAGATCACTTCATGCTTAATAGTTGTAAAGCATGCGCTTAACAAAAAACATATTGAAATTTGCATGTCACGTCTCATTCAAGTTCAGCCTTGGCCACAGACGAAATGTCCAATGCAGTTAGCCACAGACGAAATGTCCAAATTTTGCATGTGTGTACTCCAACTGAAATTGCCTCTCTATCATAGACTGTGATCCACAATTAATAATTGTATGCATGGATGCAAAATCAGCTTCATATTCCTTCTCAGCCTTGTCTTGTAAGGCATTTTCATACTGCTTGACAAATTGTTGGAGGGATGTCATTGAGTTGATATATCCATCAAAAAATGCATTCATACTTTCACTTCGTTGTGTAGTTGACATCCCAGCCCAAAATTGGTTTTTCAAAAAGCATGGAACCCATCTCTGTTTCTCTTGGAAAAGGCTATTCAACCACTCATTGTCTTGTAAGCCAAAATCTGATATGAAATTAGCCCATTTGGATGTCAATTCAGATATGGTGGAAGACTCATAAACAACCTCCTTCATAGCATACTTCATATTTTTATATTCTGCATAACCTTTCAACTTTTCTGGAATTTTTTTCATTATATGCCATAGACACCACCTATGACGGGCTTCAGGAAAAACTATCTGAATGGCATTTTGCATTGCCTTGCACTGGTCAGTGATAATACCCGTAGGAGCCTTCAATGACATGGAACGTAACCATGATTCAAATAACCAAATAAAAGAAGTGGTGTCTTCACTTGATAACAACCCACACCCTAACAATATGGAGTGTCCATGATGATTTACACCCACAAATGGCACGAACGACATGTCATATTTATTGGTCAAGTATGTTGTATCAAATGAAACAACATCGCCAAAGTATTCACAAGCCGCCCTACTTCTAGCGTCAGCCCAGAAAACATTTTTCACACGATTATCATCATCCAGGTCTATATCAAAATATAAATCCTTGTTTAAGTCCCTCATTTGTGAAAAATAATTCAATAAAGCTTTCCCATCACCTTCTTTTCCTAGTGCACGTCTTTGTTTATTGACATAATTGCGTATATCTCGTTCGACAAATTGGAGGTTTTCATAACCTCCTGCACTACTAACAACTGACCGAAAGCTTTTATTGATCCTCACACCTGCATCATCATTTATGTCTAGAGTCCTCTTCACATGCAAACTAATGTTCCTATTGCTTCGAAACATTCTGGATTTATTTGGGCTAAGAGAATGTGAATGTTCATCATTTATCGACATAATATACCATAGTCCTTCCTTTAATCCAACTGTTATCCGTACAAGACATGAATTTGTTTTGGTGGGTTGGGTTCTAATTTCAGTTGTGTAGCAGAAACATACTTACCTGCCCTTTCACACACCAACATGAAGTACCGCAATTGGTTATCGGGCCCCTTCTTTGAACTCCTTATTTTGATGCCAAATCCTTTTTGTATGGCATATTGTCAAAAAAATGACTTAACTGCATCTGCAGTTTCAAAGGACATTCCTACACATGGAACAAAACCGTCGTATTTTGTTGTAGTCTTGACATTTGCGTCAGGAGATCCTTCATCATGGCCAACCAACACTTCTTCATGTAAACTTGTGACATCTGCATTACTGGGTATGTTATCATGTACACCTATTATTTCTTGGTTTACACCTTTGAGAGGATCATCACATTGTTGTACATCCGCATCACTACCTATGTCATCATACACGGCCAAAATGCCTTCTTTGACAGCTACATCTCTGTTTTCATTTATATCTCCCATGCTAGATAAACGATGAAGGATACAATTCCTACCATTGACAACAATATAATAACAACCATCTCCTTTAAATTATATTCATATTACAATATACTAGTTTACCTACTTACATCATGCAAAGATACAAAACCAAACACAAGTTTAGGAGGCATTATGAACCGTATTACAAAGCCTAACCTAAAATTTAGCCACGAAAGTGCCTATTTTATGTAGCTAAAATTTTACTCTATTCATTGTGCCATTTGATCAAACAGTTGGTGACCAGATTTGTATATTGTAACCCAACAAGTGGAAAAACACTTTCAACACCACTTTCATAACAAATTATTTACAAATTAAACAGCTAACGAACCAATTATTCAGCAAAAAATTCATGAAAATTGTAGACTAACATGAACATAGGCACAAAACGAGAAGAATGCACTTACTTGAACCGTAAAAATGCAGCTTAGGAAAAGGATATTCGATAGATAATGATAATGGAGGAGATTGATGGCGAGAGGAAGGTAACAATCAACAAATTTCTTCAACGTCGGTGCTTCTATCGCGCAGATGTGAAACAGTGACTGTCTGGCGTCGCTCACTGATTTTGCCTTTAGGTTACACGTAAGGTCTCTTGAGCGACTTTATCGTCGCTTACATTTAATTATGATAGATAAATTAATATTATAATATATTAGCATAATATAACCGATCATATACCACTTATAATCGATCATCATAACCTATAATCGATTATAACCTAAAATAATCGATCATTTTATCTGATTTTTCTAATATCGCTCAAGCGAAATTCACATCGCTCGAGCGACGCCACCTGCTAAGATTGGGGATTCTTGGGTTGTGTTTCGCTTGAGCGATACTATTATCGCTCGAGCGATATCCGACTCAAACATGTGGTCACCCATGTTATATTATGCGGCTAACTTTGATCGATGTTTAGCCACAGGCCAACATTCGCTCAAGCGAAATTCACATCGCTCGAGCGATGCCACCTGCTAAGATTGGGGATTCTCGGGTTGTGTTTTGCTTGAGCGACACTAGTCTCGCTCGAGCGATATCTGATTCACTTTTAAGAGCGGTTAAAGTGGAACCACTATCATATAGGTGTCACTTTTAAGAGCGGTTAATACTTTGACCGCTCTTAAAAGTGATCATATAATAGCGGTTATTTCTAGGACTGCTCTCTTTAGTAGGTTTAGATAGCGGTTCTGGGAACCACTATCTAAAGTCCCAATTTAAAAAAAAATTATTTAAATTTGAAATGCCAACGGAACCACGTTGACGATGTTGCCGGAAAAATTGTACAATGCGGTGGTGAGTGAGTTCGACTGACAAGTTGGGCAAGTTCACAACCGCGTGAGGAAGGTCGAGGTCGAGGAAGGAATAAAAAAGTTCTGTGTTATAAAAATGAGAATTAGAGAAGGAAGAGAAATAGGTAAGAGAATAAATTATTTAATAATAAAAACACTGTACATTTAATATTTTTTTATTCAATAACACTATACATTTATTATTTTTTAATTAGATTATCAAACAAATATTTAAAATGGATTGTGAAAATATCAGGATTCAGACATTAAAACTTTACTAATAGACATTCACCAATAATGGTATACTGGTGTGATTTTGATAGAACGGCACCTTCACTCGTTCTGCATCTGATGTCATAATTTTTTTTTTTTGTGTATTTGTGTGTGATATAAAAACATGTGATAAATTTTCTACATTAAATGGTATTGTTAAATGAGTTCACACCACTGAGAAAAAGTGACGAAGGAACCAACAAAATATCTCACACTGGTGTACTAAGGAATCACCTGAGTGAGGCCACGTAAAATGAAAGTAAAGTATCAAACAGATATCACACATTGATATAATAAATCTCTACAGTAATTAATATACTTTTTTATAACATTTTTTTTATCATCAGAAGTTTGATGCTGCTTAGAATTAATAATAATATAATAATAATAATAATAATAATAATAATAATAGTAATTTGTAAATTTTATTTTCCTTTAATATATTATGATATATTTTAAAGATAAAATTATGATAAATTATATTAATACATAATACGAAAATTTATCTTAACTATGCGATTATTATATCAGATAAAAGATTATAATATTTTTTATTTTTAGGTAAAATATTTAAAATTTAGTTTTAAGGTCGATTGAGAATTATGTTCGTACTTGAAAGCATGATCATATTTTCTTTTATTTTTACAATTTGTACGAGTATATTTCTCACTATTTTTTAAAATGTAGAATTGGAAATAAGTGAGAGATGATGCAAAAGAAGAATATGTATTGCTATTCGTAGCTTCTTCGTATTAAAATAATGCTTCTCCCAATGGCCGTTTATATTCGATAGTCAAATTATTCGTTCATTTATTTTTGCTCCTTTCACACTTATTGCTCAATTGAGGTTATTAAAATAAAATTTTGATGGGCAACAAATTATATTTTAATTATTACGTTTTTTTTTCAAGTTGTTTTTACCGAATAAAAAAATGCATTTTGGATAGCAGTTTTTTTCTTTTAAATACTTTTAGCACCTAAAAAGTATTTTTTTAAAATAATATTCTTTATGTATTTAAGTGCAGAAGTACTTTTGCAAAAGAATTAACTGAAATTCAAAGATGCTAAATAAAACTTATGCGTTAAGAAAAAATTCTGAACACATAACAAGTTTATTATTATTATTAAAATTAAATGGATATTTTTATAACTTTATAAACTAATTAATGGAGCAAAAGTTTGTAACTTCGTATTCTTTAGTTTAGAATTGTAATTCATTTATATTCTTCTTTCTTTTTTCCTTATAATCCTTAAAAGAAGAAAAAAATAACTTTTGTTTTATTCAAATTTTTTTATTATTGTATGACATATTATCATATTGTATAATTTCTTTAAAATAAAAAATGTCTGAGTCTTATGTTATTATAATGATTATGTTTAATCTTTGTATCTTTGAACTCTAATTTCTTAAAATTTTATTCTTTAAAGTTATATTACATAACATCAATAGTAGAGTCTCCTTCACTATTCATCCTTTAGTCTTAGATTAGATATTATGTTTTTCTATAATCATAAATCACACAACTTTTATGAACTGAGACCAAAAGTTATTTATATACATTATTTTCTATAAATCTCATCAAATACTTTTTAAAAATAAAATCGCGAAAAACTAAAATTCAAATATTTCACACGTGATAATTCATCATGATAATAATATCACAACGTACGTGAGACCAAAATACTATATTTTAACATACGGACGAGTCTCATGTAATTTAAAAATTGAAAAAAATAAAATTTAATATTTAATCTCTACCTTTTTTATTGATATATATATATATATATATATATATATATATATATATATATATATATAATCTCTTATTTCTTAAGATAGTTTATATTTAGATTTAATTATAAAAATAATGAATGAAAATAAGTGAAGATGTTTTTTTAATGCGTAGAGTATTCTAATTTCAATAAATTTTTTTATATTTTCTGTTTTGAAGAATGAAGATAAAAGAAAAATTATATTTTTCAATATATAAGTTTACCTGTCACTTTAATAATAAATAAAATAATAATTACTTTATTATTTTATTTTTGTTTTTATTTTCATTTTTATAAAAATCAAATTTTGTATATTTTATTTTTATCATATTATATATATATATATATATATATATATATATATATTCTATCTCTCTCTTTTTTTTCGAAGGTTATATTTAAATTTAATTATAAAGATAATAAATGAAAAAAAAGGATTTTTATAGAGTATTCTAATTTCATTTTTTTATATATTTTCTGTTTTAAGAATAAAGATTTAAAAATTTATGTTTTTTGATATAATAAAATAATTATTATTTCATTATTTTATTTTTATTATTTATTTACATTTTTATACAAATCAAATTTTTATTATTTTGTTTTCATCATATATTATATTTAATTTTTTGTTACTTTTATATTTATAATGGTAAATAACTATATATTAAAATAATAAATAACATTATTAATATAATACAATTTTATTTTTCTTTCTATTCAAATTTTTTCTCTTTTTTTTCTCTTAATCCAAATCATTTATTTTTTTTATTGGCCTAAATGTATGCAAATGGTGAATTTATAAAAGAATCTCCAACAAGTGTTTTTATCTTCGTAATAAAAGTAATAAATATTAACAGAACTATGCATATATGTCTCGTCCCTTAATATATAAATTAAATAATAGGGTAAGTAGGTTTTCAATCGTTATATTTTCATGTGAAATTGTATTAGTTCTTATATTTTTATGTGAAATTTTAAATAGTTCTTCCATTAAAGTTCACATTAAAATAATCCATATACATTTGAAATGATTTGAATAGGTACCTATTTTAAATGACGTTAAATATATGGTGACCTGTATAACAAAGATAACATGACTCATTTATTATTTGATATGTGTAATTATTAAAAAAAAACAAAGCTCTTCTTAAAAAAATAGAAATTATTCAACATAGATTATTATTTAAAAAAAAAAGTATAAGTTTTTTTTTCTCACGCACCAAAGCTCATCAGTTTTCAGTCACAACCACTTTTCATTCTCTCTTCTTTTTTCATCACAGTCTACTTTTCGTTTTCTCTTTTTCTCGTCACACACCAAATGTCTTTTCTTTTTTCCCTTTCTCTCGTAAATGTTGTATAAAGTTAAAGTGACTTTGAAGTTCGAGGGTTCTATCGGTTCATTGTGGTTTGACTGATAGTGCGACGGTGGTGCACAACGGCAATGTGCGACGGTGGTATACCATAACTAGGGTTTTCATTTCGAAAATTAAGGTAGAGAAGTTTAAATGACTTATAAATGGAAGAGAAGTTTAAATTTATTTTTAAATAGCTTTTAAATGACTTTTAAATGTTATAATTGCGGATTTAAATAACTTTTAAAAGCTTTGAAAGCAATGAGGGGAGATTGATGAAAATGTCCCTACATTCCCAAGAGATGATTTTGATGATGATTTCGAGTCAACTACATTCAAGTCAACACCATTCAAGATGAATTAGGGATAAGCTGAATTTATGACGTTGGTGAAAATGTGAAACATTTTCCTACATGCCCAAGATATGTTTTTGATAAAGATGATGATTTAAGCAAGCCCAAAATGATTCCTGAAGACTAGATAGAGTCTTAGAATACTGGATATGAAGGTACAAGTTGATGAAGTAATATTATGCATAAGTCTCCAAAGCACAAGTGTGATAAAATTCATAACATGATATTTTTCACTGTCATAATCAATTATGATGCATCAGAAATGGAAAAATGATTTTCTCTGTCATAATTGATTATATTGGTAACATAATCAATTATGACAATTCAAATTTGAAAAATATATTTGTTTTGAAGAATAAATATTTTTGAATATATCCTGATTTTTATTCACAAAAATATTAATGTCCAACAACCATTTTCTGATGCTATTTTTCTATTTAATTAAGTTTTGATGAAAAATCAAATACACACAATTACAGAATTCGAAAATACAATTTACATTCAATCAGTTTTGAGAAAAAGAATTTTGAGCAAAACAACAAAGATATTTTACACCTTTTGAGAAAACCCTATTCTCTATTGCCTTCTGTGCTTTCATTGTTAATCACACTTGTTCTTGGAGATTGACATTCTGCAGGCTTCTACAATTTGTTGTCTCCATTATCTCTTTCTCTTTTCCTGATTATATTATCGCTTCCGCTTTATCTGTGTTCAAACAAATTATTGACTCACAAATAAATTTTTAATTTGACATCTATTTTAATTTGTGCATCTATTCACCCCCCTCTAGATGTCATTTGTCTAACAAGTGGTATCAGAGCTTGGTTAGATAAGATATTTCTAAACGATCTGTCAAGATATCTATGCAGAATCAAGTTTACAGGGAAGGAGTCTCAATAAACAGACCACTATTATATGAAGGAGAAGACTATCAGTTTTGGAAGGCGAGAATGAAAATATTTTTACAAACACTAGATTACGGTGTTTGGGATGTTGTACTCAACGGTCCCTACATTCCGATGAGAACAATGGAGTTTGGAGCTGTTCCAAAGACTTTTGATCAATGGACGCCGGATGAAAATAAGGGTGCCCATTATGATGTAAGAGCCCGAAATGCTATTGTTTTTGCCTTAACTCGTAATGAATTTTTCAGGGTCTCACAATGCAAGACGACAAAAGAAATATGGGACACTCTTGAAGTAACACATGAATGAACAAATGAAGTAAAGCGAGCATGTAATAACACACTCATCCAGGAATATGAATTATTTCAAATGCAGCAAAATGAAAGCATCATGGATTTCCAGACACGCTTCACACATATAGTAAATCACTTGAAAGCATTAGGAAAAAGTTTTGACAATGAGGAGTTGAACACAAAGATCTTGAAATCCTTAGACAGGAATTGACAACCAAATGTCACTACTATTACAGAATCAAAGGATCTCACAAAAATGTACATTGCTACTCTATTTGGAAAGCTGCAAGAACATGAGATGGAGCTATAAAGGTGCTCTAAAAGCAGAAAAATCTTCACAAGACGAAAGCGAAAATGAAGGTAAATTTTCGGACTCTGATATGTCTCTTTTTGTTAAACAATTTTCTCGCTTTATAAAGAACAGGAAAAAGAGACAACAAATAAAGGAGAAAACAAATAAATTCCATTGCTATGAATGTGGAAAACTTGGTCATATCAAACCAGACTGTCCGGAACTTAAGAAAGAGAAGAAATATATGAAAGAGAAGAAGAAAGAAAAGAACGATACCTATGAGAGAAAACGCAAAGCTTATATTGCTTGGGAGGATAATGATTCTTCTATAACACAAGAGAGTTCTTCCGAAAGCAATGATGGAGAAGAAGAAGCAAATCTTTGCTTGATGACAAAAAGTGATGATGAAGCCTCATCACAGATAAGTAGTACAAATTCCTTAAATGAATATGATGAGTTATTTAAAGAATATCAAGATATGTATGAAGGTTTTACCAAGTTATCTAAGAAATATAATGCACTTAGGCAAAAGTTTAATGTATTAGAAAATACTGTTGGTATTTTTGAAAAAGAAAATGAGTGCTTAAAGAAATATGCTGAGAAATTTAAAATTTTGCCTAAAAATAAAGAAGTTGCTAAATCTTGTGAAAATTGTAATCATTTGGAAAATGAGATTTTCAAGTTAGAGAAAATAATAAGCAAGTTTTCAAAATCTTCTGAAAATCTTGATTCTATATTAGGTTATCAAAGAGGGAATTCTAGCAAAGCTGGACTTGGTTACAAATCCAAAGAAAGTCTAGAACCTCATAAAACTATTTTTGTGAAAAATTCAAGGAAAACAGATGTGAAACCAGTTTCAAAAACTTTAAAAAACTCATTTAGACCTTTTCAAAGAAAACCAACATGTTTTTATTGCATGAAAATAGATCATACATCAAATAAATGTTACATAAAACATTTTGGCATATCTAATGACAAATATGAATGGGTGCCTAAAGGAACAAAACATTTATATATGTCTAGATGATAGTTTGAGCATCTAATTGATTATCAGAATCGGAAATTTTTTTCTTGTTGTCATAATCAATTATGTTGAAAGTTTGAATTTATGAAAATTTGAAATTATTAAAGTTTGAAATTTTGCAATTTGAGATTTTTGAAATTTAAATTTTGCAGTTTGAGATTTTTTATAAAATTTTGAAGTTTGAGATTCTTGAAATTTGAAATTTTGCAATTTTAGATTTTTTTTAATCTTGCAGTTTGAGATTTTTGAAATTTGAAATTTTGCAGTTTGAGATTTTTTTTAAAATTTGCAGTATGAGATTTTTGAAATTGAATCTAAATTGGAATTTGAAATTTGAATTTGAAATTTGGGATTAGAAATTTGAATTTGAAATTTGTTTGAATTTGAAATTTGTTACAATTTGAATTTGAAATTTGAAATCTGGAATATGAATTAATTTGAATTTGAAAGCTGTCTAAATAATAAGACTACAATTGGGGGGAAACTACTGTATTTCATTCCATTATCTCTATAATCATTTTATTCCCCTATCTTTCTCTCTCGTCATTTGTCTTGGGTATCCTAAATATTGTCTCCTTAATATGATATTCTTCTCTATGACACTTTGTAATGCATTATCTTCTCTACCTTGATTTATGTACTAATATGTACAAATTTGTTCTTAGTTTCTATTGCAATATTTTTCATAATTATCAATAAAACAGGGAGATATTTTGTTGATACAAATCTGTGTGAAACACGGGAGATTTTTTCTCTTATAATATTTTTCATAATTATCAATGAAACAGAGAGATATTTTGATCTGTGTGAAACAGGAGGAGATTTTTTTTCTCTTATAATATTTTTTTTATAATTATCAATGAAATAGGAAGATATTTTGATAATATTAATTTGTGTGAAATAGGGGAATATTTTTTCTTATAATATTTTTTATGATTATCAATGAAACAGGGGGAGATTTTTTGATGAATTAAAATCTGTGTGAAATTCTTTCCTATCTAAATTAAACAAGAGGAGTTAAGAGAAGTCTTTGCTCATATGAATTAGGGGGATTATTGTTATTAATATATCCAGGCGAAGATTAAGAGACTCTAACACTTACAAATCTGTGCTAATCTTGAGCTGGCTATATAGAGTCAAGCATTTTAATTCATTTCAGGTGTTTCCTTGATCATCATCAAAAATGGGGAGATTGAAAGCAATGAGGAGGAGATTGATGGAAATGTCCCTACATTCCCAAGAGATGATTTTGATGATGATTCAAGTCAACTACATTCAAGTCAACACCATTCAAGATGAATTAAGAACAAGCTGAATTTATGACGTTGGTGAAAATGTGAAACATTTTCCTACATGCCCAAGATATGTTTTTGATAAAGATGATGATTCAAGCAAGCCCAAGATGATTCCTGAAGACTAGATAGAGTCTTAGAATACTGGATATGGAGGTACAAGTTGATGAAGTAATATTATGCATAAGCCTCCAAAACACAAGTGTGATAAAATTCATAACATAATATTTTTCACTGTCATAATCAATTATGATGCATCAGAAATGGAAAAATGATTTTCTCTATCATAATTGATTATATTGGTAACATAATCAATTATGACAATTCAAATTTGAAAAATATATTTGTTTTGAAGAATAAATATTTTTGAATATATCCTGATTTTTATTCACAAAAATATTAATGTCCAACAACCATTTTCTGATGCTATTTTTCTATTTAATTAAGTTTTGATGAAAAATCAAATACACACAATTACAAAATTCGAAAATACAATTTACATTCAATCAATTTTGAGAAAATAATTTTGAGCAAGACAATAGAGATATTTTACACCTTTTGAGAAAACCCTCTTCTCTACTTACTTCTGTGCTTGCATTGTTAATCACACTTGTTCTTGGAGATTGACATTCTACAAGCTTCTACAATTTGTTGTCTCCATTACCCAAGTGTGTCTGTTCTCATTTTTATTACCTTCATCCTTTGTGTATTGGTGGCAAAGGAAGTGTTTTCATCCTTTGATTTGTTCAAAGGAGGTTTTCATCCCTAGTGTGATTCTAGGGAGTTGTTCATCTTTAGTGGGATTCTAAGGAGATATTTTTTCATCCTTTGATTTGTTCAGAGGAAGTGTTCATCCCTAGTGGGATTCTAGGGAGGTGTTCATCCTTAGTGGGTTTCTAAGGAGGTGATTGTCTTTTTAATTAGTTTACTTTTTACTAGTTCTTCTGCTGAGTTGATTGTAATTTGTAAACTGAATTTGAAAGATAGTGAATGGGGAGTCACTCTTGTGTTAAGAGTTGACTGAGAACTGGATGTAGGGTTGATTATACCTGAACCAGTATAAATCACTGTATACTCTTCTCTTTCCCTTATCTCTTTCTCTTTTCCTGATTATATTATCGCTTCCACTTTATCTGTGTTCAAACAAATTATTGACTCACAAATAAATTTTTAATTTGACATCTATTTTAATTTGTGCATCTATTCACTCCCCTCTAGATGTCATTTGTCTAACAAACTTGACACCTTTTAATTTAATTTTTTTAAATAATTACACGTGTCAAATAATGAATGTGTCATACCATTTTTGTTAGACACGTAAGCATATACTTAATGTCGTTTTAAATAAAAACATATTTCAATCATTTAAAAAATAAAGGAATCATTTTTATATGTACTATGACAAAGATACTATTTTCAATTTTACATTAAAATATAGGGACTAAAAACATACTTAACCCTAAATAACATGTGGCAGATGGTATCATTTATATCAACTCAAAAACCTAAAATTTACATTTCATTCTTATGGTATAATAATAATGCTTCATTCATTTTTATTATTATCATTATCAATAATAATAATAATATTATTATTATTATTATTTCAGTTATTTTTTTAAATCACAATCTTTACTTATTTTTCGTTATATTTACTTTAATATTAATTTTTGTTTGTCAGATAATATTATTTTGAATGTAATGTATGTATTAGTGGATCTAATTAGATACTATATTTTATAAATCTAAAAAAATTATAAATAAGATTATTTTATCTATAAACAAAAACATCTCGATATATTTAATATGATAATATAATTATTATTGTTTTATTTCCTATCGACAATAAATCATAAAATACAACCAAAACTAAAGAAATCTGTTGGGATAGATATAAAAATTAATAATGTTTTATCTCATGCTTTAATAACTAACATTCATAACAGCCATGTCCATGCAATTTTTGTTCCTCAAGTAAAAAAAATAACAAAAATTAAGGAGAAATCAAATTGTCATTACTTATTTCTCAAACGTTAACAAAAAAACTTATCTTCCATCAAATGTTCTAAAATTCTCTTCCACCTAAGTTTTCCCCTTCTCTATTTGTTTCTTGCATTCCGAAAACGGGTATATTCTTGATTTTTCTCTTTAAAAATAAACCACCTGGCAACTTTGGCAGCATCAAAGATTATCCTTAAAATATATAGACAAAAATATATTCTTAAAAACTAAAATACATATTATCAGTCGAAACCAGAGAATAGCATCTATTATTTTGTCCCCTCATCTCCACACTATTCTAACATCTAAAGAACCAGAATACCTCACTGACATGACATTTTTTTTTTTTATAAAACAATATATGAACGAATTTATAAAAAAAATATCTGGTTTTATTTTTGTTCGAACGTAAAATAATTTTAATTTGTAATTTTTGTTCTCCCTTTTATTGATGAAAAGACTTGTCTGAAAAAATCTTAATACTATTAGAACCCCTTCATCATGCAAGTACTCCACATCACAAAATAAAAAACTTTAACAATTTAATTAAAGATACAAACAGGTAAAATTAAAATAAGCAGTTATTTAATACTTTATTTACACACTTTGTTTCTTTTTTTTTTCAGAAGTATAGACATATTTTGTTTACATTAAATAATAATCTTCTTCTCTTCGAATCTTCTGTTCCCTGGCTATGAAAGCCTCCACAGTGCGACGAAACTCCTCGTTGCTCATTCCATCTTCAGGGCACGAAATTCGCGCCACTTCTTCAACAGGGGCACCTTCAATTCTCTTCATTTTGTTCTCAGTCTCACACCTGCGCAACACACGACATCGTTTCGCCCTCAAAATCTCCGTCTCGCACCTTCTATAACCTTTCTTGGCTTCCCCTGTTTTCATCCTCTGTTTCTCTGCCGCAACAAAGTTGTGGTTTTTTGTTGTGTTTTGAACGAACTCTTGGTAAAGATCAGGCTCCGCAACGACGTTGTTACCCTGAGCGGAGAACTGAGCGAAGAGTGCGATGATTATGATGTTTCCGAGGAGGAAAACAAAGCGAGGACTGTTCATGAAGAGTGACAAGTCTCTCAGGTACTCGCTCGAGTTTCTCACTGCAACGGGAAGCTGCATGGAGAACCTTGAAACCAACACCAACACGGCGCACACTTCGATTATACGTAACAAGCTCGCGACCCTTCGAAGCTTGCGGTATTTGAGCATGGCGTTGGCTTTCTCTGCTTGGAGGTTTTTGAAGCTGAACGAGTCCATTGCTTGAAGAGATGATGTGTTTTCTGTGTTTCACTCAAAAGGGAATAGAAACTTGTCTATGGCAATAGAACGTGTGCGCGATGTTGCAGAGAACTGTGAAGAGGCTTCTGCAGTTGGAAGCATGGATACAGAGGAAAAAGGGGAAGTGAATTTGACGTGAGATGTGAACTCTGTTTTGCATACAGAGAACAGAGTGGCTCTGGAAGTGGTGCTATTCCTTCTTCTTTATAGACCAGAATCCAAACTTTTCAGAAAATACTAAAATAAAAATCTCTCAATATTCCATCGTCTACTCTTTCTAATTTTATCTTTTTCTTAATATATGATTAGAAATAAGGGATTTATAATTTAGCCTTAAAGAAATTTAGTTTCTTAATATATGATTAGAAATAAAGAGTTGGTAAGTTGAGATATAAATATATATAGTTTGAGAAATTAGTAATTTGTATAAAATTCATCACCATTCTCTTTACATACATTGCAGTTTGAATTATTTGTGGAACTTGGAATGTTCTTCTTTCTAAACTGTATTTGGACTGAAAGGAATAACTTGACGTGGAAATTGATGGGTTTGAGTTGCTATTCTGACGAGGGGGTGACAATTGGCAATTTTTAAATAAGGTGTTGTAGAATTAATTCCAAACTTTAAAAAGTGAAAACAAAAATAAAACTAAAAATAAAAAGCAGAATATTTGTCTGATCCTTGTGATTAGATAGCGAATGAAAAGACAGATGATGAGAAACAAACGCTGCTTCTACACGCCTTACCCTTCAGCCTTTTTTGTTTTAAATGATTAATATTATAAAAAATATCAAAATAATAAATATTTTTGAAAATCTCCTTCTAAAAGATTTAAAATGAGTTAATGGTCTTTAAAACACATGTCTCTAATACTATTATAATGATATTTTAGAATTTTATAGGAATGATAATAATAATTTAATTATTTTCTTTATTATTGCCATTATTACAAGTACAATACTGATATAAAAACTCATTAGATGGATGATACTAAAAATATCTATCAATGCCATATTTTTCACGTTAATGGTATATAAGAAATGAGATTAAACTAGTGGAAGTACAGGGCTTAAAAATTGGAATAAAATAGATGTGACAATAATATCTGAAATTGAAAATATCATTATCAGATTGTGATGCTACTTAAGAGCTATGTGTGTGGATATGGTTCCAGATTCTGCATTATTGAAAGCAGGACCTTCCCACAGAATCAGTGAAACAATGACTTCTCCCTCTTCTTCCTGCTTCTACAAATGCTTCTTCATGGGATCTCAAACAGGATGAAGAATAATACCTCTTCTGTAAACACAAAATAGTTACTTCAAAAGTTTTCAATGCATCAACAATTATTTTATTAACTCCTTTTGTTTCCATTTCTTCATGTCTGTGGATCTTTGTGCTCATGCAATCTAGATAATGATTTTCAACATAAACTGTTTTTTTTTTCCTCTACCAAACACCCCATTAAATCAAACAAAAATCATAAATATATCTTCTTAGCTCTACAAATTTATCTCCAAGAAGGTATTTATGAAAAAAATTAATAAATAAATTAATTAAAATTAAATATTTTTTTAACTAACTTATTCACACAATTATTACTGTATTTAGCTTTTATGAATGAAATAATTTTTTAAATTTACATTTTTAAGTTAATATCTATTTTTAATAATATATACTTTGATATATAATTATAAAATGTTTTAATTATAAAAATATGTATGTTTACAAATATTTGATTTAAATAATAATGCAATATCATAATAAAAAAGAAACATATATTAAATTACTCATATAATTTTTATAAATCTAATAGTAATAATAATTTATTAAAATAAAACTTTCTTTGTAAAATAATAATTTCTTATATTTTCTACTAATTTTCATTTATGTAAAAATTATAGCATTTACATTACAATGATAATCGAGAAATCAATTTACTGAATAATATATATTAAAATAAAATTTATCTAAATAAAATATTTATCAATTTACTTAAATAACCAAATCGGTTCAGGATTGATACACAACATTTTATCATAAAGAATATAGTTCTACACAAAGTAGTTTTTTTTTTCCTTTTCACTCATCTTTCTCTTATTTTTTTCTTTATTTACTTGTTGTTTTTTTCCCTTTTTCTTTTTTAATTTACTCATTATTTTTATTTATTTATTTCTAATTTTTCTTCTTTCTTTTTTCCGTTTTATTATATTAGTATTTTAATTAAAAATACTACATTAAATAATAAAATATTAATTTTTAAAAATCAACATGAAATAATAAAATATTTATTTTAAAATATTTTAATAAATACATTTATAAAATTAATTAATTTAAATAATAATTATGATTTAATTTAATTATAATTAATTACTAAATAAAAAATAAAAAATTTAATATTTTAATTAGTTTAGTAATTGATTTATTATGATAAAATAATTTTAAATTAACTATTTATTATCATCACAATTTTAAATAATTAATTAATGTTTTTAGTTTTAATATAATTTTTTAAAAATATTTTTAATAATTTATAATTTAATATTTTAAATTAAAAAATGTGTAAAAGAGACAAGAATAATAAAAGACAATAGAAAAAAAGAAAAAACATAAATAATAACAAATAAGAAAAATAATAATAAATTATATTTATTAGTTAAATTAATAAATTAAATATATTTATTTATGATATTTATTCGATAATATATATATATATATATATATATATATATATATATATATATATATATATATATAACAATTGAAAATATTTTTTTTTTCATGATCTCACTTTTTTATATTTGAATTTAAAGGTGATAATGTCAAATTTCAAATTCCGATAATCATATAAATTTTAAAGGAATTATTATATTATTTTGCTTGTAATTATATTTTCTTTTCACTGTTTTGCCGTTTTAAGAGTTAATTATTAGTAGTGAACCAAACTGAAAGACAGCATGAATAGACAATTTTTCTATTTAAAAAAAAAACACATTTAAAAAAAAAATCAAAATTACGAGAATAAAATATATTTTTAACCAAAGCAAAAAACAAGATATCTTTTAAAAAAACAAAAATCTTAAGAAAGGTACCGTACAAATAACTTACTTCAACTTATTAAACTTATGCTGAAATTATTAAAGAATTGTTATTTTTCATTTTCTCTATGAAGGTCATGAAATATTTTTAATTATTAAAAAGTTAAGAATAACATGATTTTATAATTTTTAATACACAGATTTTTTTTTTGAACCGATATATAGTATGCACAATTCAACACAGATTCTACTCAGTTTTCTATTTTTTTGAATTTTTTAGAAATATATTATGAAATATTTTTGAATAATTTAAGAGAATCAACATATATTTATTTTTAAAAATAAGAAAATAGGGTAGAGATAAAAGAAACGAAAAAATTAGTGTAAGTTATTTATTAATATTATATTATTATACATCAAACCAGTAGTATATGAAAATTATTAAGTTCTTTGACTTTTGGTGTGACAAATAGAAACTTGAATCTATATACCAAAACAAAATCTATTGGGTTTTAAGATGGGCCTGTTGGGCCACAAGCCCGGGAGGAATTAGACATCGTGTGTCTCTTATAAAGAAGCTAGGGTTTTCGGAGATTTGTGTTTCCGCCTCTGCCTGAGAGAGAGTGTAAACCTTCATCTACTTCTTCTGTTACTTTACTTTACCTCTCACAAATCATGGTGCGTTTTTTCTGTTTCCGACGAGCAAATCTTCTTCTTTACTTTCCCTAGTTCATGAGAATTGTGATTGAATTTGTGGGTTATTGCTTGCAGGCTCCGAAGAAGGATAAGGCTCCTCCACCTTCCTCCAAGCCCGCCAAATCTGGCGGTGGCAAGCAGAAGAAGAAGGTTTGTCTTTTGTTAAAGTTTCATTTGTTACTTAATATAATTTGTCTGGTCTATTAGGTATATCTGGGTTGGTGCCTTTACCTTTATTTTATCATCTGCCAGAACTTCATTTTTTGTTTGTTAGAGTTTATTTTTCTGTGTGTTCGTGAAATACGAGAGATGTTTGATGTGATGTCTTGGTTGAAATTTGCCTTAACAGAAGTGGAGCAAGGGAAAGCAAAAGGAGAAGGTGAACAACATGGTGCTGTTTGATCAGGGTACCTATGACAAGCTCCTCACCGAAGCACCCAAATATAAGCTTATCACTCCGTCCATCCTCTCTGATCGATTGAGGGTATTTTTTTTTTTTTTTTTGTGATCTAACAGATTAGTACGTTTTATGAGTCAACGTGGGTTTTAGGCATGATTTCATTTGAGTGTCACTTGCACTCTTTTCTCCAATTAGCCTAGGATTTGTCGTTTCCTATTATGCATATTCATCACCCAAGAAAATGTGTTTCTAGTTCTGCTTATTTATGAATAAATAATTGTTATTTTTTCCAGCTTCTTGAATAACGAATAAGTGATTGTATGCGTATACTTAATTTGGACCAAACAAGTACTAATCGTGGAATATTATTGTATGCAATCTGAATCATATGAGTTGTACATATGGTTTTCTGCTATGTTGTTTTGTTGGTGAGTGTTTATATAGTTTTGTTGTATTTGTCATGGTGTTTGATTTTGTTTGGATTTTGAAAAAATTCAAATGGTAACTGACTAACTGTTCATGAGAAAATAAGTATTTTCTCTCATCCTTGAGTGTTAATCCAGTGTCTAATATGTTGTAAAAGACTGAACTGTTGATTGTTCAATAATTGATTATCAACTTCATACGTCATCTTCAAAGTTCACTGTTCATATTATCAACCTGAAATTGACAATGACTTTAGTGTACCTCTTTAGGATTCAAGAGCTGGCCTCTTATAGGGCAACATGCCCTTTCACCTCGATGTATACAATGCATGTCTTGATAATCATTTGAGTAGCTTAATGCATGTTTGATGACCTTGCGTCTAAAATATTAAAGGTTATTTGTACAAGGCATAAGCCTGCCCGTCCATTGGATTTGATGCTAGTCTAACAATTTCAGTTGACATGCTCTATGTATTGATTTAATATATAAGTCTGCCGCTTATGTGGTGCAGACTGACAGTTGCATGTGGCTGAAAACTGTCAAAATAAATGATATATCAAATAATATATAATTGTTTTACATGCACTTTACAGATTAACGGATCGCTGGCAAGGAAGGCGATAAGAGAACTGATGGCTAGAGGTTCCATCAGGATGGTGTCTGCCCATGCAAGTCAGCAAATTTACACGAGGGCAACGAACACCTAAATGTGAAATTGTTCTTAGGTTATGGAGTATTCGTAGAAATAGTGAAGTATTGTCCCTTTCAAGTTCTAAATTGTTGCTGGATCCATTTTGAGGTTTTATTTTTGGTTTCCTTCCAACGTTTTACCTTTCAAAATATTCTGACTGTTATCTTATTTTTACATGTTTCATTTACTTGAATTGTTAATGTGGCAGAGATTTTTTTTGATAACCAAACCATGTGGAAAATATTTGTTTCGGATTTAATTATGTTTTTTGGCTGGGGTGGTAGTCAGTACAAGAGTTCTGTTAATTTCACTTGGAATATTTTTTTTGGCTGGTAAAATCAAGTTTGAGAAAATGATCAACATATTTGCATATGAAGTAATTGTGATATTTTCATTATGATTATTAATTGGATTTTTCATATTCATTTTGTCCATGGTCTATAGCATTGTTTATTTAGACGTATGAACAATTCGTATCCCAGCTGAGGTCATTCGCACCACGTCTTCCTTGATGTGAATTATAAGTACAGTTTTTAAGTATTTTTGTAAGTTGTTAATAGAGGTGAATTTCATCGTCAGAGAATTTTTTTCGTAAAGCTTATGAAGTCAATAACAAACGTTTGGAAGCAGTACAATTAAAACTTATTAACCTGGAAGCAGTAAATGAAAAATAATTCTACTGCCCACTACATTTGCGTTGCTCTTACTGTGCCCTTGCATTTATTCAATTACCTTGTAGTGTTTTAAGTGGTCAATTGCTCGTTTTAAGTTCTGTACTATTCTATAGTATGTTGGATTCGCAGTCACCGCGTTTACAGCTAAACGTTTTATGATATTAATGTAGCCACGTAACACAACATAATATAATGAATGTTGAAATCAATTCTCAATTAGGCGTAGGAGAACGCATAACCAGCCAGAAAAGTGGCTGTAAACAATCTTGCAGAATAATAGCTGTCGGGCGTTTATTCTTTCATACATTGATAGTCAGTGGTTCGAGGGTTAGGAACAAGCATTGAGCATCATTATCTGATAAGGTTCAGTTTCAGTGTATCTTTAACACGTACCCTAGGAGTTTTAAACGAAACCTGTTAATAAGCTTAGGAGCGCACAGAATAGCCCCGCGTATGGAAGATTCCAGAGTTGGAACCATGGTGCGAGGGAAGCAGTTCATGTCGTGATGATGATATTCTATGCCAACTTTGTGACACTATGGAAGGAGTATATTATTTCTGTGTTGGATTCAAATTATCCCACTACATCAGAATACGAGGAACGTGTTGATTTTCTCGTAATACAATTCTAGAGTCTAGGATATTGAATTAAGGAGCCAAATTCATTAGTTGACAAAGGCAATGAGAGATAAGATTCTTTATGATCACCAATACACTTCTTCAACAGTAACATGAAAAACTGGATGAATTTTCGCTGATGTAGGTAGAAGTAATTTGTAAGCTACCAACTCAATACATTGAATAACAGGAAAAAGACCGAATTATCTGAGTCCTAACTTTTGATTCTTGCATAATACCACAGAATGTTCTCTATGATTTTGTAACTTTACCAGCAACTGCATAATCGCTCAAATAGTGTGTCCTCTGCACCTCACCCTTTTATATAAAAATATGATGGGCACTTGCAAAGATTGAATGAAGGCTTCTGAAGCCACCTCCTCCTCCTCCTCCTCCTCATCAATAAGCATTAAACTTGATGGAATACACGTTTTGCATGAATACACAGATAAGATTCTTCAATTGCCAACCATACAACAATCTTGGCACAAGAATCCTGCAAAACATGGGTCGATGAATTTCTAGAAGGGTCTTTGAGGCACTTGGAAATCTGCAGAATTGCCAAGGGTGTTCTCCTACAGTCAACAGAAAGCGTAAAAGGACTTCAATTAACTGTTCGGAGGAGAGGGGGCGAAGCAGCATTAAAAATTGAGGGTGGAAAATTCTTGTCATTAAGGAAGAAGGCAAAGAAGACTTATTCAGAAGGCCTTATTCAAGGGATTTAAGAAGCGTCTCGTTTTAACTTTCTCAGATACAGACAATGAGACACTTCCAATGATCAGTAACTTCAAAAGAAGCTGAAGCCTTTGTTATCTTTTCTGTCTGTAGAGTATATTATGATGCTGACCAATCAAACATGAATTTAAGGAAGTGATAGAGCATGGCAGTCTCTTTTTCAGAAGAACAAGAGTTTCCCTTCTCAAACATCTATAATCAATAAGGTTCCACCATAAAACCAATTGGCAATATGTGGAGTAGCCTAACATGTATTTAAACCATACCAAATGATATGAGGTAGGCGATGTGGGACTTTCAACACACCCCCTCCAACGAAGTCTGCCGGACCAGGCAAAGGGTACTTTTGACCCAACTAAAGGACAACTTTTGACCCATGACAATAACCGGAAAGATGTTAGACTTTGACTCTGATACCATGTTAAGGTTCCAACATAAAACCAATTGACAATATGTGGAGTAGCCTAACATGTATTTAAATCATACCAAATGACATGAGGTAGACGCTGTGGGACTTTCAACACACCCCCTCCAACGAAGCCTGTCGGACCAGGCAAAGGGGTACTTTTGACCCAACTAAAAGACAACTTTTGACCCATGACAATAACCAGAAAGATGTTAGACTTTGGCTCTGATACCATGTTAATTGGTTTTATGTTGGAACCTTAACATAGTATCAGAGCCAAAGCCTAACATCTTTCCGGTTATTGTCATGGGCCAAAAGTTGTCCTTTAGTTGGGTCAAAAGTACCCTTTGCCTGGTTCGGCAGGCTTCGTTGGAGGGGATGTTTATGGTTTAAATACATGTTAGGCTACTCCACATGTTGCCAATTGATTTTATGTTGGAACCTTAACATGGTATCAGAGCTAAAGCCTAACATCTTTTCGGTTATTGTCATGGGCCAAAAGTTGTCCTTTAGTTGGGTCAAAAGTACCCTTTGCTTGGTCCGGCTTCGTTGGAGTGAGTGTGTTGAAAGTCCCACATCGCCTACCTCATGTCATTTGGTATAGTTTAAATACATGTTAGGCTACTTCACATATTGTCAATTGGTTTTATGTTGGAACCTTAACAGATACATTTTGATCTCACTGAGCATTGACTATACCCCATTATTTATACATGAATGTAATTAAGATTTTACTAATGATTATAGCTTATCCAACACTCAAATTCTAGCTGCTATATTTATCTTTCATTTCCTCACCTCCTTCCTTTGAATAGCTTAATATACATACCTCCCATATATCATTCTTCCTTTAAGTATATCTATTGTCTCGTTTGGAAACAAGTACGACAAAAGAGTAAATGTGTTGAAGTTTGAGGCCTTAATCCAAATAATTTGACTCATCAATCTGAAAGTTACAAAAAAACGTGTTTAAAAATCTGAAAGTTAATGGTCAGATGCTTTCTTTTATTTAAAAAAAAAATTTGTTATGGTCTAATTAAAATCTTCGCGTTGCTAAGCATATACTCTCCAACCACGGTGCAGACTTTGTTCAAGTATTCAACCCACATGGTGTTTTGGATCAATATCGAAGCTGCTATGGTTGGTTGTTGAACAATGATTAAAATCTATTATTGCCTCGATTGTATGGGCACAAATTTTACTTGCTCAATGCAATGAACCGTATTATGCTTGTCTTCTTGTTATGAGGACAATTAAATCAATAAGCACTTTCCTTTTGCTATCTTCCTACATAATAGAAAGAGAATAAAGCAAAATCCATAATTTATATTATCACCGTCAGAACTCAAATTGTGGCTACAACAACAAATTATTTGGCAATAATATTTCAGAAACTTTTACATGAATAATAATTCCACACAATCAGGGGAAAAATCCATCACTTTCTTTGTACATGATCCCCTATATGCTGAAGGATTTAAACTAATGACTTGCAAAATGAGTAGGCCAGACTGGGACCCATTATACAAGATCTCTTGAAGAAGAACTAGAGTCAAAACTTAGGCGTTTCATTAAAATCATAGTTGCCCTTATATAATTTCATTGTTTTTCCCTCATGTTTAAGGGTATACCTGCGTTATTTTTCTTGTAGATGGGGGTGAGTTAGATACTCACTTCACTACTCCTTATGGTATTGTGGTATCTTAATCACTGATTTCCCTTTTAGGACAATCTGTAATGTAATTGACCTCTTTTTGAATCACTTCATATCTGTCAACCCCGGGGATTAAAAATTCGTAAATATGGTAATTGTTTTTCTATACAGAAAATGAGAAGTAAAGTGTTTGGTAATTGGTGCTCAGAAAATCAAAATTTCTATGTTAAATTAAAATTGGTTCCACGTTCATATGAATCAGACCACCATGAATAGAATGGGAATAATAAAATGTGCACGAGGGTGTTCGCTATTTCATTGTAGCTGGGCAGAGGGTATCATTAGCTACATACATGCATTTACATAAACATCAACAGATCAATTATGACTTTGGGAACACTGCATCAACAATATAATCCAGATATGACCAACCGTAGATGTCTAAAGATTAAGAGATACCCTCCAAACAATATTATTTATGTCTTAAGCCAAATTGTTATTTATAATAGAATTGTTTTTCCTCCTGCAGACAAAAAATCTGATTAATAGTGCTCACTGCAGTAACATGCCCTCGTGTAGTTCACAGCTTAAGATTTTATATCTTGGACCTGTAATGATGAAGGAGATATGATATCTACGGTTGCTGCCATATTCATGTAATTTCCAAAATAAAAAATTGTGAATGAGTTGTGAAGCTTGGTTCATGGGAAGCATTGAGCAAACAATGCTGTGGTAGCACTAAGGTGATAAGATCCAAATTAAGATAATTGAGTTGCATGCTCACTTTGCAACATTTGATGATAAAAATATTGTTCATGTCTAATCAATTCGTTTGATATATATATATATATATATATATATATATATATATATGTATGTATGTATGTACCAAACACTGGAAGTACTAACCAGAAGTTTAGAACAACTTTTACCTAGCCACCTTTTCTCTGAGAAGAAAATATGGCAGTCGTTGAAACAAACACAAAGAGCTCTCTTCATCTTCGCAGCAACAGCTTGCCCTCTGCACCTCACCCCTTTACATCACAATTTGAGGAGCAACTGCTCAGATTGAAGGATTCTGAAGCCACCTCTTCTTCAACATCATCTTCAATAAACTATAAACTTGATGCCTTGCAGGATTTGCATGAGTGTGCTGATAAGCTTCTCCAATTGCCAATCACTCAGCAAGCCTTGGCACGAGAATGTAGCAACAAATGTGTTGATGAACTATTAGATGGATCTGTGAAGATCTTGGATATTTGTGGTACAATTAAAGATTGCTTACGGCAACAAAAGGAAAGCATGAATGAACTCGAGTCAGCTATTCGCAGGAGAAGAGATGCTGAAGCTGGATTCACCATTGAGAGTGGGAGATACTTGTCTTCCAGGAAACAGATAAAGAAAGCAATTCGAAAGGCCTTGGTTAATTTGAAAGGATTCAAGAATGATCTCATGAACTCTACCTCAAACAAAGACAATGAGACATTGTCCATGCTTAGCATCTTAAAAGAATCAAAAGTAGTCACAGTGAGCTTATTAGAATCCTTCTTGTTGTTTATCACTGGCTTAAAGGGACAACCTAAACAGAACAGGTGGTCAATAATCTCCAAGTTGGTGAAGCCAAATAGAGTGGCATGTGATTCTCAAGAAGCAGATGCAAATGAATTTGAAAAGGTGGATGCTGCTTTGATGTCTCTCATCAATCACAAGCCTTCATCTGTTGATAATTTTCAAAGACATAGAGAAAACTTGGAGATTTGCATTAAAAATCTAGAAGTAGGAGTAGAATGCCTCTCAAGGCAACTAATTAGAACTAGAGTTTCCCTACTCAACATCTTCAACCACTAGTCAAAGAAAAAGAGTTTTCCCCCATGACAAACTTATACTTGTAAATATATGTGATCGATGAAAAAAGTTAACAAGTGTTGAGCTATTTGATTATATCTCAATCTTTCTAACCCTCCAAATGTTTTCGCTTACTCAGTATAATGTGTATTGTAAGGATTGGGTAAATAATGGATTCCTAACTCATAAGACCATAAAAAGAAAAGACAATGTCAGAGAATTGATGCAAAGCATTTAGTGTATAAGTCACACTACAAACTGAACAGTGAGATACTTAGTTTTTTTTTTTAATTTTTTTATTTAATTACCCTGACTGAACTGTGATTTTGTTTTGACTAGAGAATTTTGTCATCTTATTGTTTTCCTTATTCAAACTTTGCAATACTAAGAAATACAGCATTGATTAGAAGTACCTTGTAGCATTCATATAATAAGATCAAACAGCAATTTTGTCTATTTCCTAGTTGACAGACTGTTGCATTCCTTGAATTTGTGCACTCAATCATTTGATCAACTTTTCCTTCTCAAAGTTCTTGACTCACAACGTTTTTTTGGTGCATGAACGTGTAATTAAATATTCATTGAATAATTGACATATAAAAATGAAAATAAAGCATGAATATGGGCATAGGTATGACCAACCATTGACATCTGAAGTTGAAGATTGAAAAATATACTTTTTTTTAATACTTTAGTCATTTTTGTTTGCAGGCAAGTTGAGAATAATTGGTATTACAAAATAGAAACAGCTCCTCCTCCTACAGACACAATACTCAATTATGATGCCAAGTCCACAATGGCTCCTGTTCATATCCCTTCCCATCGATGCCAGATAAATTCATGTGATTCTCAAATCATATTTTGATGGATGAGTTGGTAAGTTTGGCGTGTGGGAAACATGGACTAAACAATGCTGTGTGGCAGCTTCAAAAACCAAATCATGACAGACTTAGCATGCCAACTTGGTGACATTTCCAAAGAAGAACATTCTTTTTGTTTCAGTTGATTCGTTTCATATATATGGAGCAGAGACATGCCAAATTTTCACCAATGTCTTCAAACTGCAACCATGTAAATGCAAAGGCAAGGCAACAGCTGATCCATATGAGACTTGACCACAAAAGGAAAACCCTATTGAATAATTTATGACCTTCATCTAGAAAATAAAATAAAGTCTTATGTCTGTGTTGCATTGAATATTTCTAATCCAAAGAACTTCCTTTTTATCAAATATTGTATGGTGCCTGCACCCTCTGTAGTACGTTTGCCTTGCACCTTTGTAGTTCATGTTTCTTAGCTGAAGTTGAAAATTCGTGTTGTCTTTAATTTAGCAGACAAGTTTGTAGACTCAACCGTTTAGGAATATAAGCAGTTTCTTCACCTCCAGACGAAAGCTTCCATTACAATGCATGCTCCACGAATTTAGAGTTTTTTTATCAGCAACTTGCAAAAGATACCATTTTCAAACGACCATGTGATGCTCAAGTAAAAATATTCAGAAGTGAGTAAAGAAGCCTGGTGAGTAGGAAACAGGCGCGGAGTAAACAATACAATCATAGATCTGAGATTCAAATCAAGATGATATAATTGCTAGCTCCTTTGGTGACATCTAGGAACAAAAATGTTCTTGTTGTCTCCCTCAATTCATTTGCTATATATGGAGCAGATGGCAACTCAGACTTCAGAACAAATTTGTAAATATCATCTCCTAGTTCTGTATCCCTCTATTATCCTCTCCAACAAGAGCAAATGGAAACAAGCACAAATAACTCTCTTCACATTCGGTGCAACAGTTTACCCTCTTCACCTCACCCACTTGTATCACAATTCCAGGATCACTTGCAGAGATTGAAAGACTCTGAAGCCACAAGCACCTCTTTGTCATCATCTTCAATTAGCCAAAAGTTATTCGGCTTACAGGATTTGCATGACTATGCTGCTAAGTTGCTTCAGTTGCCCACTACCCAACAAGCCTTTGCCCTAGAATACAGTGACAAGTGCGTTGATGTTCTATTAGAAAGGTCCCTGAGGCTCCTGGATATCTGTAGTACAGCCCAAGATTGTCTCTTGCAATCAAAGGAAAGCATTCACATGGTTCAGTCTGTTATTCGAAGAAAGGGTGCTGACACTGGATTCACAGTTGAGGGTGGAAAATACTTGGCATATAGGAAGAGGATGGAGAAGGTAATTCGAAAGGCCTTAGGAAATTTGAAAGGAATGAAAAACGAGTTAATGATTTCTTCCTCAAACAACGACAATGAGGCTTTGTCTATCCTTGGCATCTTAAAAGAAGCAGAAGCAGTCACTGTGAGGTCGTTAGAGTCCTTGTTGCTGTTTATCTCTGACTCCAAGGGACAATCAAAGCAGAGAAGATGGTCGATAATATCTAAGCTGATGCAGCCTGATAGAATAACCTGTGACTCTCAACAAGACACAAATGAATTTGTAAAGGTGGATGCAACTTTGCAATCCCTCATTAGTCACAAGCCTTTATCTGTTGAGAACATTCACAGCCATATGGAAAATTTGGAGATATGCATTGAGGATCTAGAAGTAGGTGTTGAACACCTTTCAAGGAAACTCATCAAAACAAGAGTTTCCCTTCTTAACATCTTGAGCCACTAGTTAGAGAAAAAATCTAAATGTTGAATGAGGACACCCAAATTCAATTTTTGACCTAAGTTGTATTTACATGTGATTAAAACTTGTTCTGTTACTAAATACAATATTATCAAAGGATCAAATAATAGCCTATCTTACTTCCTTTATTTATCTGTTGAGAAATTTCTTTCTTTCTTACTCGCCATCTTTGTTCCTTTGTTTCCTGCTAGGTTAATTGATTTTTTTTCTTTCTTTGCAAATTCCTTGCCCATGTTTGAATTTTGTTTGCTTGATTGAATGGATTGAAGAAAGTGACTCCCACATAGACCTGAATTTATCTTTTATACCTTCCCCTTATGAAGTTTCTTTATTTGGAAATTCTTACCCAAGTCTAAATTGTTATTGAATGTACAGAAGAAAGGGAAAAATGAAATTTAGAGTAAGGTTCAAAGTGAAATTGTATTTTTCAGATTTTAACTTTACTAGAAAGTATGAAGTTATTTTGATTTCTAAATTTTTCATATTCTCAATTTTCTCATACTCAACCAAGCACATCTTAAGGGAAAAAAAAACAAAAAAAACTATTTTCATTGTAATCCCTAAACAACCCAATTACTGATATACCAAGTTGCCGACCATATTTGAATGAAAAGGAGTTCTGTAGAATAATATTTTCTTTTTTCTTTAATGCCATTATAAATTGTATATCCCCTTTCAAACCCAGTATTTCTGGGTATTCGCTCGCCTTGTTTTCATTCGTATCTCTAAATGAATATTTATTTCTCACCTAAGCAATAAGAATGTATAAAAAATGAAGATGAGGCAGAGTAGCTAATATAATAATTACTTAATCAGAAACCCCTCCATTTCAATTATTAATCCCACATGGGATTCAAAGCCAGTTTGAAATTGAAGCCATATATAGCTCGCTGTCAAGATTACTAGGGCAAATAGGTTTAAGATTAAACAATAGTCAAAATTAAGAGTCTGCACATGTTCCTTTATTTGACGTGCTGAAATTCAATGAAGAACGTGATTTTTGTCTTCCTGTAATGAGGGAAAAGCCAATTAGTTGTCACTTGTCAGTTTCTTATGTTAGCATGATTCATTATTATGAGTTTCCTGTGTTGCGAGCAGTTGCTGTTTTGTACAATAGTTCATCTATAACTGCAACTGATTTATACGATTCCAGTTATGGAACTGGTGATTTGAATTTAAGGTTATTCTATTTGCAAAAGACAATAAAATACCTGCATTTATCGCAATGAAGGAACGCCTAGCAATTAGACAATGGCACTCGTGAGTTTAGTGCATTGATAACACCAATATGGATTACTTTACTGCAAGCGTGTGCTAAGAGAAAAAAAAGACAAGTCATGAGTTGGAGTGTTCCTATGCAAGAGACACTGCATTAACATTACTGAGATCTTCGATAAATCTGAATCTGAATCAGTTAGCCCTTATGGATTTTTGTTAATATTTGATTCCTTTTGTCTCCTGAACTCCCAATATATATTGAGCTAATCCCAGTGGAGGGAAGGTATATCCAAGGACTCAATTGTATAGAATCAATCTTAAAGCCTTTCTCTTGTCTGAGAAAATGGCAGCCACCCCTTTTAGCCCAAAATCTCATTCTCATCACCAATCTCGCTCAAAGAGCCTGCCCTGTAGACCACACCCTCTTATTCTACAATGCAACCAACACTTGGGAAGTTTAGAGGCTTCAGCTTCTGATGCAACTCCCTCTTCATCCTCATTGTTTAGACAAAAACTAACTGATCTCCAGACTTTGCATGATTGTATTGAAAAGCTGGTTCTACTGCCTCTTACTCAAGAAGTCCTAGTCCAAGAGCGTCAAGAGAAGTGGGTAGATGAGCTTTTAGATGGATCTTTAAGTGTCCTAGATGTATGTACTGCGGCAAAGGATGCTTTGCTTCACACAAAGGAATGTGCGCGCGAACTTCAATCAATTATGAGAAGAAAAAGGGGAGGTGAAATGGAGGTGTCAGCTGAGGTCAGGAAATTCTTGGCCTCTAGGAAGGTAGTAAAGAAGGCAGTCCTCAAAGCGTTGGAGAATTTTCAGGCAACTGTGAAGAAAGCAAAATTCTCTCCGAGCAACAAGGATCACCGAACCACAACCTTGGCTAACTTGTTCAAAGATGTGGAAGTAATCACTCTTTCCATATTGGAGTCACTGCTGAACTTCATCTCCGGATCAGCACAATCCAAACCAAGTAAATGGTCTTTGGTTTCCAAACTAATGCACAACAAAAATATCACTTCTACACAAGAATCAGATCAGAATGAATTTTCCAATGTGGATGCTGCCTTGCAATCGTTTGTGTTTCACATGACAAGAAAGTCTGACAATATCAATGATTTGCAGAAGCATTTGGAAGATTTAGAGTCAGTCATTCAAGACTTCGTGGAAGGACTTGAAACTCTTTTTAAACGTTTTATCAAAATTAGAGTTTATCTTCTCAACACCCTCAATCACTAGTTGTACAAAATCGTGCCAATGTTTTGTGATTACGTTAAAGAAATTGGCTCCTATTTTTAGATGATAATCTCTCTTGACCATATTTTTTGTTTCATATGATGTTTATTTCTTTAACTCTTTGTGGATACATTTTACAATTTCATGCATTTTCCATAGCAATTTGGAGAGCTTTTCCGTTATGGCTATAAATCTAAATTCTGAAGCTTATATGGTTATCAGACAAGGTATTTTTTAATATTTCCTGCACTTTTTTACTGTTACTCCCATGGTTAAATGACCTTGTATCATTGATTTTGATAATAAAACCTCTTAAATAAAGTGCTAATGACTTTAACTTTCACAAGTATCTTTCAAATTTCTCTAAGCCCTCTGATATGAAGCTGTCTTAGCAGAGTGCCCGAAGAAGTCATTATTTCCTTTGCCCTTACAAAATCATTCCCCTATAACAAGATACTCCATGTTGCTACACCAAACGTAGATCTCCATGCTTTGGGAGGAAGGTAATTTCAATAATTCACACTTTTCATATCTAGAATTTTAAATTAAAAAATAAATAAATTTCAATAGCACTTCTTAGTTTGCAAGAGTATTATTAGCCGTATTTCGGAGGCCCAACAACAACCTCCATTAGACTAGTATTCTGAATTCTTGATTCCACTTCTATTTCATAATTACAACAAGGATAACATTGAAGATATGAATCCAAGTCATTGAGATACTAGTTCTTCATACCGATAATTGTTTAATGGGTGAAAGGCACGGAAATTTAGTATCCCAAAATTTTTGATCTTGTCCAACTCCGAATATGCATTCAAAAACTCCTTTTCAGTTCAAGACTGAAGGAGACTGCAGATGCATAAGCCTGCAGATCACTTCAAATGTTAATATGTTAAATCTCCATGTTACTTTAAACTGTAAGTGGCAAAAGGTTGTTGAAACTTGAAAGCCCGGCAACATAAATCTAACCTACATACAATCCTATTTGGCCTCCTTTATGCCGAGAAAACTGCACAAACCTAAGGAAAAAGATTGAGCTTTTCCAATTACAAACATAATAAGGAAGCGAGTACTTGATTTCTGAGCTGTCCTTGCATTTAATTTTCTGATCACAAGATCATAAGAAAAAACAACAAGAAATAACTAATAACCTTCACTTGGGAAAAAAGAATATTCTGTCGAAAAAATTAATGTATTTACACAGAAGAAATTGCTAATAACCTACACCTGTAGTTGTTCACGTGTTAATGAGGCAGGTAACTTGCAACATACAAAATGGAAGCAGAAGAAGATTAATGAATAGGTATGGAGCTGGGGACAATGCATAAACATTGCCACCAAGAATTAACCAATATATTACTACATCTGAAGCCGAGGGTTTTTCTTGTCGTGAATCTGTCCTGTTGGAGGTAGACAATTTCTTAGACTAAAAATCAATTATGTTGGGAAACAACTCCTCTCATCCTCCAACAAAAGCTCATATTAAAATGCATGCATCTCTCAGCATGAATCAGTGTATTGTCAAGATATACCACTCTTCAAGAATCCATGTGATTCCCAACTCATCACAAGTAAAAAGTTGAGGGATGAGTTGGAAGCATGATGCATGATGGTTCAGATGCTGAGATCCAAATCAAGATGATATAATTGCATATTCATTAGGTGACATTGGAGGAAAATAAAAGTTCCTCTTGTCTCCCTTATTCTGTTTCTGCATTTGCGATATATAAAACAAATGACAACCACAACAAGTCAGACATTCAAACAAACTGTACGCATCACCTTAATGGCAGCCATTGGAAAGAGAACACAAAACTCCCTACATCTTCGCTGAAATAGCTTGACCTCGGCAGCTCACCCTCTTGTAACACAATTTGAGAAGCATTTGCAAAGATTGAGGAGTTCTGAAGCCACTTCTTCATTGTCATCATCTTCAGTGAGCTACAAACGGAATGAGATGATGGACTTGCATGATTACACTGATAAGTTGCTTCAGTTACCAATGAACAACAAGTCTTAGCACGAGAATGCAATGATAAGTGGGTTGATGACCTACTAGAAGGGTTTCTTAGACTCTTGGATATTTGTGGTGCAGCTAAATATTGGCTTCGGCAATCAGAGGATATCATGTGCGACTTAAAGTCAGTCATTCCTAGAAAGAAAGGTGATGAAATTGGATTCACGGTTGAAAATGTGAAATACTTAGCTGCAAGGAAGAATATCAAGAAGCAAATTCGAAAGGCCCTGCAAAATTTGAAGCACAAGGACAACAACCATTCAACCATGCTCAGCTTCTTAAATGAAGCAGAAGCAATCACCCTGAGCTCATTAGAAAATTTGTTACAGTTTATCTGTGGTCCAAAAGGATACTCAAAGATTGCAGACTCTCATCAGTCACAAGCCTTCATCTATTGAGAATTTTCGAAGTCATGGAAAATTTGGAGCTGTTCACTCAAGATCTAGAAAGAGGAGTGGATCACTTCTCAAGAAAATTAATTAGAAACATAGTTTTCCTTCTGAACATGTTTAACCACTAATCTGAGTATTTGTATGATTTTTTTGCACTCAATTTTCTCCCAGGAGTGTCAAACAGCTGTACACGAATGTAATATAATTTGTTTATATTTAACTTTACCGAATATTTGTTTTATAAGGATCAATAATCTAAAATTAATCTGCGGATTATGTTTTCTGAAAATTTTTCGGATTGATTTTTTTTGAAATTTTCCAAAATCAATTTTTCGAAACCTAATATTGTCATTTTTATGAATATTTGAGTGTAGGAAGAAAATATGGAGTGCAGGAATAAATAATCCTAGCCTTGCTGCCTAGTCTTTTGGGCCTGGAGGATTTGACAAATATTATTTGTTAATAGTGAGAGTCGAACCCACGACCTATCCACATTTCAGTTATCATCAAGCCAACATCATTTCTGACGGAGGTCTTCATCAAAATGAACTCAACACTTTCATGTTCTTATCTGCACTTTCAAATGGATTCAACGGAAACCTTTTGCATTACAGAGGGTTATAAGGTTTCATAACATAACATGAGAAAATAGACGGAGAGGATCAACCCGCACGTTCCAACTTAAGACCATCTGTGGTTAGTATTGCCATTTGCAAGTCCCACATTTTCTAGAATATGTAACATACTAAGCTTTATAAACATTACACTAACACATGGAATCGCTGAGCTGGGTAACGTCAGCTTCTGACTCGAGTGAGGGCAATGAGGTGTCGGAACAAGTTTGTGGCTTTGCTGAGCTGGCTTGGAGCTTGCCTCAAGCTGGCCTGCCCACTCCAAGTTGGGAGTTGAACCATGGGAACTGTGCGAAGGCATTGATCTCCTGGTTCCTAGACAAGAGGGCACCGCGTCAGGCTGGTTTCACAGAGCAGCGAATACCTCTGGCTCTTGACAGTGGAGGGATTACAGGCTGCTGCACGTCCAATCCTCTAGCTTGGTGAGCCCATTCTTGAACCATCACCTTTTTTATTTTTAAGCTGATGTGATTAAATAGGCCTGTAATTTAGTGATACATATATTGTTTGAGGATCAAACTATTAATAATACTTCATCATCTATCTCTTTGGTCCAGTTCCTATGCCTTACCTCTACATCTCACTTTTCAACTTCCCTTTTTCTTTCAAAATATATTAATCATGTTAAACTCATCTAACATAAATGAAAGGAAAGAGAAGATAAAACAGATTTCATTTGTGGACATGTTACATGTACCATACCATGCTTCGGAAAAACACAATATTGAACTAGGAGAAGTATTATATATAATTTTAAGCTTATGCAAATCATGTAACTACATACTGAAGTAAATTTTAAGGCATATATTAGGGGTTAATCATACAACTGTCATTAGCTTGATGTTTAAATCAAAACCTATTGCCTGCACATGTTTCAAGTTTTATATATAAATGAAAATGATAAATGGGCTTGTTGTGTTTGTGTAAAGAGGACAAGTGATTAAGGTACTAATTTCATCATCAAATATATCTTCTGCGTATACTTAATATTTATTAATTTGTAGATATGAAATTGAGGACACGGCAAAACATAACCATGATTTTTAGATAGGATATGTAACTAAATAATTGGTTATATACAATTTTTTGTGTTCCCAATATTTGATATGGTGTTATTTAGAAAGGTCAGAAATTTAGGAAATTGCAATGGTAATATAGAACATTCTATATAAATCCCTAAAATCGAATAGAGCACAAATTGTTTATTGAGTTTATAATAGAGAATAACAAAATGAATTTCTGGATTATAATTTGATAATTAATTATTATCTTTAAAATAAATCTATTATAAAAAAAATACACGATAGAAGGACAATTATAAAGGTCTAATAGTTTTAACAGAAATCATCTCAACACACAATACCTTAATTCATTTCTAAATATCAAAATTAGCAAGATGCAAAGATGCTATTTTTTCTAAAAATTGTTTGTGTGATTACAATGAGAATGATACAGAGGAAGAGAATTAATTGCTAGGCAATGGAGTGAAAACACTCTCCTTCTACTTTATATAATAATTAGGGGTTCAAAATGAGTTAATTTTTTTTTTGTGTGAGCCTTGATAGAGTGATTCACTTTTATATTTTATTAAAATCACTAATAGGTAGGTTAGGTGACACATCATAATATCTCATTTCACAAACTCATATAACCTAAAAATTAAGTAAGTAATTTTATTTTGATTCAAAATTGATTGTTTTTTCAATCTAATAGACTCAAATTTGTGATGAGTTGTTTGGTAAATTATTGGCTCAAGCTGTTAGGTTATGAATTAATGTACATTTTCTTCTCCATTAAAATTTACTTTTTAACTCCTGAAATATGTCTATTTATTTGTTATAAATTCAGTACTTGGAAGATTTTTTTTTCATAATAAATGTTTAAGAAGAATAATTCGTATCCATAAGATGTATTATAGTTAGCCTTCATGATAAATTTCAAAATAAATTTATATTTGTTGTTATTTTATAGGTTTTGTTAAAAAAATATGTAATTTATCATATTGGGTAAGTTAAAAAAATTAAATAAAAATATGAATAAATAATGTTATTAAGGGTGACATCAAATTTTTAAATTAAAGTCAACTCGAATTTTTTTTATATATATATATAATAATAAAATTATGGATAAAAAAGTAATTATTTGATGAAATGCAAAGAAACCATGTAAACATGAATAAAATCGTAACATGTACAATGTTTATTGTCTAAAGATGTTGGGTGAGAAACATATAATCTAACATCAATATACGGAATCGATATATGATATTTGAGTTTAACAAAAAATTCCCAATGCGGAGTTAAAAAAGATAAATGATTAACATGATTAATATATTCTACCTTACCAAATATTTTCCCACTTACTTCTTAATTTATTTCATCTTATCATTTTAAAATATGAAGTTAAACAACCGAAACTTTAAGTTACATAGTTTGTTATGAGATCACAGTTTTGACAAGTTATTTTTTTTGGTTAAATCAAATTTTATTTGAAAATATGGACCAAGATAGAGGAAAAAAAATATAATATATCACAACTAATCTATCTAACTGAGTTCATAAACTCTTTTTAAGAACGAAAAGAACGTTACTCGTATGTACGTCAAAATCACATTTAGAATAATTAATTTATGATTTATAAAATGTGATCATATTACTTGTTAATTTCCATTTAAAGTACCTAATTATAGACAAACTTTAACTATGCAAATTCGTCAATCACATATACGTTTTCCTCAGAACTTTCAAATGGACTCAAGGGAAACTTTTTAACATGGAAAAAAAATAGATGGGGAGGATCAACAAACCCTCACGTTCTAACTTAAGGCTATCCGTTCTTTAATTTTTCATTTGTAAGTCACACATCATTTAGAATATTTGATAATAAATCGGTGTTTATAAACTTCAGACAAGCATGCGCCGAGCTGGGTGACGTCAGTTTGTGACCCAAGTCGGGGCACCGGGGTGCTTGGTACAAGCTTTAGCTTTACCAAGTTGGTTTGAATGTTGCATCATGCTGGCCTGCCCACCCCAAGTTGGGAGCTGACCCAGGAGAACTGTGCGAAGGCATTGGTCTCGTGGTTCCCAGACAGAGGCACCGCGTGAGGCTGGCTACACAGTGCAGCGAACACCTCTGGCTCTTGACAGTGGAGGGATCACAGGCTGCTGCACTTCCAATCCGATGAGCTTGGTGAGCCTAGCTCTTGAACCATCACTTTTTTTTTTTACTTTGAAGTACTGGGGTACAAATAGTTTTGCAAAAGCAATTGAAAAATGGCCATCTGTTGTTCTCTACAACCTCTTTAGGACCATTCATAATGACTGATACTTTTTCTGTTCAATTTTTCATAGTCCAGTTGCCAAAGAACCAACATAAAGGTCACCCTTCACATTAAGTTACATGATCAAAGTTGTTTATGTACAAAGTGTTTCACATAATAATATTAAATACCACAGTAAGTCACAATTAAAATTTGTGAAACAGAGTTAACACAAGGATTAACATGGAGTTCAAGTAAAGACAAATTATAAAATTTAATGTGGGGTGAATTTGGCTGTACTTGTGACTACTGGGTGACAATGAACTCCCTATAAAAGTCATTTGGAATTAGTGTGCACTGATTCTTCTATTGTGCCTCCTTGTTTTGTTTCATAGTTGCAAATCTGTCTTGGATATTCAACAACCACTTTAATTCTTCACTGTGATGGAAGTGTAGTTGAAAACCTGTTTCTACCTGTATGTTTGTTTTCAATTTGAAGCCTCTACAATTACATCGACCAAAGAAGTCTTGCTTACTGATATAGAATAGCCACATATGATCTTAATCGTCCATGTGTAGATCTTACATTAACATATACATCCCAAGATGAAGATCGCCGCAGGATGCTTCTTTATTTGTTTTTTTGTTCCCAATAATAAGTAGCTGCACAGAGAATAAGTAGTGTAACCGTTGATTGAGCCATTCCAATTTCATTCATAAAAATATAATGAAAGAGATGCAGGTACCATTAGAAAAACATTCATCAAAATAATTTTTAGTAACTACTGAACAAAAGTACATGCATTAGCGTGACTAACAACTGATTTTTTCACAAAATCCATTTGTCTATAAACATAAACATGATAACATCAAAATTGAATAAAATTCACCTGTATTTTTTTTAAAGTCCCACATTTGTCAGGACTCTGACAAGCAGCTAGGGTTCAAAATATAAAAAAGCAACCCTTACAACCTTTAAAGCATACCTTTCTCGGCCTTTTGGCTAAGATCAAGTGTAGTATCTGTTCTTATCAGTTTAATATCTGATATGTGGACCATTGGTTCACACGATATTAAATTAATTTTTTGAGGGAGGGAGTCCATTACAATAGCTTGCTATTGGGATTCCCAAGCATTGATCTTGTCTTACACTACAACAAGAGTCTGGTGCGTCCCCTCCCCCCAATTTAGTTCAATTGAATTGTTTTTGTAATTAGTTTAATTGAACTGGTCTTAAATTTTCTGTAAAATGTGTGTAAGTATAGTTATTTCTTATTTTAGTTTAATTGAATTGAGAAATGCTAGTAAGGATAGTTATCTTTAAAATTTCCTTTAATTGAATTGTTCTTATCTTTCTTTTTTGTAATTAGTTTAATTGAACTGTTCATTTTCTGTAAAATTTTTGTAAGGATAGTTATCTTTTCTAGTCTATGATAGTTGTAGTACCAATTCTTTTAGGTTTTACAATAAACCCTGCAAAATTTCTAGGATATTATATTGTGGAATAGCAGTTACTTTTGAATCTGATACAGCAGGAAAGAAAAATCTGTACTAGGATATTATATTGTCATAAGAAAAAACAGAATAGCAGTTACTTTTGAATCTGATACAGCAGGAAAGAAAAATCCGATTCATAGTTACTTTTTAATGTACTTTAATAGCATGAGAGAAGCTTGATGTTGTGCACAATATGTTAATCAAGAGACTGACTTAGATTACCAACTGCATAGATATGTCTGCCTAGTATTCGTTAGACAAATCATTCGTCCAAGTAAACCTTCTTTATTTTGTAACATCTAACAGCTGTCCAGAATTTTTGTGCAGATGATGAAGTTGATCCATTAGTGTAGAACAGGGTTTTGAAGTCAGTAATGCAGTGTCTTGAAGTAAATCCAAAGCATATTGAAAGCAAACTCTGAGTTGTGTTTTGAGGAGAAAGACAGAGTTGCAACTATGTGCATTGGTGGAGCATCTGACAAAACTGACAAATTTGTCAGAGTCTGTCAAGACTCTGACCATCATCTGAAGCCGAGACTATAAAAACTAAGCTGAGACATCATTTAGAATATATGACAAAACAGTGTTTATAAAACTTCTGACAAATATGTTAGTTTACCGATCTAGGCACCGCGTGAGGCTGGCTTCACAGAATAGTGAACACCTCTGACTCTTGATTGTTGATGGATCACAGGCTGCTGTACTTCCAAGCTTGATGAGCCTAGTTCTTGAACCATTTCCTTTTACATTTTACCTTGAACTACTGGGGGTTCCAATAAGTTCTCTACAGTCTCTCTTTGAACATCCTAATAACTTTCTAGTTCAATTTTTCATGGTCCAGTGGCCAAATAACCAACATAAATGTCACCTGCACATTAAGTTACATGATTAAAGTTGTTCTTGTACAAAGTGTTTCAGAGGTTAAACCACATGCTAACATGCATGTGTACTAATATTGATTAACTAATAAATATGGAATTGAGGACACTAGAAAACATGAAGAAGAAAGGCAAACTCACTTCCACAGATCTACATGAATGTGCACAACCGCCAAAGACTCTCACACAAAAGAGTGCATGCGAGAACTTCAATCAATTATGAGAAGGAGAAAGGGAGGTGAAGTAGAGCTCAGGACTGAGATTAAGAAGTTCTTGACTTCAAGAAAGGTGGTCGAAAGGGGGCCATCTCAAAATCCTTAACAAATTTGAAGGGTAGTACAACAAAAGGTAGCATGTCCTCTACTAACAAAGATAATCAATCAGTAGCTTTGGTTAACTTAATGGAGAATGTGGTATGGGTCACTTTATCAACATTTCAGGCATTACTTGATCTCAGGTACTTCACAATCAAAGTCAAGCAGCTGAATGTTGGTTTCCAAACTAATGCAGACAAAGAAAGTAGGATGCTCAAAGTTGACAGAAGATCGTGAATTTGCCCAATTTGATGAAGCATTGCAGTCCTGCATATTATCCCAAACAAGTAAATTTGAAAACATGAGTAGGCTGCACGATCAACTCGAGTCGTTTGTTCATGATCTTAGGTTTTGAATTTCTGTTCAGGCGTTTGACAAACAAAGACTAGTGTTTCCCTTCTTAACATTCTAAATCACTAATAGAGAATAATAGGAAACCCAAATTTTGTAAATGTATATAGATAGATATATTGAAAAATTTAACTCAAATTTTGGTTGCAGTGTTGTAATTGAGCATTGATCATTTTGGCAGTCAAGTTTTTTTACTAAAAGGTTAGAATATGGCATAAATTGAATTTCAAATACGTTAAGCTTCAGAGCTTATAATTTTTCCTATATCTTTTTATACATAGTCCCATGGTTAAATGACCTTGTATAGTTGATTTTGATAATAAAAAACCCCTTCATTAAAGTGCTAACTGCTTTAACTGTAACAAAAATCCCTTCAATAAAGTTTTACAATTGCTTTAACCCCTTCAAATTTCTTAATTGCCTCAAGAAGTCATTATTTCCTTTGCCCTTACAAAATCATTCCCCGGTAACCAAATACTCCATGTTGTTATACCAAACATAGATCTCCTTGCTTAGGGAGGAAGGTGATTCCAATAATTCACTCTTTTCATATCTACAATTTTAGATTGTAAAGTTTGAAAGTACTTAGCCTGAAAGAGTATTATTAGCCATATTCCAACGGCCTACCAACAAGCTCTATTAGACTAGTAGACTGAATTCTTGATTCCACTTCTATTTCACAATTAGAATAAAAGACACTGATCTAATCATTGAGATAGTGGTGGTTAACACTGATAATTGTTTAACGGGTAAGAGGCCAACGAAACGTAATATCACTAAAATTTTCGGTCTTGTCCAACTCCGAATAAGCATTCAAAACCTCCTTTTCAATCAAAGACTGAAGAAGACTGAAGCTGCATAAACCGGTAGATAATTTTGAATGTTTAGTTGTTAAATCTCGATTTTAGTTCAAATTGTAAGTGCCAAAGTGGGTTGACATTAAGATTAGTTTGGATTAACAGAATCCCAAATGTATTCCCCAATGTAATCCAATTAGACCTCCTTTATGCAGAGAAAATTCTGTAGAAGAAAAATATCCTGTAAAATAGAATAATGTATTGAAGCAGAAGAAATTATCAATAAACCCCACTTGAAGTTGTTCACATGTTAATGAGGCAGGTAACTTACAACATACAAAAAGGAAGCAGCAGAAGATTAATGAACAGGTATGGAGCTGGGGACAATGCATAAACATTGCCACCAAGAAGTTACCAATATATTACTACATCTGAAGCCAATGGTTTCTCTTGTCGTGAATTTGTCCTGTTGTAGGTAGACAATTTCTTAGAATGAAAATCAATTATGTTAGGAAACAGCTTCTCCCATCCTCCAGACAGAACCTCGTATTAAAATGCATGCATCTCTCGGCATGAACCAGTGTATTGTCAATATATGCCACTCATGTGATTCCCAACTCATCACCAGTAAGAAATTGAGGAATGAGTTGGAAGCATGATGCATGATTGATTGTTCAGATGCTGAGATCCAAATCAAGGTGATATAATTGCATATTCATTAGGTGACATTGGAGAAAAAAAAAAGTTCCTCTTGTCTCCCTTATATTGTTTCTACATTTGCTATATATAAAGCAAATGACAACCACAACGAGTCAGGCGTTGAAACAAATGGCAGCCATTGGAAAGAGAACACAAAACTCTCTACATCTTCGCTGCAATAGCTTGCCCTCGGCAGCTCACCCTCTTGTAACACAATTTGAGGAGCATTTGCAAAGATTGAGGAGTTCTGAAGCCACTTCTTCATTATCATCATCTTTAGTAAGCCACAAACTGAATGAGATGATGGACTTGCATGATTACACTGATAAGTTGCTTCAATTACCAATTGAACAAGAAGTCTTAGCTCGGGAATGCAATGATAAGTGGGTTGATGATCTACTAGAAGGGTCTCTTAGACTCTTAGATATTTGTGGTGCAGATAAAGATTGCCTTCAGCAATCAAAGTGTGAAAGACTGCCTTCAGCAATCAGTCATTCGAAGAAAGAAAGGTGACGAGACTGGATTCGCGGATGAAAGTGTGAAATACTTAACTGCCCGAAAGAATATCAGGAAGCAAATTCGAAAGGCCCTGCAAAATTTGAAGTACAAAGATAGCAACTCTTCAGCCATGCTCAGTTTATTAAATGAAGCAGAAGCAATCACCCTGAGCACATTAGAAAATTTGTTACTGTTTATCTCTGGTCCCAAAGGACACTCAAAGAATACCAGATGGTCTGCAATCTCCCAGTTGATGCAGCGGCCTAAAGAGTAGTTTGTGAGTCTCGAGAATAAAAAACAAATGAATTTGAGAAGGTGGATACAGCTTTGCAGTCTCTCATAAGTCACAAGCCTTCATCTATCGAGAAATTTCAAAGTCATATGGAAAATTTGGAGCTATGCATTCAAGATCTAGAGATCGGAGTTGATCACCTCTCAAGAAAATTAATTAGAAACAGAGTTTCCCTTCTCAACATCTTCAACCACTAATCATAATAATTGTATGATTTTTCTGCACTCATTTTCCCTCATGAGTGTCAAACAACTGTACATGAATGTGATATAATCTGTCTATAATTTAGTGAATACATATTGTTTGATTATTTCAGCATCTATCACTTATGTCCATTCCGCTTACTCTCTACATCTCATCTTTCAACTTCCCTTTTCTTAGGAAAGTTCACCAATAAAATAAGTGATAGGAAAGAGGTGATAAAATAGTAAATATATATTTTTTTTATTCATTCTACCAGATTATTTAAGCATCTCTCTTCACAAATATTTAAATAAAAATGGGTGATGAGTCAACTTGCTATCAATCAGGTAATTAAGTGAGTAATTTTTGAAGCATTTGAAATATACTTATTTTACCTTAAAATCAAATAAAATTTGTCTTCCTAAAAATTACGAAGGTACAGTAAGAATGATGGGGTGCAAGAAGCAACTGGTGTTCCGTAAAGAATTACATTAACAAAAATATATCAAAATTGAACTTTTTCTGACGAGGGTATTAACGAAAACAAAAAGATTTGAGTTGTTTATGGTTATTAAAAATCACCCTAATGAAAATGGAGTCGTTACTTTGAAATGGCAGCTTTATGTTTTTCTCAGATGGACTCAACGGAAACCTTTTAACGTGGAGAAAAATAAATGAGGAGGATCAACCACTCCCGTTCCAACTTAAGACTCCCTTCTTTATATTGTGATTTGCAAGTCCCACGTCTTTCAGAATATATGATGAAAGAATTTTTATAAATCTTCTGACAAGCATGTGGGTTCGCCGAGCTGGGTAACTGTCAGCTTGTGACCCAAGAGGGGGCATGAAGGTGTTAGGAACACTGAGTTCTTTCTCCTCCACTGAGCTTAGTAAGTTTTTGAGTCACACTGCATGACACACACTCCATGTTGACTCTACGTACTCGGCTTCATAGGTTGATAATGTTGCTATAAGTTGCTTCTTCGAGAGTCAGGTAAACGTCGTGTTACCCATGAAGAAAACATACCCTAAAGTACTTTTCCCATCATCCACATCTCCACACCAGTCATTGTCCGAGTACCCGATAAGTCGATAATCGTCCAACCTCGTGTATAGCAGTCCGAGTGACAGTGTACCTCGGATATACCCCAAAATTCGTTTCAACGCCTTTCAATGATAATAGCTCAGATTTTTCATAAACCGACTAAAAATCCAGACACTCAATAACAAATCTGGTACTTATGAGGTAATGAAGAGTTCCAACTAGGCTCTGATATCTCCTTAGATCAACTCGGTCTCCTCCATCAAATTTGGAAAGCTTTGTTACTGGTTTCATGAGGGTTGATACCGAATTGAAATCGGTCATCTTGAGCTTATTTAGGATCTCCTTTGCATATGCCTTTTGGGACATACATATTCCCGTCTCCTCGTCGTCTTTCTTCATGTATCCAAGTGGTTGCTCAACATACTCCTTCTCCTTGAGCACACCATTCAAAAATGTTGACTTGACATACACCTTGCCTAGCAACTTTTCATCTCTTTTCTCTTGACTGAACTAGGTCAAAGATGGAATTGAAAGTGTCGACTTCACGTCCCCCTGCTTCACTCCAACAGCTTGATCATATCTCGGCAATTTGGTCATCACCAACGTGTCATTGTGTTCTCGAATCTTCTTATCCACAATAGCTTGAATATTCTCTTCAACAACAACTCAGATCTTCTCATCAATATCACCTCAGGCCTTCTCTTCAATAACAGCTCGAACCTTCACGTCTTCAATAACAACTCGGATCTTCTTATCCACAACAGTTTGGATCATTTTGTCCACAACAGCTCGAACATGGTTACTTTGAAATCCAATACTTAGACTTAACTCAGATTTCTCTTTATAATCGATGTTCGCCTTGTTACCAACCACTCCTCTGCAAACTCTCCCCTCCATGCTTGGGAATCTAAGCATCACACCTTTACAAACTTTTCCCTCCATGCTTTACAATCTGAGAACCACCCTTTCATGTTTTTCTTCAACTTCACGGTTATTTCTTCCTTCTTGGTTTTCGAACTGAATACTATTTGTGGTGTAGCAGCTTGACCACCTTCCGAGCTGACAACAACTGGTGGTACAGCAGCTTGACCTCCTTTCCTCTGATTCTCCACAGTTCCACTCACTTGTTTCATCAAATCGAACATCATCACGATTATCATCATTAATCAACTCGGTTAAACCACAAAAATGCATGTGACTAGATCGATGATTCTTCTCTAACGTGTCTTCTACATTTGATTTCAGACTCCTCTCCCGAATGCTACTCAACTGCACTTGTATATTTTATTCTTTCCCATCTCTACTCGAGTAATCAACCTTTCGAGTTTTTCCTTTAATTCTAGTATTCGGTCTTTCATGAAAACTGAGTCTCCTTTTTCCATCAACTAACCATACTTAAAAGATTACTCTTGAGATCTGGAACATATAACACATCCCTGATTGACCCGACTAGGTCATCATTCAAGAAAAAACAAATAGTACCTCGACCTTTTACCGAGACCTCTGAGCCATCTCCAAAAGACACATGATCACCCTCAAATTTCTCCAATTTGCTAAATAGGTGCTCTCGTCTCCACACATGTGATTACTCGCACCCTATCCAAATACCATATCGACTTGTGATCGGTATCTCTTGAACGTCATCGCTGCTATTTCTCGTGTCAAGATTGACCATCAATAATATTGCTTCTTTAGCTTTTGTCTCCTCTGCAAGATAGGTCTCACCCACCTTTTGACATTCTTTTGCAAAGTGTCCAATCTCACCACAATTGTAACTCTTGTCCGAGTAGCAATCCTTCTTCCTTCTCGTCATCTCGGCCTCGACCAGAACATCCAGATCGGTACCTCGGGTCCGACCACCACGACCTCGTCCTCGTCCGTTATTCTTCTAAAAATAGAGTGTGTTCTCCTCTTTTGACTCAGCCTTCAACACTTGTATAGTCGTCTCCTCCATCTTCTTCCTCTGATACTCATGGGCTCCAAGCGAACCAGCTAATTACTGAAGCGTGAGTTCAAACAAAATCCGAGAATCTTCTATGGCACAAACTTTGTTCTCAAAATTGTTGGTTAACGATCTTAAGATTTTTCGCATAACCTGATTTTTAGAGATAACCTCTCCATCCAGATTGAGTTCATTCACCACGGTTTTGATACAAGTGAGGTACTCGAAAACTTCTTCTAAGTCTTTCATCCTCATGCTTTCCAATTTGCCATACAGGATCTATAATCGAACTTGTTTGATTCGATCATCATCCTTGAATGTTGTCTCCAGCGTCATCCACACTTCTTTTACAAATTTAACATATGTAATGTTCTGGAAATCAGTATCCTCTACAGCTCGAAACAATGTAAACAGAGTTGCACTATCTTTCTCATGATTCTTGTTTAACTCTCTGAGTGCATTGATCGTACTACTCCCCAGCAACTCTGGAATTTGAGGAGAGTCTTCATTTGGACACTCCATCTATCATAACCGACTTCCTTGGTCAATCAGGGCATAATAGTAACATTTGTCAGATCAATTATCTCACTTTTTCTAAACACTCAACACTAAATCATTAGCTCTCCTGATAAACCCTAGCTCTCACTCTTCTAAAGAACCCTAGTTCTTCTAAAAAAATCCTAGCTCTTGATACCAATTTGATAACAAAAAATTTCTCATAAACTGTAAAACTGTATATTATTGATTCTTTGTCATACCTCAACTGAACAATACAATACTGTATTTATACACAATCCCAAAATCTTCCCTAGATATCATTAATATCAAAATATTCCAACAAACTTCTAATTATTTTGTTATTATCTTTTTATTCTAATACATTCTAAAACTAATTATTTGATTTTATTCTACAAAACCCAAGATATTGTTCCTTGGTAGTATAGGCATCAAACGAAGAGAGATTGATTGAACTTTATCTCATTGACAATCAATTTTAATATGTTTGCATATTTAGCTAAAAACCATATTAGCAGCTAATAACTTAGCTGACTCACAAAACAATGCAAATGGAAATGGTGAGGGAGTTCCAAAATACTATAAAAGTTATACAATCCCTCTCTTAACTGTGGAGGGATTGCAGGCTGCTACTTCCGCTGCCCCTTATGAGCCTAGGCCTGCTTGGACCGTCACTTTTTGTCAAATTAGTATCTATATGTGAAATTTTTTTTTTTTAACTTCTAAAGTCACAGAAGTAGAAAAGCAACCTGGCAGTAACGTTTATTATTCAATTATACATATGAAACAGGAATCAAGGCCATATTACTAATCATAAATTCTAATCAACTTTTATTTCTTTCTGTTGATATTACAACTTCCTTTGGGTTGATTATTAAATCAAAACCTATGCCTGCACATGTTCCCAAGTTTAATATGATAATGAAATGGAAGCTGGTTGTAGTCGTGTAAACAAGAGAAGTGAATTAGCATATTATCATCAAATATGGTCCATGCTATTACAAAATAGGAGCTTACATGCGTGTATATTAATAATGATTAATTAATATATATATATATATATATATATATATATATATATATATATATATATATATATATATATATATATATATATATATATGGAATTGGGGACACTAGAAAACATGCAGGTGAGGGGCCAATTCAAACGTCCACAGATCCAACACTTTGTGTTACTTAAAAATTAATTTTAGCATGATGCCATGAGCAGTGGACACAAGACATGAAGCATTTGCTCCCCATGCCCAGCGTGACCCAAGCCTGTGTTTTTGCCATCTGATAACAACTCTACACATGCACACGAGTGGTGACACAATGTAATACATTTCTTAAAAATTAATTGCCAAAATAGTACTTGCATTATAGCATATTAATTAAGGGAAACGAGGTGTCAGCAAATTCCTTGTGGGAGACCTTGCACTAACATTAATAAGCTTATGTTTAAATTCAAATCTTGATTAGACAGTTTTATATTAAATCAGTGGGGTGCAGCGGAGACACAGACTCAGCTCACCTCCCTTCTTTTATCTCACAACTTTAGCCTTATTTTAATAATTGGAAACAACGAGTGATTCAGTTCTTGTTTCTTCATGAGAGACATGCTCAGAAGTACTGCAGCCATATTGTTTTATCCATCAGAGTAGTCCACACATGCAGATCAATAACAGTATTAAATGCAAAATTTTTAAATTCAATGATTGTCATTGAAAACTTCAATCATCCAAGTGAGAGAGAAAAATGAATAAAAGTGCTGGTTGGAGAGATTTCATTCAGGAGACACTTCCCTAACATTTAAGTGATCATGTTTAGATCCAAATCTTGATTTGTTAGCACTTATTGATATTAGTTTATCATGAGATTCCTTGTGTCCCTAACACCTACTATATATATATTGAGCAGATGGCATTAGCAAGAAGGTAGATCCAAAAACTGAATTCTATTCTAATCATCTAGCCTTCTCCTCCGCTGAAGAAAAATGACAACCTCTCAATTGAACACAAAATCCCATTTCCATGCTCGTTCAAACAGCTTGCCGTCTAGACCACACCCTTTTATCCTACAATGCAATGAGCACTTGGACAGGTTAAAGGCGTCTCAGGGAACCTCCTGTTCCTCTTCATCCCTTAGCCACAAGCTAGGAGGGTTGCAAGATTTACATGAATGTGTAGAAAAATTGTTCCAGCTTCCCCTCTCTCAAGAAGCACTTCACCGTGAGAGGCAAGAAAACTGGGTAGATGAGCTTCTGAATGGATCCTTAAGGCTCTTAGATGTGTGCACAACTGCCAAAGACTCTCTACTACACACAAAAGAGTGCATGCGAGAACTTCAATCAATTATGAGAAGGAGAAAGGGAGGTGAAGTAGAGCTCAGGACTGAGATTAAGAAGTTCTTGACTTCAAGAAAGGTGGTCAAAAAGGCCATCTCAAAAGCCTTGGCAAATTTGAAGGGTAGTACAACAAAATGCAGCATGTCATCTACAAACAAAGATAATGAAACAGTAGTTTTGATTTACTTAATGGAGAACGTGGAATCGGTCACTTTATCTACATTTCAGGCACTACTTCATTTGATCTCAGGGACTACACAATCGAAGTCAGACAGCTGGATTTTTGTTTCCAAGCTAATACAGATAAAGAGAGTGGGATGCTCAAAGTTGGCAGATGAACGTGAATTTGCCCAACTTGATGAAGTATTGCAATCCTGCCTATTATCCCAAACAAGTAAATTTGAAAACATGAGTAGGCTGCACGACCAACTGGAGAAAGTGGAGTCGCTTGTTCAAGATCTTGAAGAAGGTTTTGAACTTCTGTTTAGGCATTTGATAAAAACTAGAGTTTCCCTTCTTAACATCCTCAATCACTAGTTGAGATTATTAGGGAGCCCAAATTTTGTAATGTATATATATATATAGATACATTGAAACATTTTACTCAAACTTTAGTTGTGTTATCATTGAGCAATGATCATTTTGACAGTCTTATTTCATTACAACCCTCCGAGTAAGTACAGTTCTTGATTCTTGATTCCACTTCTTTCACAATTAGAATAAACATAAAATTGGAGACATAGATCCAAGTCATTGACATACTAGTTCTTATCACCCATAATTGTTTAATGGGGTGAGAGGCCACAGAAATGTAATATCCAATAATATTTTATCTGGACCAACTCCAAATGCTTTTTCAAAAACTACTTTTCAATCTGCATATAAATTAATTTCCATTTTAATTCAAACTGTAAGTGGCAAAAGGTGGTTGGAACTTGAAAGGGCAACATAAATCTTACCTACAGTTTTGCTATAATACCTCTGCACTCATTTTCCCTCATGAGTGTCAAACAACTGTACATGAATGTGATATAATCTGTCTATAATTTAGTGAATACATATTGTTTGATTATTTCAACATCTATCACTTATGTACATTCCGCTTACTCTCTACATCTCATCTTTCAACTTCCCTTTTTCTTAGGAAAGTTCACCGATAAAACAAGTGATAGGAGGATCAACCACACCCGTTCCAACTTAAGACTCCCTTCTTTCTTTATATTGTGATTCGCAAGTCCCACGTCTTTTAGAATATTTGATAAACGAATTTTTATAAATCTTCTGACAAGCATGTCGGTTCGCCGAGCTGGGTAACTGTCAGCTTGTGACCCAAGAGGGGGCATGAAGGTGTTAGGAACAAGGCTTTGGCTTTGCTAGGTTGGTTTGGATGTTGCATCTTGCTGGCCTGCCCACTCCAAGCTGGGAGTTGAGCCATGGGAACTGTGCGAAGGCATTGATCTTGTGGTTCCTAGACAGAGGGCACCACGTGAGGCTGGCTTCACAGAGCAGCGATCACCTCTGGCTCTTGACAGTGGAGGGATCACAGGCTTCTGCACTTCCAATCCGATGAGCTTGGCGAGCCTATCTCTTGAACCATCACCTTTTTTATTCTTTTAGCTTGAGAATTTTCATAGTCAAAATGGAAAATTGGAGTTGTGCATTCAAGATCTAGAGATAGGAGTTGATCACCTCTCAAGAAACTTAATTAGAAACTGAGTTTCCCTTCTCAACATCTTCAACCATTAAGCATAGTATCTAAAATGATTTTTGTGCACTCAATTTTCCCCAATGAGTATCACAACTGTACATGAATGTGATTAAATCTACGATTTATTGAATAGATATTAATTATTGTTACTTCAAAATATTGCTGGAAATTATAACAGGAAATCTCTGTTCCTCATACAAATAAGCATACTTCATATTGTAAGGCAGAGATTTCAACTCTTCTTTTGATAGGTACTACTAAACTTGCATTGGTGGCACTACTAAACTTGCATTGGTGGCACTGGTGCATCAATCTTGGCTTCACTTGCTGCAAAATAGTTAGATGTAGGGGTTATGGCAGCAAGTATTTCCTTAGACAAATTACAGACCTGCATCAATCTTGGTTTCACTTGCTGCAAAATAGCTAGATGTAGGGGTTATGACAGCAAGTATTTCCTTAGACAAATTACAGTCCTCCTTAGTGCAAGTGCACTCTATGAATGTTTTAGTGTTCTATTCAAATAAATTTAAAAACTTAGAAAATTCTATCTCAAAATTACTATAAAAAAAATATAATACAATCCTATGCCTAACTTTGTACAAAAGTAAGCAACTTCTGCTTGTTCTATAGGATCGCACATGAAGACCGGTGCTCAAAAACGAGAATGATCCTCTGGTGTGACAAGTCCTACACCTTACACTTGGTGATAAAATACATAGCAGCCAAGATTGAAATATAAGAAAAAACAAGAAGAAAAATCGAAAGACTATCTACTAATCTATATACAAAAAGCAAACAATAACTTGATAGCACATATACTTGATAGAGAAGATAGTCAAGAAGATCTTAAGATGATTGGATGAAGTCAAAAGGAATATTTGCTGTTTAAATTAAAATGTGTGTCTACATTAAGTGTGAAGTACTAATCTTTACTTTAAGTTTAAGCTTCTCTTTAAAGCAAAAGGAAAAAAGTTCCTCAAAAAAATTTTAATTTGTTAAAAAACCATTTAATATGTTAATATGTTCTCCATAATCTTTTTAATCGATTTATTTTTCAATCGATTAATTTCACTTAAACAAATTAAGAATTACATGATTCACATTTTTAATCAATTAAATTCACTTAAATAGATAAAAGACTTTAAGGTTCGTTAATTTAATCTATTAAGAGAAGTTTTTAATATGTTAAAATGTTCTTGACTTAACTTCTACAAATTTAGAATTGTTTTAATCAATTAATACAGTATTTTTATTAATTAATTTGTCTCTAGAAAAATATTACAGAACCATTTTAATCGATTAAACCACATTTGTATCAGTTAAAACAACTTAAATATGTTTTGCTTGAAAACTATCTTTAGTTATTTTATTGATTAAATAACGAATTAATCGATTAAAAGTAACAACTTTTTTCAAATCACATCTATATAAACAGATCTACTACTTCAAATTAAAAACACCTTTGAGAACTGGATATATGTGATTAAAGATCACGTGATCAAGACGAAAGGGCTAAGTGATTTTTTTTTACCCTATGTTATGCTTGTTGCTAAGTTCTTTCAATATTTTGAAGTTGATTTAACAAGAGAATACCAAGAGATGCCCAAAATCACAAATGAAATTGATTATTCAACTCTACGTAAGATGGGCTTTATTAAGATTGATGAGGAGTGGATATCAAATATGAAAGTTGGAATGGGAGATGAGGAAGAAGAAGAGGATGCTCCTCAAGAAGATGTTGGAACTTCTCAAGCTGCAAAACTAGAAGCAGTTGGTGTAGATAACACGGCTAGAATGTTTATGAATATGGACATGGTTCCATACTATGCCCAACCTGATCGTGGCACTCCTCTGTCCCAGTTTGAACGAACCATGTTATCTCAAATGGCTTCTCTATAAGAGAATAAGTGAAAACACATGCAAATGACTTACCAGTACTATCAAGTGTCAAACGCTCAACTGCTCAACATCAATAATCAACTTGGAGATATCTACACCAGATTCAATAATCTGCAGTTTAATCAAGGCTCGTGGGATGACTAAGTCTCTAATTTAAAGTAGGGTCTTATATTTTTGTATCTTAAACACTTTTTTTTTCTTGCTGCAAGACTATAATCTTAACATTACATTCTTATCTAAGACTTTTCTTGTGCCTTAGCTTGATTAATGCCTTTTTTCTTCCTATTTTTGATGAAGTCAAAAGAGGGAGAAAGGATCGACACTAACATCACCAGGCACACACTCAAAAAGATCTTAAGATGATTTGATGAAGTCAAAAGGAAGATTTACTGTCTAAATTCAAGTGTGTGTTTGCATTAAGTGTAAGCATTAATCCTTACTTCAAGTTTAAGCTTCTCTTATAAAGAAAAAGGAAAGAAGTACCTCAATATATTTTTAATCTGTTAAAAGTTCGTTTAATATGTCAATATGTTCTTCAGATGTCTCTTTAATCGATTCATTTTCGTTTTAACCGATTAATATCACTTAAACAGAATAAGAACTACATGATTCACATTTTTAATCGAGCCATTTTCAACTTAATCGATTAAATTCACTTAAACATATAAAAGATTTTAAGTTTCATTGATTTAATCGATTAAAAGAAGTTTCTAATATGTTAAAATATTCTTGACTTAACTTCTAAAAATTCAAAGTTGTTTTAATCGATTAATACAGTATTTTTATCGGTTAATTCGTTTCTGAAAAAAATACATAATTTTTTTAATCGATTAAACCACATTTATATCAGTTAAAACAATTTAAACATGCTTTGTAGAAAATTGTCTTTAGTTATTTTAATCGATTAAATAACGAATTAATCGATTAAAAGTAACAACTTTTCTCAAATCACATCTATATAAACAGATCTGCTACTTCAAATTAAAAACACTTTTAAGAAATCAATCTTGTTATCATTTGTGATTCTTTTTTAGGGAAAAGCTCTCTTTATCTGTTCAAAATCTTTGTGAATTATTTTATAAAATACATTATAGTTCTTTTGCTTGAAGAGACTTGATTTGTGTTTGGATTTCTGTATTAGTCTACTGTATTTCTTCAAATTTGTATCTCTTTATCTTGTTTCTATTCTTGTGGTGTCTGGAAATCTTAGATACTTATTTGTGCAACTAGAAGTGTGGTTGTTATTTCAAGAACTGGTTGTAGTTCTTGGTGTAGATAATATTTCTACTAGTTTTATTTTGTAATTAATAAACTTTTATTAGTAGAATTGGTTGAGAATTGGATGTAGCCCGGTGATTTGGGTGAATCAGTATAAAAATCTTGGTGTTCTTATATCTCTTCTTTCTCATCTTATTGTGTTAAGTGTTTTTCTGTTAATTCAATCAAATAAAGATTAATTTCATTTGATTCTCTAGTTGATAATCTGTAAAATTGCGAAATTTTTTGTAAAAGATCAATTCACCCCCTTCTTGATCTCAACATATATTCCTAACAATGCCTTCATCGACAACGACATCATTGTTTTACAAAACCACATTTTGGCATGGCCTTGCATTTGCATGCAACACTCTCATTGTTAGAGTGAAAAAAAAAAACTAAGTTTTTCCCTTACTAATTAAATGTAATGGTCAACTCAAGTAAGTCCAAGAAAGGCTATAGTGTATCGACGTTATTGTTTGCAAGGAAGGGGAGTTTTATATTAAACATGAAAAACTAAGAAGAATGAACTTAAATATAAAAAAAAATACTAGTTGATGCAAATAAGGAAAAGAAGAAAATTAAGACAAAAAAGAAAATATAGATTCTAAAGAAATCAACACAAAAAGGAAATTGAAACTCCAAAGAATAAAAAGAAAAATGGAGGAAAGAAAGAGAATCAAACTAGACATAACACAAATCGACAATTGTGCATTAAACAAATCAAAATAAAGAAAAATTCAAAAATAAAGCTAAGTTGGAGAAAAAGCTCTGCAACAATGAATAACACTTAAACATTGTAAAACTCAAAAATGATTGAACCAACGTTCGAAACTTAATCAAAAACTTGAACAGTATTGTAACTATGAATAAGATGAATAGAGAAATAAATCGAGCCTAGTTTGCAACTTGACTAGAATTGAGAAACATCAACATCCAAAAACCTAGATGAAATAGCATAAAAAACTATAAAACGAAAATTAAAATGGGCGATGAACAAAATGAAGCAATGGAACAGTAAAAATGAATGTGTCATGTGTTCATAAATTAAAGATACAACATGAAGCAAACTCTCTGCGTTCTTAGTTTCTCTCCATTGACCTTACTGCTTTCTCCAAAGAACGGGAATTCTAGCACAATAACTTTGCAGACAATAAAAATACTAAAAAAGAAGAAGTCCTCCCCTCTTCTTCTAGAGTTCTCCTATATATATACAGAACTTTTCCCACACTAAAAACAAAACAAACAAAATTCTGAAAAGTTCTGCCAATAAATCTTCGCACGACACTGCCAAATAGCATGTAGCCTCCATTCTGTTGTCACTACAGGTTGAAGTGCAAATGGTACGTAGCCTCCTTTCATTTTTGGCTTTGTCGGCTCCTTTTATTTTTGGCTTTGTCGGCTGAGGTGACTTGTGTCCACAATTACCCTAATTTCTCTTTTCGTGGGCCAGAATATTTAAATAGCCTAATACACATGAAGGTTTCATTGAAAAATCGAGAATTCAATAGAGTGTATAAATTGGTTGATCGATCATATACTCAACATATTGTCTTCATCATTGATCCTTAATCGAGAGTGCTCAACACCAAATCATGTTCTTGCACTCAATTTGAAGCTCTTGGAGCCGAGAATCCCATGCAACAGATTTCAGCTTAACCAAATATTTTGTGGAAAATTGAGACAAGATGTAAAACTAAGCTAAGAATGAAAATTAAGACAAATGGAAATATGTAATAAGCTATAGGATGTGAGTATGAAAATTGAATCATCATCGACTCACTTAACCGTGGGTTGACTCATTTTTCTCAATCTTTAATATTCTAATTTTTTTCTTTTCATATATTAGTATAAATTTATGAAGAAAAAAATACTTTAGTGAGTCAACTCACCTAACCTACTTGTATTACTAAGTTAACACACCTATTTTAGTAATTTAAAAAGATAAAATATAATTAAAAAAATACACATATTTAAGTGGATCAACCCATTAACCTATAGTGGGTCGAGCCTGAGTTGTAGAATATTAGGCTAAAAAAAATATAAGTCAAGTTAAACTGACACATGTATAATGTAACTCGTGGTGAATTAACTCGTGTGACACTCTTAAGTGTGATTATGATATGAATGATACAGAAAGAGAAAAAATTAATTGCTCACTAATGAGGTGATAATGGAGTGAAAACACTTTACTTCTACTTCAGGTAATAATTATGGGTTCAAAATGAGTTTAAAATATCTCTCTTCACAAACTCACTCTCACATTTAATATTAAAATAAAAATGGCTCATGAATCACCTATTACAAATTCATTTAACTCATAAAAATATATCTTTTAGCTAATTATATTTAATGATAATATTATACTAAACTATTAAAATTTGTTAAGATGCTTAAATTTAGTCATTCATTAACTATCATTTTATTTTCAAAGAAAAATATTATAGGAGATTTGAATCTACTTAATTTAAAATATTTTCTTTTTAGTCTCCTAAATGATTGGTGAATACTTATCATTCGATACAACGAAGATGTCGTGCTTCATAAAAATACTATTATTCTTTATTTTTGAAAGTTTGAAACAAGTTGGTTAACTATTTTGAATATAATTATATAATATTTATCAAATGTTTTAAAAACATAAAATTAATATTTTTTCTTTTAAAAATTTAAATTAAAATACGCATACTTTTAATTATTTATTTCGTTTTAAAGATCTACTAATTTTAAGAGTAATTCTCTAATATCTATTTAATATTCTAAAATATAATAATTAAGATAAATTATTATTTTACACTATTATATTACTAAAAAATATAATAATAATAAGAATAATAAATAAGTGTTTAGCTCTTGTTTCAAAAATAAATAGATCTTATCTTGTAATTTTATATATTCAATTATTATATTTAAAATAAAAAATAATTTTATTAACATAATTTAAATTCTAAAATACAAGTTTTATTTTATTTTTTTAATTAATTATTTTATATATACATAATATTATTAATTTTTAATCAAAATAAAATTAGTCTCGTGAATTCATTTACATAACATAAAATTAGATTAAACCAAAAATTATATCTCACTAAGTACGTAAATCACTTTTAACATCGGTCTTTTCACATCGATTCTTTAAGAACCGATGTAGAAAGTGAATTCAAGACTTTCCACATCGATGTAGAAAGTGAATTCAAGACTTTCCACATTGGTAATGTATATTCATATAAATATATAAATATAAAATATATAAATACAAATACAAATATATTTATATATTTATATGTTGGATGTGAGAGTGCGCTCGAGAGTGAAAGTATGTGTCAGTGGATTTTCAAAATTTGATGTCAAATTTGTGAGCGAGTCTCTTTATATGAATTTGTAATTTAATGATAAAATATAATCTTTATAATTTATTTATAATGATATAGAATATAATCTTTATAATTAATTTATATAATGATATAAAATAAAGAAAAAAATTATTTTATATCATTATATAAATAAATTATAAAGATTATATTTTGTCATTAAGTTATAATCCATATAAAGAGACTCCCTCACAAATTTGACATCAAATTTTGAAAATTTACCCGACACACACTTTCATCCTCGAACGTGTCTCACATCCAACCTATAAATATATAAATATATTTGTATTTATATTTATATATTTTATATTTATATATTTACATGAATATACATTTTTATTTGTATATAAATATAATTTATTTATAAATTATTATTAAAAAATTATAGTAGTTTATAATTGTACTACCAGTTTACAATACTTGATAAACCGGTCTTTATAAATCTTCTGACAAGCACGGCGGTTCACCGAGCTGGGTGACGTCAGCTTCTGACCGAAGTCGGGGCACCGGGGTGATGAAACAGGCTCTTAGATTTACCAAGTTGGTTTGAATACTGCGTCATGCTGCCCTGCCCACTCCAAGTTGGGAACATCCCTAATGACTGATGCAACAACTTTTTCTGTTCAATTTTTCAGAGTCCAGTTGCCGAAGAACCAACATAAATGTCACCCTTCACATTAAGTTACATGATCAAAGTTGTTTATGTACAAAGTGTTTCACATAATAATATTAAATACCACAGTAAGTCACAATTAAAATTTGTGAAACAGAGTTAATATTCTATTGTGTCTCTTTGTTTTGTTTCACAGTTGCAAATCTGTCTTGGATATTCAACAACCACTTCAATTCTTCACTGGGATGGAAGTGTAGTTGAAATCCTGTTTCTACCTGTATGTTTGTTTTCAATTTGAAGCCTCTACAATTACATAGACCAAAGAAGTCTTGCTTACTGATATAGAATAGCCACATATGATCTTAATCGTCCAAGTGTAGATCTTACATTAACATATACATCCCATGATGAAGATTGCTGCAGGATGCTTCTTTATATGTTTTTTTGTTCCGAATAATAAGTAGCTGCACAGAGAATAAGTAGTGTAACCGTTGATTGAGCCATTCCAATTTCATTCATAAAAATATAATGAAAGAGATGCAGGTACCATTAGAAAAACATTCATCAAAATAATTTTTAGTAACTACTGAACAAAAGTACATGCATTAGCGTGACTAGCAACTGATTTTTCACAAAATCCATTTGTCTATAACATAAACATGAGAACACCAAAATTGAATAAAATTCACCTGTATTTTGTGTTATGTATTTTGTGTTATATCCCACATTTGTCAGGACTCTGACAAGCAGTTAGGGTCCAAAATATAAAAAAACAACACTTACAACCTTTAAAGACTACCTTTCTCGGCCTTTTGGTTAAGATCAAGTGTAGTATATGTTCTTATCAGTTTAATATCTGATATGTGGACTATTAGTTCACACGATATTAAATTAATTTTTTGAGGGAGGGAGTCCAATACAATGGCGCATCGATCTTGTGTTACACTACAACAAGAGTCTGGTGCGTCCTTCCAATTTAGTTTAATTGAATTGTTTACTCCAACAAGAGTCTGGTGCATCCTTCCAATTTAGTTTAATTGAATTGTTTACTACAACAAGAGTCTGGTGCGTCCTTCCAATTTAGTTTAAATGAATTGTTTTTTTTTTGTTTTTTTAATTAGTTTAATTGAACTGTTCTTTTAATTTTCTGTAAAATGTTTGTAAGGATAGTTATCTTCCAATTTAGTTTAATTGAATTGTTATTAACTTTCTTTTTTGTAATTAGTTTAATTGAACTGTTCATTTTCTGTAAAATGTTTGTAAGGATAGTTATCTTTTCCAGTCTATGATAGTTGTAAACTTATCCAGTAAAAGTCCAAAATCCTGTTAAAGTTTACAATAAACCCTGCAAAAGTTCTAGGATATTATATTTTGTCATAAGAAAAAACAGAGTAACAGTTACTTTTGAATCTGATACAGCAGGAAAGAAAAATCCTATTCGTAGTTACTTTTTAATGTACTTTAATAGCATGAGAGAAGCTTGACGTTGTGCACAATATGTTAATCAAGAGACTGACTTAGATTACTAACTGCATAGGATATATCTGGCCTAGTATTTGTTAGACAAATCATTCTTCCAAGTAAACCTTCTATATTTTGTAACATCTAACATCTGTCCAGAAATTTTGTGCAGATGATGAATATGATCCATTAGTGTAGAACAGAGTTTTGAAGTCAGTAATGCAGTGTCTTGAAGTAAATCCAAAGCATAGTGAAAGCAAACTGAGTTGTGTTTTGAGGAGAGACAGAGTTGCAACTATGTGCATTGGTGGAGCATCTGACACAACTGACAAATTTCTGAAGCTGAGACTATAAAAACTAAGCACTTACCTCTTTTGCTTAAGATCATTCTTATCAGTTTAATAACTGATAATTGGATGATTGGTTCACATGATATTAAATCAATTTTTTGAAGGACAGATCCATCATAATAGCTTGTTAAGTGGGTTCACAAGCATCGATTTTGCTTTTCACTTCTGCTAGGGACTGGTGCTTCCCATCTAATACAGTTCAATTCTTAATTCTTTGGTGTAATAACATGAAACTATAATTTTTTGTAGCATATAAGTTGTATTTTTGTTGATGTTTTCTTAAATTTGCTCTCAGATGTTTAACATGTTTATTATGGAAGTTGTATCCTACCCCATTTCTGAAATGATAATTCTCACTAATATTTTTAACAGTAATTGCTGTCTTTTTTCTTATTCTAATTCTATAGTGCTTTGTATAATTTTATATCAATCAATACAGTAAACCTGTCAGTTCACAAATTCAAATACAGTTTGGTAATATCTAAAACTAGCCAAATCCACGAGAAATAAACGTTAACCACAGCATAAAGTTAAACACATTAAGCTAAGCCTGGAACACAAATTAAAACATTTTGATAGTTGTAGCAGGGGACCTGGTCCACGATTGGATTATGTGAGATAAAAGCCTTACTTGGATTAACTTACGCACTGAAAAATTCGTCATATTCCGAAATGGCAATAAAAAGATATTGGGGAAACAAAAAAAAAAGCTGTAGAGAAAAATCACATATATTTTTGTTTTAATTAAAGTCAAGCATAACCGTCCAAAACAACAGTTTAATAGGCTCACTTCTGTGTTTTTTCTTCTAAGTTTACCAATACAAGCATCTAACCACTCTGTACCAGAGCACAAAGTTGAAATTAAGATCCATTTTCTTTTCTCCAAATTAATCAGTTATTCTATATTTTACAGCCCCTAATGGTCTGTATTTTACTTTGGACAATGTTTGAAAATGTGCAGTTAAAGTTATCATTAGTCATGTGGACAGTGTATTTTACACATGCACACGAGTGGTGACACAATGTAATACATTTCTTAAAAATTATTTGCCAAAATAGTAGTTTCATTATAGCATATTAATTAAGAGAAACGAGGTGTCAGCAAATTCCTTGTGGGAGACCTTGCACTAAAATTAATAAACTTATGTTTAAATACAAAATCTTGATTAGACAGTTTTATATTAAATCAGTGGGGAGCAACAGAGACACAGACTCAGGCTCACCTCACCTCCCTTCTTTTCTCTCACAACTTTAGCCTTATTTTAATAGTTGGAAACAACGAGTATTCAATTCTTGTTTCTTCATGAGACATGCTCAGAAGTACTGCAGCCATTGTTTTATCCAACAGAGTAGTCCACACATGCAGATCAATAACAATATTAAATGCAAAATTTTTAAATTCAATGATTGTCATTGAAAACTTCAATCATCCAAGTGAGAGAGAAAAATGAATCAAAGTGTTGGTTGGAGAGATTTCATTCAGGAGACACTTCCCTAACATTTAAGTGATCATGTTTAGATCCAAATCTTGATTTGTTAGCACTTATTGATATTAGTTTATCATGAGATTCCTTGTGTCCCTAACACCTACTATATATATATTGAGCATATGGCATTAGCAAGAAGGTAGATCCAAAAACTGAATTCTATTCTAATCATCTAGCCTTCTCTTCCGCTGAAGAAAAATGACAACCTCTCAATTGAACACAAAATCCCATTTCCATGCTCGTTCAAACAGCTTGCCGTCTAGACCACACCCTTTTATCCTACAATGCAATGAGCACTTGGACAGGTTAAAGGCGTCTCAGGGAACCTCCTGTTCCTCTTCATCCCTTAGCCACAAGCTAGGAGGGTTGCAAGATTTACATGAATGTGTAGAAAAATTGTTCCAGCTTCCCCTCTCTCAAGAAGCACTTCACCGTGAGAGGCAAGAAAACTGGGTAGATGAGCTTCTGAATGGATCCTTAAGGCTCTTAGATGTGTGCACAACTGCCAAAGACTCTCTACTACACACAGAAGGAGAAAGGGAGGTGAAGTAGAGCTCAGGACTGAGATTAAGAAGTTCTTGACTTCAAGAAAGGTGGTCAAAAAGGCCATCTCAAAAGCCTTGGCAAATTTGAAGGGTAGTACAACAAAATGCAGCATGTCATCTACAAACAAAGATAATGAAACAGTAGTTTTGATTTACTTAATGGAGAACGTGGAATCGGTCACTTTATCTACATTTCAGGCACTACTTCATTTGATCTCAGGGACTACATAATTGAATTGAGACAGCTGGATTTTTGTTTCCAAGCTAATACAGATAAAGAGAGTGGGATGCTCAAAGTTGGCAGATGAACGTGAATTTGCCCAACTTGATGAAGTATTGCAATCCTGCTTATTATCCCAAACAAGTAAATTTGAAAACATGAGTAGGCTGCACGACCAACTGGAGAAAGTGGAGTCGCTTGTTCAAGATCTTGAAGAAGGTTTTGAACTTTTGTTTAGGCATTTGATAAAAAATAGAGTTTCCCTTCTTAACATCCTCAATCACTAGTTGAGATTATTAGGGAGCCCAAATTTTGTAATGTATATATATATATATAGATACATTGAAACATTTTACTCAAACTTTAGTTGCAGTGTTATAATTGAGCAATGATCATTTTGACAGTCTTATTTCATTACAACCCTCCGAGTAAGTACAGTTCTTGATTCTTGATTCCACTTCTTTCACAATTAGAATAAAGATAAAATTGGAGTCATAGATCCAAGTAATTGACATACTAGTTCTTAACACCCATAATTGTTTAATGGGGTGAGAGGCCACAGAAATGTAATATCCCAATAATTTTTTATCTGGACCAACTCCAAATGCTATTTCAAAAACTACTTTTCAATCTGCATATAAATTAATTTCCATTTTAATTCAAACTGTAAGTGGCAAAAGGTGGTTGAAACTTGAAAGGGTAACATAAATCTTACCTACAGTTTTGCTATAATACCTCTGCACTCATTTTCCCTCATGAGTGTCAAACAACTGTACATGAATGTGATATAATCTGTCTATAGTTTAGTGAATACATATTGTTTGATTATTTCAACATCTATCATTTATGTACATTCCGCTTACTCTCTACATCTCATCTTTCAACTTCTCTTTTTCTTAGGAAAGTTCACCAATAAAACAAGTGATAGGAGGATCAACCACACCCGTTCCAACTTAAGACTCCCTTTTTTCTTTATATTGTGATTTGCAAGTCCCACGTCTTTTATAATATTTGATAAACGAATTTTTATAAATCTTCTGACAAGCATGTGGGTTCGCCGAGCTGGGTAACTGTCAGCTTGTGACCCAAGAGGGGGCATGAAGGTGTTAGGAACAAGGCTTTGGCTTTGCTAAGTTGGTTTGGATGTTGCATCTTGCTGGCATGCCCACTCCAAGTTGGGAGTTGAGCCATGGGAACTGTGCGAAGGCATTGATCTCGTGGTTCCTAGACAGAGGGCACCGCGTGAGGCTGGCTTCACAGAGCAGCGAACACCTCTGGCTCTTGACAGTGGAGGGATCACAGGCTTCTGCACTTCCAATCCGATGAGCTTGGCGAGCCTATCTCTTGAACCATCACCTTTTTTATTCTTTTAACCCTAGTGCGAGAATGCAATGACAAGTGGGTTCATGTATACCCTCTCCTTTTTATCCCAAAAGTTCAATATTAACAATGAAAGGAAAGAGATGATAAAACAGAAAAAACACTTTTTCTTTTATTTAATCTACCTACAGTCTTACATTCTATTGTTTAATATGATAATGAAATGGAAGCGGGTTGTAGTGGTGTAAACAAGACAAGTGAATTAGCATATTATCATCAAATATGGTGGTCCATGCTGTTACGAAATAGGAGCTAACATCCGTGTATATTAATGTTGATTAATTAGTATATATGGAATTGGGGACACTAGAAAACATCCAGGTGAGGGGCCAATTCACACGTCCACAGATCCAACACTTTGTGCTACTTAAAAACTAATTTTAGCATGATGCCATGGGCAGTGGACATGAGATGCGGCATTTGTTCGCCATCCACAACGTGACCCAAGCCTGTGTTTTTGCCACCTGCGCGTGCACACGACGGGTGCCAAACTAGTTATTGCAAATCGTGTGTTGCATTATAGGAAAACATTAAGAGAAACGAGGTGTAGGAGATTCCTTGTGGGAGACATTGAATTAATATTATAAGCATATGTTTAGATTCAAATCCTGATTAGTTAGCACTCGTTGATTTTTGCTTAAGATGACAATCCTTGCATCTTCAGTAAATGTCCATTATATATGTTACACATGACACTGGACGGAAATTTAATCGACATACTCAATTCTACGTTTAAGATGTGGAAATAGTCAAAATTTTCACGTTTTTTCAAGAACAACGAGACTTAATCATTTAGACTTAGATTCGTGAAAGAGTATCAAACGAGTTCCAATATTTTGACCTTAGTTATGATGCTTACAATTATCCTACACCTTGTATTTTTCTGATCCAAATTTTTAGATGCAACAGACCTAATGTTCCTAACCATTAGACAGTTTATATTAAATCAATGAGATGCAACAGAGAGACAGGGACACAGGCTCAGGATCAGGCTCCACCTCACCTCCGTTTTTTTCCTCACACACGCCTTATTTTGTTTATAAATGGGAACAACAATTCGTGTTTCTGCATGAAAGACATGTTCAGCCGTACTGCAGCCATTGTATTAGCCATCTGAGTAGTCCACACGTCCATATCAAACACCAAGAGGAAGTAATCAATTTTTTTTGTTTAATCTAGTAAGTAATAAGATCAAACACCACAAACTCACATCTATTGATTACCTTCCAAAATAAGAAGTACCACCATTAGCCAACAATTCACCTTTATTATACAAATAGATAAATAAATATAAACATTTAAACCGATAACTTTTAATAAATAAAGAAATACCTTCTTCGTCAAATTCCATTTCATTGAGTACAGTAGAATCTTATTGATACATTAGAATTTTGCCAACCTATATATATATAACATACATAAAACAATATTAAAAAATAATTAAATAAAATATATACAATGATTATTAGTCATTTAATAAGAATTTAAAATTTTATCAGTATTATGAACACTCCATAGTCAATATATCTTTTGCAATAGAGATAGGAATATCCAATATATCTTTGGCAATTGCTTGAGTGTTGGTTATTTAACTTCATCCAACTTCCACCATAATAAAATATCAAAATTTAATGTTTTTGGTAAAATTTCTTCCTCTAAATAATGATTCAACTATTTTTTAACATATGAAGTTCTAGCCTTTTTTTTCTTCGTAATATACATATCAAACTCAGTTAATTGATCATCATGAACATTACCGTACCGTCCAAAGATGATGGAACACTACCAAGAGAGATTCTACTCATTTTCAATTGATAATCATGAGCTAGTTATTATACAATTGTCGAACCATCATAATTTGAACTAAACAGTTGTGTTCATATAATTTTTTATAATAATATTCAAATAATTTTATTTTGTATCGTGGATCCAAAATAGTAGCAACTACCATTATATTATGGATCACATTCCAATATCTTTCAAATTTTGCAGACATCCTTTTCGTCATTTTTTGCATCAATTCACAGGTGGAGTTAATCCATTGAGATATTTCCATCTTAATCTCATAAATATTGGAAAAATACATATTAATAATTAGATACTTAGTGGCAGAAATCATTTCAATGACAAAACTAAACAACTTCAATATTCTACAAACATCCTTTGCAGATTGTGATTGTGAATTAGTTGGTACACAAATGTATTGAGAATCATGTAGCTTTAAATGACTAAACACATCCTCATATGATATGGCAATTTCAAGCATATTGTAAGTTGATTCTCATCTAGTTGGACAATCTAAAATCAAATTTTTAGTGCAAGGAATTAACAATTATTTAGTTGTCTCTTCAAATTTTTCCTTCTTTCTAGGTGTTGTCTTCCAATATTTTACACTATCGTGAATCTTCTCTATCTCATCTTTCACTACTTCCAACCTATCTTTGACTATCAAGTTTAAGATATTAACAATGCATCGCATGTTAAGTAAGGACTCATCCCTCAATAGAGTCTTCAATGACAGCTTGTCCTTAATTTTCTCAATTAAATCATCATTCATGCTACAATTATCCAAAGTGATTGTGGACAATTTTGTATCAATGTTCCAATTTATCAAACACCCAATTAAAACTTCGCAAAGTCTATCACTTGAATGAGAATTAGGAACATAAATGAACCTAACATAATAAGATTTGCACTCAGTCATTTTATTATAAAAAAAAGTCATAAATATGCAATATCAAATATTATTATAAAACTTATAAATATAAGAATTTCTATTATTAGTTTGTAAAGTCCAATGGTTGTCAATATAATGTGCGGTGACAGTCATATATCTCCTTTTTTTATTGCTTGAAGTCCACATATTTGCCGTAAGGGCCACTCTTCCCCCAAAATTATCTAATAACTTCAAAATTATTCGTTTTTCATAATCATAAACTTTGAATATCTCTTTTTTTATCATTTTTCTAGAAAGAGCTTGGAATAAAGATTGGAGGGCAGCCGAGAATCTCCTAAAATCAAGATGGTCCACAATCAAAAGTGAATAATCATGCATAATAATTATATTTACAAGCTTTGATCTTGGCTTTTCTAAATCATAACTTCCAGATCCCAACTTCCAGTTCCCAACTCTTGCTTACCCTCTGGGGGAATTGGTTGATATGTACTTTCTAGTGAAATTGGTGACCAGGAATTATCAACTTCTGCCATTAGTTTCCTGTAAAACATAAACAAACATAACCAACAATTTAAGAAATTGTAATCAAATTCAACTATTTTTACACAGTACGTAAAAGGAAATATGAAAAAGTAGTTATATATTTTTTACATAGTACTCAAAGGAAAGTTAGAAAAGAAACCCATTAAAAACAGAGAGAAAGTTAGAAGTTTTGGCAGAGTAGTACTAATGATTGCTATTTGATATATCAATTAGCCCAACCCAGTGTATTGAAACTAACTACAGTCTATATGCAATATATGTATGCTGCTAAAGGAAAATCATGCATGGCATTGTCATAATTTGAATTAAAAAGGGTACCATGTATGCTGCTATTAACAAGCTAAACTGAATATTCCCATCAAAATCATAAAAAATAATAGTAGCTTAATTTGTTGCTTACTTAAATGGTCTGACACCTACATATTACCATCGGAAAAAAAACATTATTTGATACTCTTGAGAAACTATAATAACCATTAAGGTGGAGAATTGCATCAACAACAGTAAATAATCGCATATCCAAGTTAAGAAAGACCATAACAAAGTTAAGCTTTTATGAGCCAATATGAAAGGGTAGAAACTCCCTCATCTTCCTGCATCGTGGGAACAAAAGCCACCCCCGACTACAAAATCTAAATAAAATAAACAAATTGTGTTTCATCAATTCATTTAAGTCAATAAAGTCATAAATAAGATAAATATACTTCCAATACATTTCACCATTGCATGGAACTCACTTAAGTTATTCATCAGACTCTAATGCATGAAAGCAATCCTCTGTTATAAAATACCTCAATCTCTATTTATGCACACACATTAACAACCTAACTATTTTCCTTTATAAAGCATTCTAAAAACTGATAACGCAACCTCAATCTCTATTTATGCACACACAATAACAACCTAACTATTTTCCTTTATAAAGCATTCTAAAAACTGATAACGCAACTCAACAATTTCGCTTCGTTCCCGTAACTATTTGATATTCAATGTTCATAAGATAAGACGCATATATTGATAGGTTATGCCCACACACAACTTCAAATGGTTGAACAGTTTCGTTCCCCTCTTTTGAGAATCTGAAGAATAAATAAGTAAATAGGCATTCATCACACTGAAAACTAAAAACGAGAAACAGAACAGAGTAAAATCATACCTCGCGTGGGTTGTATTCGAGGGACCAGGAATGCAGAAAGGTCACACAGAACGCCAACAACGGCATAGAAAAAGACAGAGATGAGGCGCGAGTAATTGGACAGATACATGTTTTCAAAAAATTATTTTAAATTAGTTTCTTCATAAAATATTTAAGAAACTTCTTTAATTATAATATGATTAATTATTATATTTAAAGTATTATGTATTTTAAAATAGTAATATATTTCTAAGGTATATGAAAAATACTAAAATTATATTAACCATTTTTTAAAAGAGGGTATGACAGTGGGAATTACAAGTGGAAAGAAAGTAAGAGAAACATTTAAACATGGATAATCAAATACCACCATCAAAGTCCGGTCCCGTCGGTTCCGTTCGTTAAACTTACCTCTTTTTCTTCCTAAAAACATCTCGAAAATTCTTTCTTCTAAGATAGAAAACATCATAGAGTATTTCTATGTCCTAGAAGATGCTCAGATCTCCGAGATATACAGTCATCTCCTTAGTTCATATAATATCTTTAGGAGACAAAGATCCAACTTAGATCTATCACTCATTTTCTTTTCACCAGAATACCTCATGTCAAGGAGTACATCCAATCCTCCAGAATAGACCAGTGTGCCCTAACTTCCACCACAGAAGAACAATATGTTAACATTGAGATCCCCAAAGATTTCATCAGACATTAGCAAACTAAGGGTTATACTCATCTTTATTACGGGGTTATCCGACTAGTTCTCTCCCTCCATGGAAGACGGGGATTATCTGTCTTAGTCAGAGTCTCTCTCTTAGACTCCAGCTACCTCCATTATGAGTATGTCGTTATCGGTATTGTTCTGACTACTTTTCATGCTGGAAGTGTAGTTCTCACTATCTTTCCCAACTTCAACGTTAGCTTGAAGGATCCCGTCATTTCCCAGAGATTAAAGGTTAAGATCCAGATCACCAGAGCTGAACAAGTGGCTGATGCACTATCAATTACTCTCCATCATCAGATTATCTATAGGTTGTAAGATCATGCAAAAAATCTTGTGTTACCTTCCTGTAAGGACGAAGCACTATTCGTCTTGGCAAATAACCAAAATGAGACACTCTCCATAGTTCAAATCCCTAGGAATATCTCTTCACAAGAGCTTCACAAGTTCATTCCGATACAATGGGTGACTAATTATGAGAAGCATCATAACAACCGAAAACTCATCCAGTTCACGAAAGCAACATTAGAAGATATGTAAATGGCACCGTCAGAACCATATTCAAGAATCTAGAGGATGTTCCAAGTTCGAGCACCTCCATACTCCAGTCGATGATGATAAGGAAGGCAAAATCCCTATCACCAGCTTGTTCCCTGATGGCAAACCTATCTTCATTGACAAGATAGGGGACACTTTATCTAGGATATTGACCCAGACATGTGCGATTCTGACTGTGACTGTTGTGACTACTATGAAGACACTAGTGACGAGGATGATGATGATGATGACTTTAAAGGAGGATCGTACAAACCTCCTTACACTCCTCCCAAGAGATTCGAACCTAGAAAAGGGTCGTGGATAGGAATCCACCGCCAAGAAAAGTCATATCCCTTGTGGAAATATCGAAGATACGTTGAGATCCACTACAAAAAATATTGAAATTATCGACGGTCAAAATCCGTCGGTAAATAGATATTACTGACAGAATTCCGACGGATTTAAATAGTTCGTCGATAGTAAATATTTTACAAAATTATCGACGGACAGGAATCCGTTGGTAATTTTGAAATTATTTATTGCACTTTTTACTTACTTTATAGCCTATTATCTAGAGATCCCCCTCCCCTTTATATTTTTAATATTTATTATTATATATTTCTCCCAATTATATTTTTATAGCTTTGAATTATTAATAAAGCTAGAAAATTGTCTTACTTACTTTAGATTCAAACCCAATACCTTAGAGTTAGAGGCTGATATTCCAACCACTAAGATACTAGAATTTTTCAATAATAATTTACAAATAAATTATATTTATATATTTATATATTGTTAAGGTTCCAACATAAAACCAATTGGCAATATGTGGAGTAGCCTAACATGCATTTAAACCATACCAAATGACATGAGGTAAGCGATGTGGGACTTTCAACACGCCCTCCAACGAAGCCTGCTCGGACCAGGCAATGGGTACTTTTGACCCAACTAAATGGCAACTTTTGGCCCATGGCAATAACCTAGGAAAGATGTTAGGCTTTGGCTCGATACCATGTTAAGGTTCCAACATAAAACCAATTGGCAATATGTGGAGTAGCCTAACATGCATTTAAACCATACCAAATGACATGAGGTAAGCGATGTGGGACTTTCAACATATATAATTAAATATTTATTTTTTAAATTATTTAATTTAATAAATTAATCTAATTATGATTAAATATTTAATTTTGTAATTAGGCGAATAATTAATTTATTAGAATATATTAAGTAATTATTATATAATTTTACCGACGGATATATCCATCGGTAATTAATTGTTAATTTATCGATGGATTTACCGACGGAAATATCCATCGGTAAATAATTGTTAATTTACCGACGGATTTATCGACGGATATATCTGTCGGTAATTAATTGTTAATTTATCGATGGATTTACCGATGGATATATTTGTCGGTAATTAATTATTAATTTACCAACGGATTTACCGACGAATATATCCATCGGTAACTAATTATTATTTTACCGACGAATATATTCGTCCGTAAGACCAAATTCTATATCCATCGGTAATTTCCGTCGATAATGACTCATTTTCCGACGGCCACAAATCCGTGGGTAAAAATCTGTCGGAAATATGTGATTTTCTTGTAGTGATCCTCGAAGAAGAAGGTTTCTTCTTCTCCAAACAAGAAAGGTGCAGAACCTCTGTCATGCCACCTCAGCCTACTCTTGTAGCTCCTCCTATCCCATGCATGATGATCAACCCTTCAACCTACAAAGAAGAATTTCCTCCGTTAGAAAGGAAAGTTGATCTAGTGTCCAAAATAACAACCAAATCACATGTTGTTTGCCAAGAGATTGGACCAGATAGGAAGACCAAACCCTTAAGCCAGGCCGAAAAAGTACTAGATTGGCAGACGGAGATTGCTAGAGCTCAAAATTCTATCTTGCAGAAAATTGATAAGAAGATAGACAAAATCTCCACACACCTAGAGGAGACCGACGACAAGCTCCAACACCTTAATTTTACTATGAGTAAACACTATAAGCAACTCTCCTCTGAAATCTCACGGCTAGAAGAAGACTGGAAGAACATTGTCTTCAAAGAATTATCTCACGTCAAGGAAAGGGAGATCAGAAGGCTCAAAGCCCAGATCCAAGAGATGGATAGTTACATTGAAGAGAAAATTAGGCAGCAGAAACCGGAGAAGGATCATTATTCATCCTTACTCTCTTAACCTCCAGCATATTCCTCTTTTCAGGACCCATCTCCTTACTTCCGACCAACCTCACAGACTACATGGTTCCTATCAACAGCAACTGCTTACAGACCTAGGCCCAACCCAGTGGCACCCAAGCTAGACAAAGGAAAGAAGGTTGTCCAACCTTCTTCAGAATCTTCTTTTGAAGATCAACCTTCACCTAAGAGACAAACCTAACAAGAACCATTTGACCCGATCTTTCAAGATTCTCAAGACTCATACTCTCAGATGACTATAAAAACTTGTCCTTCTCCGATTCATACAAATACTCCTACAATGCTTGAAGAGTTTTCCTCTGAAAAATCAGAAACTGAAGTTCTTATTTCTGAAGAATCAGAAACTGAAGTCCTTACTTTTGAAGAATCTGAAACGGAAGTTCCCAACTATGAAGATCTTACCCACAAGGACATGAATCAGAAGTAAGACATGAATCAATCTATGACCCTCCAGATGAAGAAGTTGACTCTGGTCCCACAAGGACAAATGCATCTCCAAAGAAAAATGGTGGACCCTAGTTCACTATTGATGATATTCCTCCTAGCCAAGCCAATGGAGAGTCAGACTGATCAAATTTGGAGCATGGTTAGACACCAAGTTAGTCAACAATTTTGACTCCTATAAAGTCATTGAAGAGTTATGTTGCATAATGACATGAACTTTGAAAGGATGGTATCATAATTTGGGAGTCGTTTGACAGAACCAGTTTCATGAACTGGGACAAACTTCAGCAGTATTTGGAGTTTTACATGAAGAATTCATAGGTGATGGATCGATAATAGACAAAAAGCTCAGACAAGAATTTTTCGAAATGAGATGCTGCTCAGTCAAGATCAAAGACCTGGAGAAACATTATCATAGAATGAGCAAGAGATTCTACCATCTCAACAGACCAAATGATCACAGCCTGAATAACACCTATGTCGCATCTCTTCCTGCTGAGATACAACCAGAGCTTAACAAGATGGTTATTGTAGACCCCAAATCTTTCCGTACTTCAAAATAAAGAGCAGAAGACTTCCGTTCGAAGATGGGCAAGGCCTAAAAGGTCCCTAGGATTGACCAATAGACCCCATATTAGAATAGGAAGGATTTGTGTACGCCAAAAATAAAAAATTTCACCCAAAGGATCGAGACTACCGTCCCATTTGGTGAGACCGTCGTCTCGCCATTGGCTAAGGGCGAGACCACCATCTCACCACTCGCCAAAGGCGAGACTGCCATCTCGTTTGGCAAGATCGCCGTCTCGCCACTTGCCAAAGGCAAGACCGTCGTCTCGTTTGACGAGACGGGATCCCGACCTGACAGGTGCAAATTCCTATAAAAGGGGGGGACTTTCTCCTTCTTTTCACATAATTCTACAACTTCTCCTACTGCATAATTCTCAAAATACTCTCCTAAAACCCCTCTGAAACATTTACAGAGTTCTAAAGTTCTTAGAAAGCGTTCTAAAGTGTTGCGAGAAAAGAGCAAACATCGTTGTAGAGCGTGGGGTTTGCCAAAAAGTATCCTTTTCAAGAATATTATATAAAAAGCTTGCTTCGAAGGTTCTCTCATATCCTTTCTTTTATCGCTTTTTATTATCTCTGTGCATTAGTTATTAAGGGTCATGTAGTCGATAATTTAATTTCTGCAATGAATAAATAAGGGTAAAAGCGTAGTTTTAAAGTTCTTATTTCTTTATAAAAAAATGGTCCATCATAGGGAACCCGAAAAGGGCGTCATGGGGAAGCTAATACCTTCCCCACACGTAACTAACTCCCTTACCTAACTCTGGTTGTAATGACCAAAGTTGCTTCTTCTTAAAAACCATCGCATTCTTTTTCCTTTTCCAATGTTTTTGGTAAAAATATTGGTGGTGACTCCTCGAACCCTTTCAAAAATCTCGCCCTTAGGTTCAGCCCGGTTATCGAACAACCTAAAGGCGTTGAACCACATTTTTAAAAAAATGCGAGTCAAGCAAAATCATCGCGTCGCTCCGACCGCCTCTTTTGACGGCAGTGACAGTTATGTCCATCTAAAAAGACTTCACCACGTTAATAATGGGTCAAATTCACTTTAGAAGCTATTGATAAACGGTGCAGACAACATGAGTTCTTTTCTGACATCATAACTCAGAAAAGCAAGTTCAACAAAACCTGTCAGAAACCTTACCTTGAGATCAAATGCAAGAAGCCTTGTTCAAGCAATTGCAAGATGAAGAAGAAGCGGGAAAAGCCATTTCTTCGAAAAAAGAAGAAGAATTTTAAATTCTTTAAGAAAAAGAAGTTCAGAGGGAAAGCCCAAGATCAACGGTACTTTATTTGCAAGAAGAAGGGACATTTCTCCAAGATTTGTCCTCACAAAGCTGAAAAAGTCATCAAGCTCATCTCCACCCTCCGGCTTGATGAAAATGATGACATAGAGTCTCTCTATTCTGAACAGAGTTCTGCAAATAAAGAGACTGTCTTCGCTCTTAACATATCCTCAGACGAGATTGGATCAGAATATTCTTATGAATCTGAAACTGACATTGTTCCAGTATTTTCCTTTCAAGAGATTGATCCTATCAATATCTCTCACTTATAATTATACTTTGAATTGTTATGAAATCACTTAACTTATGTTGATATAATTATACTTTGAATTGTTATGAAATCACTTAACTTATGTTAATTCTAATATATTTTTCTCCTAATGTAGGATGAATTCGAGAATACCTTGATACAAGAGTAAGGAGCATAATTGTCAACATAATTGAGCAAAACTGAAAGGAGGAAAAAGATTTTTAGCATCGAAGTCGCTCGAGCAAGATAGATTCTCGCTTGAGCGAATATCAGTTATTCTTCTCTAGAAGTCAGTTGCTCAAGCGCCAGTAAATTCGCTTGAGCGAATATTAGTTATTCGTCTCTGGAGCTCACTCGCTCAAGCGAGCAATTTGTGGCTTGAGCGAAAATAGGGAACTTTCGCTTGAGCGAAAGACACGAAGCCCAAAAGCCCAATTTCTCCTATAAAAAGATGAGACAAGTTTTGAGAGGGGGTAAGCGGTTTTGAGGAGAAGAGGCGCGACTACTGCTAGGGTTTCGTCCAATCTTCATCAATTCTTTTACTTCTTCCTCATTTGGAGCATTGTAATGACCAACATGAGTGGTTAACTTCATTCTCTTGGGATTTCTTGCACTAACTTTGAACTCTTTTGTATCATGGTGATATTTTGAGATATTAATCTATGTTTTGATGTTGTTATTCTTATCCTTTGTACTTTAGAATGATTTATTCTTGATGTTTGGGATATGATTGAAAAATATATCTTGAACCCTAGATCACGGTAAGAATATTTGTTATATTAATTGTCAGGAATGGAATGAATGTATCAATTGCTTAACACCCTAAACTTAATGCTGGAAAATCTCTTAATTGTGTGAGGAATCAACATTTATTAAGTTTTCTTATGAATTTCATGTGTGAGGAATTAATATGGATGATTTGAGTAGGTGGCATCAATATTGTTAGGTTAATTGACGTTCTTAATTGACATAGTTATTACAAAAGAGGGATAAGGAAGGAAGTCAATCCTAGGTACCTTTAATTGATCTTTTCTCAACAATTTACAGTTCTTTGTCATTTAATTTCAATTCAACTCTTTATGCATAATCCAATTTTTTTTAATCCACTTATTAAGCATATAATTAAAAATTTCCATTGAAATCGTTCCTCATGGGATCGACTTTTATTTAATCAAAATACTATACTGCAATTGATAATTTTGGTATGTTTGCCAATAATTTAACAAGTATTTTTGGATCAGAATATTCTTATGAATCTGAAATTGACACTGTTCCAGTATTTTCCTTTCAAGAGACTGATCCTATCAATATCTCTCCTCCACAACCATGCTTGGAAATTCAGCCCCTTCCTTCAAAACATGAGAAAGCAATCCAAGCCATAGCCTACCTTGATACAGGAGCCCAAAAATCCATGATGGATCCTAACATACTTCCCAAGGAATTCTAGAAGAAAGAGGCTTTCTATTTTGTTGCAGCTGATGGAAAAGTCTTTAAGATTGAGCTAATCACTAAAGCTCCAATTGGAATCAAATTTTTTCCAGTGTTAGATATTGTTTAGATATTATTTATTATTGTTAAGATATTGTTAGATATTAACCATAATATCAAACAATATCTTCTGTTTATTCTGTTACTTTCAGTTACTCTTTTAGTTGTATCTCTCTATTATAAATAGACTACCCTGTGTGTGATTTATACACAAGGGAGATTAATCCCAAACTCTATTTCTTCTATATTCAACATGGTATCTAGAGCTTAAGGTTATTTTGAATTTTTTTTTTCGCCTTTGACCACTATTGAAGCCGCCACCACCGCCGATATCGCTATCGGTTATTTGGTAGTGTGAAAGTGCATGTCTAGGAAAGTTCTGACAAGGAAAGACTTTGTATTTAAGCGTGTCCATTAGTGACCCACCTCTCTTTCTTGGGAACTTACCCGGTGTACTGGTTCACGCCGCTGTCACTATCGCCTCCGCCCTTTATGAGTTCTTCCGCTCCTTTTAGTACTTCCAATTCTGTCAGTACTGTGTCTGATCCTTCCATCTACATTAACTATGTTAATGTGCACTTATCCATTGATAAGTTAACTGACCCTAATTATGCCACATGGTCATCAGACGTCAGATTATGGCTTAAGAGTCAAAAGTATCTTGATCATCTTGCCCCGGAAGCACCTACTCTCACTCCTGGTGAGGAAGACCGTTGGGACACCATTGATGCTCAATTATGCGTGGTTCTCAAGGGTACTCTTGATCCTTCGTTAAAAAAAAATTTCGTTCCTACGAAACATGTGCCAAAATCTGGGAACATGCCAAGTTATTATACACAAATGATACTCAATGTCTCTATGATGTATGTTCTAAATTTGTAGATGTTATTGCCTCTAAACATCAAGATTCTATGATTGATTATATGGGCAAAATTCATGCTCTTTTTCATGAGTTCAATGAGTTATTGCCTCATTCCCCCGACCCTGCCACCGAGATAGGACAACGATCAAAGTTCTTCATGTTAGGGGAATTACACGGACTTGCTGATCAATATTCACATATTCGTGATCATAATTAGGGTTCTCCGGTTGTCCCCACCTTGACATCGACCTGCTCCACTCTTTTGCGTATACTAGCAAAACCCAACCCTGACACACCTGCTTCTGTTAATGATTCTTCTGCATTGGTATCTCACCGTGATGATCGAACTCGCCCTCGCAAACAGGGAAAAGGGCGTCCTAAGTGTGAATATTGTGGCAAGCTAGGTCACAAGATTGACCAGTGTTATGCATTACATGAGTGTGAACATTGTGACAAACTAGGTCACAAGATTGACAAGTGTTATGCATTACATGGTCGTCCTACTCGACATACTGCAGTTGCTCAGACTGATCTTTCCCCACCTTTATCTGCTAAGGATCCTCCTTCTTCTATTTATTCAGACACACCTGCTATGTTCAACAAATTTCTCAAATGGTATAAGGATCAACAGTCTTCTAGTTCCATTGTGTCTGTCGCACACACAGGTACATCTTTTGCTGGTCTGACCCAATCTTCTTCTGGTCCTTGGGTTTTTTATTCAGGAGCCACTGATCATATTACTGGTAACAAATCTTTGTTCTCCTCTTTATCCTCTCCTGATCCTTTACCTTTTGTTACACTAGCTGATGGCTCTAGAGTATCATCTCATGGTGTTGGAACTGTTAAACTTTTCACTTCTTTAACCATTGATAATGTTCTTTATGTCCCTTGGTATCCTTTTAACCTGTTATCCATCAGTCGTCTAACTTGTTCTCTTGATTGTGTTGTTTCTTTTACCAACAATTCTGTGTGTTTACAGGACCGGAGTTCGAAATAGGTGATTGGCACAAGATGTGAGTCTCATGGTCTTTATCATCTTCGTCCCTTTACACATGTTGGTGCAGTTATAGAGTCTCCCTCTCTTCTCCATGCTCAGTTAGGTCATCCAAGTCTTGCCAAGTTACAGCAACTTGTCCCTGCCTTATCTAAATTGTCTAGTTTGGCATGTGAGTCGTGTCAATTAGGCAAGCATAGTCGTACTTCCTTTCCTCGTAGTGTCACACGTGGTGCTTCGTCCCCTTTTGTCGTGGTTCACTCTGACATTTGGGGACCTAGTCGCGTTAAGTCTACTTTAGGTTTTCAATACTTTGTTACTTTCATTGATGATTATTCCAAATGCACTTGGCTATTTTTGATGAAAAATCGTTCTGAATTATTTCATATCTTTCAAACTTTTTTCAATGAAATTCAAACTCAGTCTGATGTTTCTATTAGAGTTTTGTGCAGTGATAATGGTCGTGAATATCTTTCTCATTCTTTTAAACAATTCATGGCTTCTCATGGTATTTTGCATCAAACTTCTTGTGATTATACACCTCAACAAAATGGTGTAGCTGAACGTAAAAATAGACATCTTATTGAAACAACTCGCACTCTTTTAATTCATGGAGAGGTTCCTTAGCATTTTTGGGGTGATGCTCTTCTTACTGCATGTTATCTTGTTAATCGCATGCCATCTTCGGTTCTAGATAATAAAATACCTCATTCCATTTTATTCCTTCATGAACCACTTCATCCCTTACCTCTAAAAGTTTTCGGGTCTACATGTTTTGTTCATAATTTTAGTTCTAGTCTTGACAAGCTTTCTCCTAGATCACATAAATGTGTTTTCTTAGGGTTTACAAGATCACAAAAATGATACAAATGTTTTTCTCCTTCTCTTAACCGTTATTTTGTGTCTGTAGATGTCACCTTTGATGAGTTCTCTTTTTATTTTAAAAGTCAATCTTCACCTCTGTCTTCATCCAATCTTGTTAACACTCCTAGTACATTTAATGTTCCTATTGTTTGTGATGAGTTCTCTTTTTATTTTAAAAGTTAATCTTCACCTCTGTCTTCATCCAATCTTGTTAACACTCCTAGTACATTTAATGTTCCTATTGTTTGTGACTCTCTAACTATGTCTTCTTCACCATTAGATTCTATTCCACAGTCAGCTTCTTCTTCACTGCCTCTTCAGGTTTATAGTTGCCGAAATCAATCACAACCACCACCATGTGACTCTACTCAAGTGTCAACTACTCTGTCTCCTCCGGATGTGACACATGAGTCTGACCTTCCCATTGCCCTCCGAAAAGGTATTTGTTCTACACGTAATCCCTCTCCTCATTATATTAGTTTGAGTTATCATCGACTGTCATTACCTTTTTATACATGTCTTTCCTCTCTTTCTTCTGTGACCATTCCAAAAACTGTTCGTGAAGCTTTAGTCCATCCTGGTTGGCGTCAGGCCATGTTAGATGAACTAAGTGCTCTTCATAATAGTGGAACTTGGGAATTGGTCTCGTTACTGTCTGGAAAATCTGTTGTTGGTTGCAGGTGGGTGTTTGCTATCAAAGTTGGACCTGATAGTACTATTAATCGCCTCAAAGCTCGTCTTGTGGTCAAAGGTTATACTCAAATTTTTGGGTTGGATTATGGAGATATCTTTTCCCTTGTGGCAAAGATGACTTCTATTCGTTTATTTATCGTCATGGCCGCTCTTCAACAATGGCCTCTTTATCAACTAGATGTTCAAAATGCTTTCCTCAATGGTGATTTGCAAGAAGAAATCTATATGGAGCAACCTCCTGGGTTTGTTGCTCAGGGGGAGTCTTCTGGGATGGTATGTCGTCTTTGCAAATCCCTATATGGCCTAAAACAGTCTCCTAGGGCCTGGTTTGGAAAGTTTAGCAAGGTTGTTCAACAATTTGGTATGACTCGGTGTGAAGCAGATCACTCTGTCTTTTATCGACACTCAAGTGCTGGATGTGTTTACTTGATAGTATATGTTGATGACATCGTTCTTACAGGTAGTGACAACCATGGCATCTCTCAGTTGAAACAACATCTCTGTCACCATTTTTAAACCAAAGATCTTGGCAAACTTAGATATTTCTTGGGTATTGAGGTGGCACAGTCCAATGATGGTATTGTTATATCTCAGAGGAAGTATGTCATGGATATTTTAGAGGAAACTGGGTTGATGAATTCAAAGTCTGTTGATACGTCCATGGATCCCAATACTAAACTTTTACCAAATCAGGGGGAGCTTATACCTGATCCTGAGCAGTATAGAAGATTGGTTGGAAAATTGAATTATCTTACAATTACTCGTCCTGACATTTCCTTTGCAGTCAGTGTGGTAAGCCAATTTCTTAATTCCCCATGTGAAGATCATTGGAATGCGATCATTCGTATCTTAAAGTATATTAAAGGATCTCCTGGAAAAGGATTGTTATATGATTCTAATAATCATACAAGAGTTGTTTGCTACTCGAGATGTCGATTGGGCAGGATCTCCTTCGGATAGAAGATCTACATCCGGATATTGTGTCTCCATTGGTGGTAACTTGGTCTCATGGAAAAGTAAGAAACAAAGTGTTGTGGCAAGATCTAGTACGTAGCGTGAATATAGAGTTATGGCCTCAGCTACTTGTGAACTTGTTTGGCTCAAGCAATTGCTTAGAGAGTTACAATTTGGAGATGTCACTCAAATGTCACTTGTGTGTGACAATCAGTCTGCTTCTTCATATTAGTTCTAATCCTGTCTTTCATGAGAGGACCAAACACATTGAGATTGATCTGTCATTTCATTCGAGAAAAGATTATGTCCGGAGACATCAAGACCGAGTTTGTTAACTCAAGTGATCAGTTAGCGGAAATTTTTACTAAATCTTTACGGGGTCCTAGGATTGATTATATTTGTAACAAGCTTGGCACATACGATTTGTATGCTCCAGCTTAAGGGGGAGTGTTAGATATTGTTTAGATATTATTTAATATTGTTAAGATATTGTTAGATATTAACCATAATATCAAACAATATCTTTTGTTTATTCTGTTACTTTCAGTTACTCTTTTAGTTGTATCTCTCTATTATAAATAGACTACCCTATGTATGATTTATACACAAGGGAGATTAATCTCAAACTCTATTTCTTCTATATTCAACACCCAGAATGTACTGTCTGGAGTAAAGTAATTGGGAGCAAGCTTCCCAACAAAGACATCCTAGTAGGAATGGACATCTTCTCCATGACAAGCAAGCTTCAAATTCATCCCACATGAATCAAGTTCAAGAGGGAATTTAAATCCTTTATAGATATACCCAGACTATTCTCTCTCTCTCTCTCTGAAGCTCCTTCAAATCTTGAAGAAATAAAGAAGAAGTTAACCTTTTTGTGTACTAACATTCATGAGGAATTCTCTCATCTCAAGCCTCTAAGGAAAAATCCTGAGTTCTTTGTATAGTTACCCTTCAAGTTCAACGAAGACATCAATCCAACGAAAGCCACACACCCAGGAATGTCTCCATCAGACCTACAAAATGTTAGGAACTGTTAAAACAAGGTCTGATCGAACCAACCTAATCTAATTGGGTCTGTCAAGCTTCTATGTGAAAAAGAGGTCCAAAAAAAATCAGAGAGAAAAAGAGGTTAGTTATCGACCACAAGCCTCTTAACTATATATTTTCTTAAGGATGATAAATTTTCAATACCCAAAGTCTCACCCTTACCCACTCTGATAAAAGAAGCCCATATCTTTTTCAAGTTTGACCTCAAATCTGGATTCTGACAATTAGGCATTGACCCTACTGACTGATACAAGACTGTTTTCTGTATACCCAATGCCCAATACCAATGGAAAGTAATGCCCTATGGGCTTAAGACAGCCCCATCACTATTCCAAAAAGCAATGACAAAAATTTTTGAGCCCATACTAGACAAAGTGATTGTGTATATTGATGGCATCCTACTGTTCTCATAAGACATGGACTCCCACAAACAGTTACTGGATCAATTTTTCGGAATAGCCCATCAACATGGGATTATGCTCTCAAAGAAGAGGATCCACTTGGCCCAAGAAGAAATCAACTTTTTGGGAATACACTATTGCCATGGCACTTATCAACCTCAACCTTACATTGCAGAGGAACTTCTCAATTTTCCAGATGAGAATTTGACCATCATGCAAATCCAACAATTTCTCAGGATAGTCAACTACATTAGGGAGTTCATCCTTAAAGTTGTCAAGTATACAAGTCCCTTATCAAAGCTCTTAAAAAAGAATCCACCTCCAAGGGGATCAGAGCATACCCCATTAAAGAACTGAAGAAGATAGTCCAGACTCCTCCAGCTCTGAAGATTCCAAGCAACGGAAAGCGTGTATTGCAAACTGATGTCAGTGATGAATACTGGGGAGTAGTGCTCACTGAAGAAGATAATGGAAGAAGGTACTATTGTGGTCATGCCAGTGGACAATTCAAAGAAGCCGAGAAACATTACCACACCACATACAAGGAAGCCTTGGTCATCAAGAATGAAATAAAGAAGTTTGACTTTCACCTCAGAGGACATCACTTTGAGATATAGATGGACAACTCTTCATTCCCGAAGATCCTAAAGTTCAAGAATAAGATGCCTCCTAATCCTCAGATTCTCCGGTTAATTAACTGGTTTTCCAGGTATAATTTTACTATTAAGCACATTAAAGAAAACCTAAACACAATTCCTGACTTCTTGTCCAGATCCAAAAGGACCATTCAATTGATTGCTGATACTTATAGTCTTCCTCTCATCTTCATGGTCAAACCTCTCTCCAATAAAGTCAAAATCATCAAAGTTTATCCACCCAGTCTAAACCCAACCACACCAGTCGATATTCTCCATTATGCTAAAACTCACTATTTCTACTTTCTACACGAGACCCTAAGATACAAAATAGTCTCATCTTTTTTGTTCAACCATGATATTCCCTTTGGAGGAATCTTTGAACTATTCTGTGAACCTGGTTGGGACCTTTACGAACCCACATTATGGACCATATGGTACGATAATGTTCAATACTCTATTCCTATTGCACTAAAGACCCAATCAGCCTACCAGATATTGACAAATCCTTATAAGGATGATTTCCATTACTAGACTCTACTTGAATGGTTCTCACCACTGTCATGGCGGAGACAACAACTCAACGAGATTCTTAATATTCAACGGCAGAAAGGATTCACTGAAGATACTATCAAAGGTCACACTTCCATCTTCATCATCCACTATCCATATTTCCTAAACTTTGCAGGTCAGTTATGGTTAAGAGATGAAGCATATTGTTGGGGCAGCTTCGAGACTTATCCTCTTGACGAAAGTTACAGAAACCAGCTGGCACGACATCTCTGTAAGATCAATCACTACCGCTACAAGCCAGTAGACCCCATTATCGCCAGCACATCACAAAGGCCTCTTGATTCATATCCTATGGACAAGATTATTCCAGAAGACGAAGGATCTCAATGAATAATATTTTTTAAATCAAAGGTTGAGATGAACGTCCCCCTAATGAAGCCTTCCAAAAGGTTGAAGACCTAGCTGATAATTTCAATAAAGAATTGATGGAAGAAATGATGATGCACAAGAAAATGTATCTCTACTAGGACCTACTACATAGAAGCATGACAAGGAGTGAGGCCCAACAGATGAATTATTCTGGCTCCACCAAATCTAACTAAAATAAAGGCTTTAATTAATGGTTGTCATTATAACATGCTACTAAAGCACGATTCTCTTATATTTACATGTGTCTATTGCGATCATCACAAACGTGTTAATGAAGATAAGTCTGGATCAAATTTACTTATACTCAAAGGGATAAGCCATCAACTTTGTTTCTACTCGAAGAGACAGGTCATCATATCCTATCTTTTCGAATCTTATCCTATCTTGCTCATATGTATGACTAAAATAAAGTGTGAATCATGTTATCTTGACTTTTGTAAGGTCATTATTAAGTGTAGGTCATAGTCTTATCATCTTTATTTCGGATTTCACCTTGTAAAATAAGTTTCGGGTCCGAATTTCATTCTAGTTTAACGTAGCTTTGGATTCCGCTTACTTGGTTTTACTATAAATAGGGGATGTTTGTAATGTTGTAACTCAGAACACGATAGAGTGAAATCAATACAAGTTCTCTTCCTAGAAATGTTCTCTTTCTAAGTTTTCTCTTCTCTGAAAGCTTGAAGCTTATAGTTATTAGTATCATTCCTCACTTAGATGCAAGTATGATCTACACTTTTCTCGAAAGAGGATCCTGTGTATCAGAAAGCTTCAGATCTATGAAACAGTTTTATCGCAGGGTGTTCTTCTTATAAGAAATATGAACTTGAGTGGACTTTTAGCCGAAGGGTAGCGTCGTTATGCCCGAAGAAGTTCATATCGTCCGGATAAGAAGGGATCTCTATCCGAAATAAAAAAAATGAAAAAATCTTGTTATTATAAGATATATGAGAAAAAAAATTAAAAAATAAAATAAATATTATTTTATAAAATTATCTTCAATAAAATAAATAATTATTTTTATATTTATATTTATAATTTTAATTTATATATATATAATAAAATATCATAAATATAAAACATAATGAATAATTTGATATATTTTTTATTTTTTTAATGTAATTATTTTACTAATTATAATTCCAATATTTTATAAAAAATATAATTTTGTTATAAAAAATAATTTGATTTTATTTTAAGTTTTTTTTTCACTTCCTAAATGGTTAATTCTAACTAATTTAAATATGAGTTGGATTTTTTTAAATTGGGTTGGAATTTTTTTTAATTAAAATAGTCATCATAATTTGATTAGAAGTATATATAATTAATTATTTATAATTAAATGATAATGAAAATTTATTATATTGTTAACATTTTTTTTCATAAACAATAATAAAAAAATTTGTTATCAAAATAAATATATATGGTTGATGGGGATATAGAGTTATTTATTTTATATTCTTTAGGTATTGTTAATTTTTTATTAGAGAAAAAAAGTTTATGTATCATTTTTTTCCTTGGAAAATAAAGTTTGTCTAATTTAGTTTGTTCGATCTTATCTAATTTATCAATATGATAAAATGGACTAATTTATTGTCTTTTTAAAAATATTTAAATACTAAATTAAAATAACAAAATTATAATTAAAAATATAATATTTTTTATTATATTATTAAAATATTAAAATATATTATAATTTAAATTATAATAAAATATTTTAATATATAAATATTATAAAAATTTTAATTTATCTAATAAAATTATTAATTAATAAATAAAAATAAAAAACTAGATATTATATATATATATATATATATATATATATATATATATATGAAACTAACACATCATCAATTCCATCCATTTTCCTGATTGGATAAATTATAATTTATAATCTATATTAATTATAAAATATAGATTTGTTTTGTCTCATTTTTGACCAACTTAAAAATAAACACAAACAAAATTAGTGTAAAACTGATATATTTTATCATCTCTAAACTAAATTTATAACCTTCAGAAATTTATGAGTTTATAATTTCATAAGAGTCTAAACCATCTTAGTATGGTATGGTTGATACTTTTCTTATATCGTCATTTTGGTAAATTACTACCTCATCAATTAATCATATGAACCCTTCATTTAACAAATTTCTCATTTTTTAGTTATTGTTTGGCTTTTAACAATATATTTTTAGATGATACTCAATTATATACTTTCTTACAAAAAGTACATTTTCGATAAAAATATTTTTTTGTGTTAATCTTATTTTAAAATGAAATGAATATTTGTATTAGAAATTTTTTAATTATTTTTATTTTAAAAAAATAAAATACAATTATAATTTGAAGTCTAAATTATTTCTTATTGAAACATACATATATTGAAAAAAATTGATTAATTTATTCTATTTATTATTTCATATAAAATCACCAATTGAAACCCAAACAAAATACTTTCTTTTGTAATTATGATTCATTGAGCATAGATGCAATTTTTTTTATTCTTTTAAATTTTTATTCTACCGTTCGGTGGTTTCAACATGGTAATGTGTCGGGATGCTTTCCGTTTAACACTTAACATTAAATTACTAGATTGTTAAATAGAAAGATATTATTAAAATGTTTATGATTTTATATTATGAAATCAATAAATAAATAAAAATTATATATATATAATAAATATTTTATTTTTTACCATTAGCGCCCTCCAACTGAAGGTTGTGTGGCACAAAACACTGTGGATGACTGTTGCTGATTGTATTTGTTGGACACGTGTACGGTCTGGGTCAAGAGACAAATTAAACCTAAAATGAAAAAGAAAATCTATCATTACCATAAACATGATGTGATTGTTGTTTCTTGCAAAATGTGTTGTTCACTCGTCACTAATTAGTAATGCAGAAACACAAGCTGTAATGCTCCATCAATCTCTCACAATACTCACTCTAATCCTTATCTGCTTGTAATATAATTTCATTTATTGTTTTTTACCCTAAAAACAATTTTCTTTCAACTATTTCTCTTAGTTTTTAGAATATAAATCAAATTGTTTCGTGTTCTTTTGTCAATATTATGTCAGATTGCATGACAATTGGAGTCTGAATTTCAATATGTCATTTAAAAAATTGAAGTGGATTAAATTGATAATTAAACCCCATATGTTTTTTATTTATTGAAGTAGTTTGATTAATTTATTTTATTAATAAATTTGAACTAAAATAAACTAATGGTGTATATATATATATAATTTTTATTTTGCCTCTAACTAAGGATTGAATCTATAAATAGTTTCATTGATATATCATCATAACCATATAGTCCTATTGATTATAGTTATGTGTGCCATTTTTTAATTAAGTGGTTGTTAAATTATGTATTGTCTTAGTTTCTTTATTAGTTGTCAAATTAAGCACAACTTTTAAAGTTAGGTGAAAAAAATTAAAGATAAAGAATATATTTTTTAGTATATTTTTTTGTTCTAAACTTTAATTTTATCTTAAGTAATCTTGAAAATTTTTCTTATTTGAATCCATCTTGAACTTTTATTTTTGTTTAATTAATTCTAAAACTTTAGAAAAGTGACACCTGTTTTCTTAATTTTATTTAATCCTTGAAAGTTATCATTTTTTTTAAATAATTTTTCTAACAAAATGGACTGAAACAAAAAGGATAAAAATATAATGAATGATTGAAATTGAATGTAAAAAATTTAACTCGAATATGTTATAAAAAATATTTACACAAATTTAAAATTTTGCGATTCATTTTGTCATTATCTCTTCATCCACTATCTCCATTAATAAAATATAAATTTTGTAAAAAAAATCTCGTGTACATCCAAATTTATATTACAATTTATTAGATTTTTTATTATAAATAAAATCAAATAAAAAAATCATCAAATTTGATCTTATCCTGAAAACTCATTGAGAATGCTCAGCAAAGATTTAAAGAGAAAAATATTATTCTCTCGTATGTTCGTTATAAGATATTTATAATCTTTGTTAAAAAACAAATTCTAAGTCAACAAAATTCTTATTTCATATTTTTTGTGGTCGACAAATTTAATATACCAACCACTACTGATAGTATTTCAAACTAAGAGTAGATTACAAAATAAATTTGAAAAAAAATTAACAAATAACAAAAATGACCGAAAGGAAAAATAAAAATAAAAAACAAATGATTAAGTGAGATAAATTTGAAGTAAACTATTTAATTTTTATTTTTATTTCAATTATGTTAATGTTTGGTTTGGTTACTTGATTGGCACGTGATTGGTGCATAGAAAAATGCAGAACAAACACACAAAAATTTGATGGTGGGCCACATGGGCCCACATTGAGGAATTGAGAACCGCGAATGGTGGCTGGGCTCTGTGGCCAAAATCTGGAGTAGACTTCTATGACCCATATTGAATAATCTACTTGTAACTTGTACCTTAATGGGCCCCACTCAATCAACCAATAAACACGAATTTTTGGATTGAAAAAGAAGCAATTTTTAGGTCAAAGTTGAGACAAACATTTATAATCCTCAACTATTATAAGAAGTAGAATTTAAATAATGAATTTGAATTAATATCACTAGCGAATATAGTAGTGCATAATATCTGTATTTTTATTATATTTTTTATTTTAATTTATTAAAATTTCATATATATATATATATATATATATTAATTTTGAAATATAATTTTTTTTAAAGAATAAAATAAAGTAAGACAAAATTAAAAAAAAGGAAAAGTAAAAGAAATGTGTAACTAGGAGAATAAAAAAGAAACGATATTTTTTATTATTTTATATTTTTGAACAAATAAATTGATTTGATTAAAAAAATAAAAAATATATATAAAATATAAATTATTATTTTTCTTAAAAAACGAAGAATCTCTTAATATATATATATATATATATATATATATATATATATATATATAAAAGATAAGTATAAAATAAAATATATTAAAAAAATATAATTTTATATATGTTTATAATTTCAGACATTGTTAATATTAGTGATGAAAAAGATGTGTATGGGACAAATGTATAGCTGCAATTATGGAATTATTGACATATAAAAAAAAAAACTTAAACTTCCATTTAATCAAGTGATAAAGTTTCAACCGTCATTACAGTCATAATGTTTTATTTTTATTCTCTGATGATTTATATGGTATCAATTTCTAAGGATTCATGTTATCATATTTCATTCAAACTAAAATATATTTTAATCTTTAGTCAAAATAATTTTAGCATAGGTAAATCACTTTAATCATATCATAAAATGAATTATAAATCTAACTTAATTTTATAAAATCAATATTAAAAAAGTATTGCTCTCATTTTACTGTTATTTATAGGTGATATCAGACTTAGATTTTTCTCATAAAAAAAAAATAAGAGAGAAAAAAGGGATTGAGGGTATGAAATGGGAAGAAGTAATTAAATCTTTGTGGCCATTTTGCATGAGTTAAGCAGTTATATTATTGGATGGGGAAATGCCAGTTGGCAATGGCGAGCATGAAAACAATGTTATATCAAACTCAATCAAGTTGAACAATAATCATGTTTATGCAGATAAGTGAAGTCATGCTCGTAATCAACAAAGAAATGTTGCAACATGTCCTCAAATGATAGCCGTGAAAATTAACATTAATTTTACATATTTCTTTTTCTATACTTATCGAAACTTTCCTTTGATTTCACGAACTGGTAGTGCCTGAAGTTGACAGTTGTTTGTTTCCTAATGACTTTTTCCTATATAAGAGGAGCATAGAAACTTGAACAATGGGAAATCAGAGACATGATCTATAGATTATAGAACCAAACCAACATTATTTAATTATACTTCACATGCTCCGTTATGGTTTTTGAGAACTGATAAATACCAAAGCCGTAAGATTTTTTCCATCTTTCTCGTGAAAACTCTGGCTCACAAGCCTATAAAGCCAACCACAACCTTTCACACCACTTGATCGCATTCACTGTCTAGTGATCCTCCTTCATTGCCTTTTCCAGTAATATAAATCTCCCTCTTATCAGTTACCTGAATTCCCATTTGCATCATACTCACAAGTTAGTTCGATTCTTGTTCTTCGTAGTTCATATTCTAATTGTTTGCCTAAAATTACTGTCCAAGTAACTTGGGGGGTGTTGAGTTTTTATTTCTTCACCCTCCGGGGTTTTACTTTTCATATTCCTACTTCATTTTAGGGCTGTAAAGTAAGATTTTTCTTTTCTTTCCGTTCATTGCTATTATTTTAGTGTTACTTTAAGTTTCTGACAGAATTAACTGTGACTCCTACTTTGTGTTGTACTATTACAATGTAATGTATACTTCACTTGGTTTGCTCACAGTTGGAACTTCAAAGTACAAGGTTTTGGGATTTGGTTAGCTTTTTGCAAGGAATTGAACTGTTGCACCTCATTACCATCTGGGGTATCTGAAGTTCAGGTTTTTCTTAGTACTGTGGCAATCAAAATGGTGTCTGCTTGTGTGACCTTGAAAGTCAATACCCAATTTGTAAACTCGAGAAAAGACAATACTTTTCGTCAAGATGGTGGTTTTTTAGGTGAGAGAATCAAAGGGAGTCTTAATTACAGTCCCTGGATCACTAACCGATTGGCCTCAAGTTTGAGAACCCAGGAGAGGGTGAAGAAGACCAAACCCGGTGTTGTTTCTGCTGTTCTTACGTCAAGTACTACCAAAGAATCAGTGGTAAGTTCAATTCTGTTGTCGGATCCATTTTCTACTTTTTTAACCTTCCAGTTTTTATGATCTTGATCAATGGGTTTGGAAACACATTAAGAAGTAAAAAATCACGTCTGGAACGTAGAAACTATGTTTATTAGCTTCTCAGAAAACGTAGAAAAACCATATCTGCTTATATGAGATGTGAAACTAAACACGCAATATTCTCATTTTGAATTTCAATTTCAGGCCTTTCAAATGCCTTCGTTTCTCAGAAGAAAAGCTGACCCAAAAAATGTTGTTTCCATCATATTGGGAGGGGGTCCCGGCATTCAACTGTTTCCTCTTACCAAACGAGCTGCCACACCTGCTGTGAGTAAATCATCACTTTTTGGAGAATAAAAAGAAAGACTCAAATTTCTTGGATTTCCACTTCCATTTTGAGATGGTAACGTATGTTTCTGCAGGTTCCTGTTGGTGGATGTTACAGGCTTATAGACATCCCAATGAGCAACTGCATCAACAGTGGCCTCAACAAAATATTTGTATTGACCCAATTCAACTCTGCATCCCTCAACCGTCACATCTCCCGCACCTATTTTGGAAACGGAATCAACTTTGGGGATGGATGCGTGGAGGTACGTAACCAGAATTGGATGGTGATTGTCAAAGGTCATAAATAACTCATACATCATTCCCTGGTTGTTGTTTTTTGTGTTAAGATATGTTTGTAGGACTTATAGTTGTCGCTAACTATAGAGAAAGGAAAATAAGGCTAGATCTACAGTTCAGATAAAATGGTAAAATATTCATAAAATTGTATTAGATTTTTATTGGGAAATACAGTTTTATGTGTGCTGTGACTGATAGAGAAGTGTAAGCCACATGAATGATTCATATTTTGGAGGTGAGGGGTCGTAAGGACCATGATTTTTGACCTGTCACTGTTTTTGTTCATTATATAATTTGATATGATAAAACAACTCAAATACTTAATAGGTTCTGGCGGCTACTCAAACACCAGGAGAAGCTGGAAAGAAATGGTTCCAAGGAACCGCAGATGCTGTGAGGCAATTTACATGGGTATTTGAGGTAACAACATAATCTTTCTTATATACATGATTTCTGTATATACTCATACCCTCCTATTTTTTTCTCTCGAGTTGAATAGTATAGTGACAGTTTGAATGTTGTAGGATGCCAAAAACACAAACATTGAGAACGTGTTAATCTTGGCCGGAGATCATCTATACCGAATGGATTACATGGACCTTGTGCAGGTATACAGATTAATTGTTCTTTTTACAATTCAATTCAAGGGTGAGTTGAAGTTCCATGTTAAGTAGAAATGGGAAAAAGAATAATATATAAGTGAGAGAGGTCATAAATATAATGCCTTAAAGGTTTTAGGTTGAAAATGTCTCTTATGATTATATGATTATATATGTAGTTTTTATTAAGAACCATGTAATTTGCAAGGCAATTATTTTAGTCCCAAATTCTAGAATCTCATTGCTAAGTATGTTCAGTGAATATTTTGTATTATTCACTGAATGAAAGCAATTAACTCTGTTGAGGAAAAATTTGTTCTCTCCTTTTCTCCTACCGTTCTTATGTTCTTGCATTAATCTTTCAATAATTTTGTCTAGACACACAAACTTCGTGCTTTGGAGTTTCTTCATTTTATTTCACAGATTTTATTCACTGATTATCTATCTTGTGGTAAATATGAAGAGTCACGTTGAAAGAAATGCAGATATTACAGTATCATGTGCTGCTGTAGGTGACAGGTGTGTTTAGTCACCTTTTACATGTGGTTCTCTTTGTTGTATTTTTTTTTTTAATATAATTGTGCTACTGGGAGAATATATTCTCTTCCACTGGGAAGGAAAGAGTCACTACACAAAGAGAGCAACGGCACACTAACTTCCTCAACACAAAACATTCAATCAAATTTAATATTATTTAAGTTTCATTTCCAATCGTCTTTTTTTTCAGCCGTGCATCAGATTATGGATTGGTCAAGGTAGATGGCAGAGGTCGCATCATCCACTTTTCAGAAAAACCCAAGGGTCCTGATCTGAAAGCAATGGTAAGTCCCAAGACCAATGATTGTTCAATTAAAATAGGTTCTTGGTCACAATCAGACAGAACAAAAAAAATCCACAATTTCTGTGAGCAACTGATAATCCTAGATTCCTAGCAATTCAGAAATTCCTGTAAAGTTAATATATATATATATATATATATATATATGTGTGTGTGTGTGTGTGTGTGTTTGTATGCATATTATATATCTAGAATGGCTTGTCATACATCATAGGATAACATCACACGGTGATGTACTAAACATACTAAAAATGAGCATACATTTTCAAAACATACAAATTATAGGTTTGATTTGTTGTGTCTCATTCTTACTTTCCCTTAAAGTATGAAATATTCCCTCAAACTTGCAGGTCTTGTATGTTATGGTATAATAATGTGATCCGTAAGATATTTATATCTTTTCTCATTTTTACCAAGTGTTCCTGTTGCATCTCTGCAGGAAGTAGATACTTCTGTTTTCGGGTTGTTAACCCATGAGGAAAAAAAAACACCATATATTGCATCGATGGGGGTTTATGTATTCAAGACGGATGTTTTACTTAAAATTTTGAAATGGAGATATCCTACGTCCAATGACTTCGGATCTGAAATTATTCCTGCAGCTGTGAGGGAACACAATGTCCAAGTAAGAAATTGCACTGAACATGTCTACTTTCAAATGTTTGGATCTATTCTGGAAGGATGAATATCTTGCATTTACTAGGAACTAATCACTGCTTAATTATTTCACTCTTTCAGGCGTATTTTTACGATGACTATTGGGAAGACATTGGAACAATTAAATCATTTTACGATGCTAACTTGGCTCTTACTGAAGAGGTGAGTTCAAGATATTTACTGTTGCCAACTTTCTAATTTGAAGGTATTCCTATTTTGTAGATATGGGCACTATAGAACCGTGCATTAGTTACAATGCAAGCCACATTATTAAAAATGCATATATTTAGTTTCCCTTATTTTGCTTTCAGTGTGATATAGATCGGGGGTCAAATATTAAGCACTAGGCCACCATGAAAATATTATAACTAACGCATCTTGGGAGTTAAGGAATTAGCGAATAACAGTCTACATATCAAATTGTAGCATACTAATTCAGAGCAACACAGTATAATAATCAGTAATGGTTCAAGATCCATAAACCTAATTACAATGAAATTCAGACCTCAAGTTGCTGCTAGAACGTAGCAAATTGTCAGTGTCCTGAAACTAATATCTGTTTTGTGCTCCTATCTTGCAGAATCCAATGTTCAAATTTTATGATCCCAAAACACCCATTTACACATCCCCAAGATTCCTACCACCAACAAAGATTGACAAATGCCGGGTATGACTGTGATCATATATGTTAAAAGTTTGCTGTTAGTTTCACGAGATGTGTCACTTATAATATTTAATTTGAACCGTAGATTGTTGATGCAATAATTTCCCATGGATGTTTCCTAAGAGAATGTACCGTTCAACGTTCCATTGTGGGCGAACGTTCACGTTTGGATTATGGTGTTGAGCTCCAGGTAAACTACCACAATTTCTATAACAAGGATCCTAATTGCTATGCCCTTCTACTTTAACATTCTTACCATCTAAATTTCTAAAACGACCTTTTACAGGACACTGTAATGATGGGAGCTGACTATTACCAAACTGAATCCGAAATTGCTTCTCTGCTGGCAGAGGGGAAGGTTCCCATTGGGATCGGAAGGAATACCAAAATTAGGTAATCTCAACCTAAGATGAACAATGCACTACCAAGTTCAAATGTTGGTTTTAGAAGTTAACACTAACTATAATGTGACATTATCATGATAAACACTTGGCTTACCATGTACCCATTAGTCATCTGATCTTTGTTACTTGTTGTCCTCGTTGAAGGAACTGCATAATTGACAAGAATGCAAAGATAGGGAAAGATGTCATCATCATGAACAAAGATGTGAGTATGATTGCCTTATTTTGTTTTAACATTTAAGCCAATATTTTCGTTAATAGCTTTCTACTCTAGGATAACTGTTAAACGAGTCATTGGTATCATGTTATTATGTTACCTATTACCATGCAAACTATTTGTCTGTAGGGAGTTCAAGAAGCAGATAGACCAGAAGATGGATTTTACATTCGATCAGGAATAACAGTCATATTGGAGAAGGCAACAATAGAAGATGGCACTGTCATATAAATAGATGGAAGTACTTATTTTCATGGATTGGCAGCAAGAAGTAGCTCGAAGAAGCATTCCAAAGAACTTTCAACGTCTTTGGGAACAGAAGGGTCCAATAGAGAAATCAGAACCCCCTTTTGCTTTATATGCAAAATAGAAAGAAGACTCTCCCGTCGCATGTAAAAATAGAATGAACAAACAATGGGTGAAATAAGATCAAGTTGCATAAACGTAAATAAAATTACCAAGTTGCATAGTATCACTGAAGTATTACTACTATTACTCGGGATAATAGTGAAGAACTAAGGGTACAAGAGAATTTGAGGGCTTCATACATTATTCAATTATTTTCCTTTTCACGTGGAGCAAAAGATTTTAAACAATAGCTCGTGATTAATCTATATTTAAAGAAGTACTTGCGTTAGCAGTGTGCAATAAGAATTAAGAAACTAGCACAAGCACTCTTGCGTGTAAGTCTAAAGAGGTTGACTTTTGAATCCTTAGAAAAATGCCACGTATTAATTGACTGTCTAGGGATTGACACGTACAATAACACCTTCACTTCAAGCCACGACGACAATTATCAGAAGTGGGTGTAGATTATTCTTTCTTCAAATCATTCATCACTCACTCATTAATTCAATAGCCAGCATAAAGAAGTTCACATGGGATGCTTCATTATCCTTAGCATTTTTGTCCTTTAGAAAAATGGACACTCGCATGAAGACGCTTTATGATTCTTGAATTATTCATTCATTGGCTGGCCTGCGTTGTCGGGCTCTATCTTAGGTTATCTTGTTTGTAGGGACATTGTAGGGATGCAATTCGTAATCGTACGATAAAGACAGATGCAAATGGCTTTTATTTTCGACAGCGTATGAATGGCTTTTTCTATCCTGGACCAAATTCCTCTCAGATTCTGTAAACAAATGTTCCCTTCTTTTCTTTCCGTTGCATTTATGTCTTTATATCCTTTGGGATAAGGATACTTTGTGCTTGGAACCTTTGCTTCCTCCTCCCTAAACCATAGTAAATTAAACAATGCCAAAACTCACTCTGCTCCAAACGGCTGGTCCAAACCAGGCAAAACAAACTTTCTTGTAAACCCTGCTCTTTTGCCCACCAGTTAAAAAGCACTTAAAAGGGTTTTAAAGAAGACTTTAACTACGATATACTGATAGTGTAAAAAAAATTTGTCTTATAAAAGACCTTCATACGTACGTTATAGTTTAATTCTGCAAAATATTAAAACCTTTAATTATGAGTGTATATATTTTCTGCAGAACTTATTTATGTATCACTGGTTTTAATTCTGAAAAAGTTTACTTGTACGATGGTTAACCGTTTCATATAAATATTTATTGAAATTTTGATGTACTTCTAAAAAAGATTATGAACAATAAATTTGTCATTCTTTATTTATTTATTTTTCTTTCTATATGATTCATTACAAATCCTATACCAATATAGACAGTATTTATAGGTAGTAAACTAAAGACGGAAATCACAACAAAATCATTGCGAGAGAATTGTAAAACAAGGGTATACTATTTATTTATCGTCTTAAAACAAAGCAGACTGCAACTGAGAATTTCAATATCAGGAGTAAGGAATACTTGTTTCTATTGTTAGTCCTGTAGAGTTCCACCTCTTCCGGCCGAGTCTTAAACAATCACTACTAATGACTAAACAGTATTTTCACTATTTCTTTGTGAATATTTGAAAACAAGTTAAGGGTATTTCGTCTTCAACCTTCCTTGCTTAATTCTTCTCTCAAGAATTCGACATGCTTTTGGACCTCGGAATCATACATGTTTTAAGTGTTGAGTCAAAAGCGTTTAATCATAAATAACTTCTAACTCAAAAAGTAGCACGGCATCATATTGAGAAAGCTATTGTTCAGGAATGAAAAATTCAACCCAAAAGATGCGCAATCGTATATGAAACTCCTTTAACATGATATTCCATCAAACCTTGATAAAGCTGCTAATATATGCTTAACTTGGCAGTATGACTTGAGTGGTAAGACAGGATCCCCTCTTGAGACATTTCTCGCATCCCTGAGTTATTGCATAAGTATATACGTACACAAAAATGCACGCTCCAATACATAACTACTTCGGATGCATGCAGCACTTGTATTTTGTTTTGATATAGCCAAATCTGAGTAGAATAAGGAATTAAGATAAGCTACGATTCAACATGATTGCGCCAACACATGGCCCCGAGTATTTCTCCCTTCTCCAAGACTTCGGGTACAGACGTCAGCAGCCATAACGCCATATGTATTATTCTCAGACTAATCCTGAGCATCTCCCACCATGAACTTCATAAGAAATTTTTATGTCACCAACGGCCAGCGATTTCAAAAACCCTTCATATTCCAAACTATCACTGGCCCCTTTTTCAGGAGCTCGGAGGGATTCAAACTATTCATTGCCTTTCCCATCAGAGCCATGGCAGCAATGCTTGGAAACTGTTTCTTTTGAAACTCTTCTAGCACAGCATTTGAAGACTTCTGTTCACGAAGCTCCTCTAATTCATGCCTCTTCTGGGAAGATGCAGATGCAGCACGATTATGACTCCATCTCTGAATCCAGGGATGTGAAAGGGTAATTTCTACAGTTTTCTTTGCTTCAGTTAAAGAGGACTTGCCATTTGTTGATACTGTTCCAGGTAGATGCGGTACCATCTGTACTTCAGCATGATGTATCATTTTCTGTTCCGAACTCATTTTGCTATCTTTCATAATTTTTCCCAATATATTGTTAACTTTTTCATGCGAATAAACTTCTCCAATTCTTGTACTCTCGGTCCCGTGAGCAGAGCCAAATGTGCACAACTTGAGTCGTTTGACCCATCTGCTGCTAGGATCTGATCCCAAAGAACTATTGCCAGAATTTGACTTTGCATGCTCATCTGCATGAGAAAGAAACTGATCCAATTCAAGGCTGTGGGTTCTTGATGTGCTAGCATCCCTATCAACCACAGGACTGCCATCAGTAAGAAGCTCATGAGGCTCTTGGTTTATATCTGGTATTGTTGTATTCAACGACTTTGCTATGGTTTTGTCTCCGGCAGAAATTGTTGCAACTTTAGACGTGAGCGAGTTTTGACTATCCTTGGACCACTGCAAAATAAAAAATTTGACAACTACCATCTAATTAGCCTCTACAAGTTTAATACAGTATCAAATTTTACAAGGACGAGGTTATTAAATTTAAAACCAACAGAAAATACGAATAAAGACAGTATTGTACGGATACACGCGTGTATTCAAAGTCTAGGTAAGGGAACTGTGCCACTCCAAGTACGCGTTCTGTTACTCTATATGACACCGTTCAGCATTCATCATAACCAATGTGAATGTATAAATAAATAACATTCTTATTTTTCCCAAAAGCTAGACTTGAAAATATGATAAGGATTTGTTTGTGTAAATTTTACATAAGTACTTCTAAGAAAAAAAAAACAAAACAAAACAAACTTCTCTATGGTTAAATTTAATTTATGTATAAATTAAAAAATTTTTTTTAGAGAAACTAATATAAAAATTTATATAGATTAACAAATTATAAATTAATTTTAACTTACGAAATAGTTATTTTATTTTCTATAAGAAATGTATGAGTAAATTTATCTAAACACATCCTAAGTCAATCAATTAAAAATGTTGGAAACCACGTCGCATTTAAATTATCCAAATGCTTGAGAAAGAAAGTTATGATTGAATTTTTGATGCCATTGTATCAAGAAGATCAAGATGAATTATAATTTAGAAAAATTACCTTATTTGTTCGCAATGGAACATCACCTGCAAAAGACAAAAGGAAGAAGCATCAGCTGCTTAGCTAGAAAAAAACGTTAAAGCCTCTAAATTGCACGACACATCATCCTCCAAAAACTAAAAACTAAGCGTAGAGTTAACTGAAAAGAAAAATTAAAATTAAAATTATGTATTCAATTAATCAAAATAAGAATATTTGAAAATGAAATAAAGCCTGCTGAAGTATAGCATATGGTATATCCTTCAAGAGTGTGCACACATACCAGGAAGTTCATTATTATGTAAAGCATCGATGTCCATATTACCTGTTTCAGCAGATGACTCATTCTTCAGGCATGTTGGATATTTGAAATCTTGGATATTTTTCTTTCCTTCACTCTTTATGGAGCTTCCTATAGCTTCCAGCTTCAGAGCTTCCATGGTATGATCACTAGTGGGTGGAGAGAAATCAAGGATCTCATTGATAGCGTTTTCTTTGAATTTGATAGGTGCTACTGGCTTTCTAAAGAAATGATCTCTGTCAGAGAAGGTAACATCAGTGTTTTTCGACATTAGAATATGGTGAGTTGTCTGGGAAATTTTGGGACGACCTCTAGACGATTCTTCAACTGAATCTAAACTGCTGTATATCTTCATAGAGCCGACATCATGAATAGAACAGGGCATTTTCTCTACCACAGAGCTTAGTCCACACAGCTTGTGTGGTTTAGCTGACTCAGAGGATTCAGTCTGGCACGTAAAAGTTGGATTAGAAACATATTTTTCAATCTCATGGTGCTTACCACGAATGAAATATAATCTATCATCATTACCAGCCAAGGAATCATGCGGCAAACGAGTAACACCACCTTGCATCCATCTTAAAAAAGAAGATCTTTGAGGATCTAAGAGGCTACTCATTTTCTTCTCGCTAATTAAAAGAGACGAAAAGGTGTGATATTTGGTACTGGTGAATCGCCCTCTGGATGCTAAATTGTAGCTTGATTGACAGATTTCAAATGGTTCATGCGTGAATTGGGGCATCACAGTTTTCCCTTTGCCACCATTTGGCACAACGTCAGAAGAAGATTTTACAAAATCATTCCACAGTGATGTTGAAACAGCAAGGTTTTTCTGTTCAACATCCCACGGAGATTTCATCAGCAGGGCTGTTGTCGGTAAAACTTCTTGAGACAATACTTGACACTCTTTTACTATGGTTTCTATGTTAAGAGGAACACGTGCAGGTGTTGATGATAATCCTGCTCCGGAAGTCCCAGCTCTGTTGACAGAAACATTGTCATCTCCAGACCAGGGTTCAGTTTCAGATTTCCCATCTTCCCCGTGTTGTTCCCTCTGCAGAGGCAATTTTCCATCCAACTTTCCAGAAAAAATCATTGTAGGAAATGATTTGGAACCACAGCATGCCTTCTTCCCTTTTTCGCTGTCTGCCTCACTGTTGAAGGTAACACTTGTAGCCCTAGCTGTTTCTCCAACTGCTCCAGCGTGCACAGCACTATCCAACCCACCAAGCAAATCATGCTGTTCGGCACCACTGTCGATTTTTCCTTCTTTCAGCTCACAATCTATCCCCAAACGATTGCAAGCAGGGGATGCTGATTTATAACTTGTGTTCATCCAATGAGCCATCCACGCCGACCGGTTCCTATTCATTGCTTGAGCTTCACTCCTCTCATCATCATGACATGCTTCTGCAGCAGTATCATAAGGCATCATGATTGATAGATTTCTTTACACAAAACACCACCAATTTCACCTAGTCACAACTGTTCAAAACCTATATTTCAAAAACCATAAATTAGCTACAGCTAAAAATCCATCGCATGCAGCTAAAGAAAAACGAACAAAACTAAATCGTAAGATTCATCAGAACTCAACACCACGACAAGAAGAAAGCAAAATCCAACTCAAGCCATCCTGACACAGAAACCACTACTGTATAATCTAATACATGTTAGTAACAGCATCGTTCAGTGTCAATTAAAAATCGAAACAAATCCAGTTTAATTAAATTCAACAAAACTAAACCTGAACAGGCAGAAAATCGAATTTCCACGGAATTTCGTAAATTATTCACACAACAAATTAAACGAAGAAGTTAATTGATAAACCGCCGAGATTGGAAGGTACCTTCAAACAATCCAGGGAAGATGAAGAAAACCACTGAGTAGAGAAGCAGATAAATGAAACTCATGGACGAAATAAATAACGGACAAACAAGAGAAGACTGTGTAAGGAAAAGAGTACGATGCATTAAATCAAGGGTCAGATGTCGATCGGGTATGGGTCCCATGTGTATGGGATAAATCTGACCGTTGATATTTTGATGCAGTGTTGTTAGGAAGGATTAGATTGGCGTTGATTTGTTTGGCTTTTTGATCCACACGAATCGGACACACGAGAGACTGGGACCTACCCATATGCACTTTTCCTTTCTTCAAATTACGAATAAAAAGTAAATATTTTATTATAGATTTTATATTTAAATTGTTTAAAAATAAAAAAAATTATTTTAAATTAAAAAAATGTATTTAAAAATAAAATAAAAAATTTATATAAATAAATACGTTGATAATAAAAATTTCTGTTTTGAAGATGTTCTAAGGGTCTCAAATTTTTTGTGCCTTTTTTCATTTCTCGTATGTTTCGATTACGCGTAATTATTGTGACCACTTTTTAAACTATGCGCCAATTAATAAAATACTAATCTTCTTCCACCTTTTGTTTGTGCTGTAAGGATCTGAATCTACCTTTTGTGAAAAACAAAAGAAAGAAAAAATAAAATATACCTTGCTTTCTGATTCTAAGAAAATGTCTACTTAGAAAACAAGTTCGTCTTTTTGGTCTCTATCTACACAACAAGTTGAAGTAGCAGGAATGTTTCAACTTTGCGTATCATTTACTCCAACAATGTTCAAAAAATTGTAGTTATAATTTTAAAAAACCAAAAACCAGTTCAGTAATGCCAATATTATAGTAACTCTGAGAAGCAAATATAGGCTAATGCATGAGTGTCGTTCAACTTTGGTCATGTCTTTGTTGTACAGTTTAAGTTGTTTTTAATTGGTGCAGTTTTTGAATTATAATTATTCGAATGATTTGCAACTTGAGTAAACTACAACAATACCGATAGTGATGTGGTGGTAGGGTGACGAGAGTAATGTCTGATATATCTATTTTGACGTGATATTATTTTGACGTAATAATTTTTAAAAAAATTCAGAACTTATTTCATTCAGGTTGGTTTTTTTATTTTTTTTAAATAATTTTAGAAATCAAAATATTTTTTTTAAAAAAGATAAAGAAAAGTTATGATAAAAATTGAAAAATAACTTTTAATAAAAAGATTGAATAATTAAATTTACTTGTATATTATAATATTATTATATATCATTATAGTTAATATGAATTAAATATCTAATTTAATTTTACCTACTCTATTCAATATAATAAAAATCTTACTTAGAGATTTTTATTACACTCCTTGTATATCGCCTTATCTTAATCATTATATTTTTTCATCAATTTTGCATTTTTAGTTTAGGGTTTATAAGGTGTATATGCAACATGTTTGACTTAAAATCAAACATATGGAGATAACGTGATTTAAACACAATAAGCAGCATATGCAGCGTGTTTGACATAAATTCAAACACATGGAGACAAATCTATGATTTAATGAAAAATGCTTGTGGTTACACCACATTCTTCCAACGTATAATAATTTGCCATGATTTGCAAAATAAATATTATAAGAAAAATATATAAATTTAATGTCTTATTAGTTTTGGATCTTATCTTTATCTTTGATAATTATATCAACTACCATCTTTATATGCCTTGTATCAATAATATTTGTTATAATTTAATTCATTGAAGTAAGAAGTTATTTTTAAGAACATTTTTAAAAATATGATAAAATAATATATTGATTGGCCAAAAAGTGTTCCTCTCCAAGGGATTATTGTCCTCACATATTAATTGATTTTGTTTGAATAATGTTATGAGCATCTTGGATTTTAATAATTTCTTACTCTTTTGTATTTAGACCACTTCCTAACGATAATTTTCATTTGTATAAAAAAAATTGAAATTGTATGTGAAAAAGAGAATGAGAAAAAATAAGATCAATTAGTCAATTTCTTATTAAAAAAAACGTGCGTATTTTTTCCAAAAAAATAATATAGAAATTTATATAAAATATTAATCTAACACTTCAATTTAATTTTTTATTAATATCCAAGTCCATATATTATCCAAATAATTATTAATTAATCAATGGATAATATACGGAGATCTTAAATCACATTTGACGTAGAAGAAACAATAAGTCAATATCACATTAAACACTCTCGCTAATAATAACTTTTAGTAAGGAATCCACCTATTTTGTGTAAGTAATATTACAAAGACGTTATTAATTATTATTATTATTTTCTCATAATATAAAAACTAAATTTCTACCTATTTTATACCTTTTTTTATGTTTGTTGAAATAACGTAACACTAGTAAACTACATATTACTGGTTCCAGTGTGATGTATCATTAATTTAAACACCAAACCAAAACTGTTAGATTGCAAAAAAAAAAATCTCCCTCTAAGCGGACCACTAACCCTTATATGCTCCACGGATGTTGAGATTTGCACGTTGCTATTCCGGTTGTGAGAAGTTGATGAATATTGGTGGGGTTCCGTGGGAAGTTGTAAAAAAAATCTTGAGAAAATTGAGTCCCGTGGATGTTGATCTTTTTGTTAAGATCAGTTATTGGACTCGTACCACATCTATAAATAAATCATCTCACACTTTCTTAAAATATAATTATTCATTTTTTTTATTTCTCTTCTCATCTTTTTTTTGTCTCATTTTTTTTATCTTAGATTTATTTACTCTTTTAAGAGTTTGTTGTTAGTTTTTGAATTCTTAAAAAAATTAGAGAAGTTCATGTTTTATCCAAAAAACTTACGCAATACATCGCAAACAAGTACTTAAAAGTAGTAATTATACATGTCTTAGGAATTAAGTGTTATTTGTATTGTTGTCAGCATTTACAATAATCTTAAGGATTTATTACTGACAAGTATCAATACTAATAACAACTATACACTAGAAAAGACAAATAATGTTTCGGAACTCAAATTGTCTTTGGGAAACCTTCCCAAACAATTCAAAAATCAAAGATTCTTTGGGCAAAACTTTTGATGCTAGCAGGAACGTATTTCTACTTACAATATATTTTTTATGAAATAGGATACTATATAAGAAAATTGGTAAAACTCCCTATGAGTTATAAAGAGGTTATCAACCTAATCTTAAATACCTAAGAGTATGAGGTGCCTAGCTAAGATAATGTTAATTGATCCTAAGAAAAGAAAAATAGTCTTTAAAACTTCTCATTGTATGTTTTTAGGTTATACGAAACATAGTGTTGCCTATAATTTTCTTGTCCTTAAAATACTCTAGTAGAGATAGAAAATGTTGAGTTCTTTGAACAAATTTTCCTTTTAAAGATTAATAAGACACCTAAATAACCTATAAATATTAATAGTGATGACATGTACAAGGATTTGAAAAGAAATAAAAGACAAAAAAATGAAACCTCCTTTATAGATGATTTTTACACTTATCTAGTCGAAGATGATCCAACAAGTTTTTTAGAGACTACTACTGCTTCTGATACAACACATTGGGACAAGGTCCTTAGAACTGAAATTGATTAAATTAAGAAAAATAATACATGGATTTTAGTATATTTGCTTAAAGGAGCAAAACGTATTGATTGTAAGTGGATATTTAAGAAAAAATATCATCTCGATGATCCATAGATAAATATAAGACAAGATTAGTAGTAAATGATTTTATTCAAAAACTCAATATTGATTATTTTGATACCTTTGCTCCTGTGACTAAGAGCTCCTCAGTTTTGTTAGTTCTATCAGTTATCCATAAGCTAGTTATAAGTCAAATGAATATTAAGACAACTTTTTTGAATAATAGGGATGGTAAAACGAGTCAGTCCGCCCAGCTTTTGTCCCGCCAAAAGCGGGACAGGGCGGGCTAGTTCATTATAGTTATGGCAGGTTACGGGTCTCGGCCGTCCGCCAAAGTGCGGGCTAACCCAGTCATATTTTTTATTTTATTTTATTTTATTATTTTTAAATCAAATTTTTCAATAAATTTAATAATAAAATATCATTGTCAACTATATATATATATCTATATATATATATATATATATATATATATATATAAAGTTAATAATATAAATTGATATATTATTTTAATAAATTATATTTTAGAACAATTAAAATAAGATAAAATTTATATAATAATAAATACATGTATGTAACAGTAGAAATTTATTAAATCATTATTTTTTATATTGAAAAGTTTAATCATTTAAATAAAAATTACATTATATTTATTTATTTGATAAAACTTCACATTGTTCTCCTATTGAGCAATTCTCACATCTTCAATTCAAAAGAATCAATATCCAAGATCATTAGATGTAGTATTTGAAGATCTTTCCAGTTTTTCATCTTTGTATCAGGATTCAAATAATTTATCCAAGTGCTAAGCTTTGGACACTCAACAAATTTAAAAGGTAAATCATGTCGAATAATTAAATTAGCACACAACTCACGGGACACCATCTGATCTTTTTTTTTTTACTTCAACTTCCCTTGCATGTCTAAAATCATTTGACTCACATCTTCAGTTTTAATCTTGTCACTTTTTCAAAATGACGCTTTAAGTGAGAAGTTCCATATTTTTTTCCACCAATTATGTATTTTGTGTTACAACCATTACATACAGCTATTTCTTTTCCATCCTTACACACACCAATCCTAGTAAAACACTTCCAACAATAAGATATATTAGATTTATCATTCTTGATGTCCGACTTAACATTTTCAAATTCATTTTTATTTTCAATATGTTGAAACTTAACCTCATTCTCAATTTTATTTTCATTGACGACATCATCAAGACCACAAGTAGGTTTACTAATTGAACCATCCATTTTCTGTTTAAAATTAAAAAAAAAAAAACATTATAATTTTTTCTTACTCAGAAATTTCAACAAAAGCACAAATAGAAAAACATAATAAATGAGTTGTGAGAAAGAAAAATACTAGGAGGAAAAATGAAACCTTAAAAAAGTAACAAATATAAAAGAGAGTAAAAAAGTATGAGATATATATGATTTTTACCTTATGAAGAAGGATGAGCAAGAAGGAGATGATGAGTAAGAGGAGAGAAGAGAAAGGGGTTTGTGTTTGAGAAAATAAAGTATTTTCCAGTAATGTGAGTTTAAGTAATTATAAAACTTTTTGAATTCTCTTAGTAATGAGATATTGAAACTTTATGAATTTTCTTTATGAGACACTGAGACTTTTAGGATTTTCTTTTCATAAATCTTTATATTATATATTGTCTTTCTAAATTTTTGTATTGTATCATAATAGAAAAAATTATTAGTAAAGCGGGTTATGGGCTGGTCCAATGGGTTCGCCAGCCAAAACGAGCTAACGAACTGAAAGTACTAACCCGTCCCGCCATATTATGATGGGCTGGTGGGTCAGTTCGCTGGACCTGACCCGTTTTGTTATCCCTATATGTGTCAGCCTGAAAGGTGTGTTGTTTCTGGTCAAGACAACAAAGTGTACAAACTTTTAAAATATTTGTATGGATTAAAATAGATACCAAAACAATAGTATGAAAAACATGAAAATGTTCTACTTTCTGATGGTTTTTCAACTAATGATGTTAATAAATATATGCACTCTAAATTTGAAAGTGGTAAATGTGTCATTATATTTATATGTATATAACATGCTAATATTTGATATGTGTATTGATAGTCTCTAGAACTAAGTTATTTTTAGGATCTAAATTTGAAATGACAAATAAGAATAAAGTCAATGTGATTCTGGGAGTTAGAATCACAAGGAAGGGAGATAGTATTTTACTATCCCAAGAACAATACATTGAGAAACTTCATAGGAAATTTGAGTATTATAACTTAAAACCAATGAGTATCCCTTATGATGTTAACTCTAAATTAAAGAAAAATAAAAGAGACTCTATTTCTCAACCTCAATATGCCCAGATAATTGGGAGTTTACTGCATTTAATAAATTTTTCTAGACCTGATATTGCTTATGTAGTAGGTAGACTATATAGGTACACTCAATGTCCTAATCAGGAACATTGATATGTATTTGCAAGACTTATAAGATACTTAAGAGGTTCAATGGATTATGCTATTGAATATAGTGGATTTCCCATTGTACTAAAAGGGTACGATGATGTTAACTAGATCTTTGATTTAGATGAAACAAAATTCACTAGTAGTTACGTATTTACACTTGAGGGTGGTGCAATTATATGGAGATTAACCAGAAGAATGATTATTGCAAGATCAACAATGGAATCAGAGTTTGTTACTCTTGAAATTGTTGGTGGTGAAATTGAGTGGTTAAAAAACTTATTATAATGGAAAGAATTGACATATACAATTGAGACACAATTTGGTGAAACAGTTGCTAAAGAGTGGAATAATTTGCATTGACTATGTAAAGTCAGAACGACATAAATCTAGTAAATCCTCTAATGAAACCCTTAGAGAAAAACATGATTTTAAAAACATCGAGGGGAATAAGACTCAAGCCACTTGCAAACAAATAAGTGACAGTAACCCAACATTTGTGATTGGAGATCTTATAAATAAGGTTCATATGGGTAAAAATAAATTACTTTTTAGTTCTACTAGCATTAAAAATGATTAAAATCAATTATGTTTATTCCTATTGTGTGTGAAAGTGCTAGAGATTACATCATTGAGAAGTTAATTTTGCAATTAAAATTCTATGTCATGTATGAATTTTAGTTTAAATAAAGTTTTCAATGAAATTCTTATCCCTTATGGGTGGTTTATGATTTACAACATAGTTTGATGAAATCACCTATATGAGTGTCAAGTGAGGTCACTTGTATGAGATTCTCACAAGATTTCTAGAACATCACAAATACCGGGCAACATAGCGACAACAATAAGAATTGTGGGGGTGTATTATGATTGATAAATCGCTAACACATGCTTAAGTGTTTTAGTTCATATAGCTTGTTATACCAACTATATTATGCGTTAAGTTTTCAATCTAGAATTGGTTCATATAACTTGTTATATCAACTCTAATGCATTACATCTTATATAAGACCTATGGTTTTATTCTTTTATCTTTTACGTGATTTTACAATATGTGGGGGATTGTTATACATTTAGAGTATTCCAAAAAAAAAAATCTTTGTGTGTGTAACCACTAACCCTTGATATGCTCCACTACCCATGAAGTGTTCCATGATCCTAAGGAGATCTTCTTGGGAGATGAGGGAGACTATGACCCCTCAAAATTTTGTACCTTACATTACTATTTATAATTTTTGTCTCCTATTATTTTTAAAGTTTTATAACTATCATTAGTATTTATGATTTGACCCCCTAAACTTAAAAATAATTAAATATACATAATTATATATTTACAAATTTAATCTCTCATTCATTCATATTTCTTTATTTTTTACATTTATTAATAATATCTTATTTTGAACACTTAAAATAAATAATCAAGATCTGTCCCATACCAAGGCGATTGAGATTTTAACATTGTTGGTTGGGATTGTGAGAGAAGTTGACGAAGATGTGACTGGGGTTGCCGGAGAAATTGATGAATGTTATTGTTGAGGTTGCGGAGGAAATTGTCATATACTTGAACAAATTAAGTAATGTGAATATTGTTCTTATTGGAATAAAAATTTTCTTACTCATACCACATTACTATCTCACACTCCAAAAAACACAATCATTTATCCTCTTTCCACTTTTCTTCTTATCCTTTTATTTTTTATTTACTTATCTTAGATTTATTTATAAAATTCAAAAAAATTATGTTATATATCAAGAGAGTTATGTAATACATCACAAGAACCATCATTATTCACACAAAAATAAGTTTTATTCGTATTATCATACTTACAACAAAACCTAACGAACTAACATTAGTTGTACATTTTTAATGTTGCATTTGATCTTTGTGTTCATAACGCTATTTAAATAATTTTGTAATAACTCCTTCCAAATAGGGATAGGTAGCTTACGTTGTTATTATGGTCACATGATTCTACAGGTGTCATTTTCATGTCGGTCATGTGTATAATGCGTATTTACTGTACTTTTTTTCACTTAAAAGAAAGTAAAGTAAGAACACACAATTGTAATTTTTATATTGGTAAAACCACATTGTCATCTCGATTATAAAAAAAATATTAAATTGTTATCATATCAATATATTTTAAAATAAAAACAGTGAAATAATTTAGATAGAATAATTAATTTGATATATATATATATATAAACTTAAGTTTAACATAAAATTTAAATCTTTTACAATATATTTTTTATTTTAAGTAAATCTGTAAATGATATTATTAAAATATCAATTTATTACCTGTTTTTTTTGTTCATTTTATATTAAAAGTACAATATTTTATTTTTAAATTACATCAAACCTGCATGCAATCTGTTTTGACAAGTTTACTAAAAGTTTGCATTAATATCTAATCAATGTGACGTGAAGTTGAATAAATAATCTTAAAATATGTATCCATTGCGAATCAAAAGTAACATTAAATGACATCATATTTTAAAATATTTTGTCCATAGCATTAGGTTAACAACACATCACGTGGCACGTCCTTCGATGGTGCTAACCTCCTCAGCACCTTTCATTATGACCCCATCACAGACGAATAGCAACGAAACGACCCTCGTTTCAGACAAAAAATAAATAAAGGCAGTCAGTCAGTCACACACTTTCATACGACACGGAAGAGATATGCCGTTTTAGATTCCACTAACGATTTTGTCGTAAAAAATATCCATAAAAGTCTAATAAACGACAATATAAGGAAAAATAATTAAAAATAGAAAAAAAAATCAATGTTATTATTAAATATTATTTTACAACCTTTTCTCTGTTATTTTTATATTAAAACTATAGCATTAATTTTTAAATTACATCAAACTTAAAATAAAATGAAATCGTATTATGTTTAAAATGAGTAGCACATAAAAGAGATGATTTTATGCATTTCAATATAAAAGGTTAAAAATTTAAGTTTAAAATTCATCTTCACACGAGAGTAAACAAAAGCGTAGAAACTTAACAAATTTGGAGATAATTGAGTGTATAAATATGATCAATTACTATATCTAATGACATAATTAATTATGTCAAATCAACTAGATGTTAGAAAGTGCAAGATCAATGAAACTGTTATAATTTGCTTTTAGTGAGAGCTGTTTTAGGTATTTAGTGAGAGCTGTTTTAGGTATTGAAAACATAATGTTAGGATTAACTTAGTGAAAGTAATGAAGGGGAAATTGATGAAAATGCTTCTGCATTTTCAAGAGATAATTTTGATGATGATTCAAGTCAACTACATTTAAGTCAACACTATTCAAGATAAATTTAAGGACAAGCTGAATTTATGACGTAGGTGATAAAGATGATGATTCAAGCAAACCCAAGATGATTCCTGAAGATTAGATAGAGTCTTAGAATACTAGATATGGAGGTACAAGTTGATGAAGTAATATTATGCATAAGCCTCAAAAGCACAAGTGTGATAAAATTCATAACATGATATTTTTCACTGTCATAATTAATTATGATGCACCAGAAATTTTTCTCTATCATAATTAATTATACTGGTAATATAATCAATTATGACAATTCAAATTTGAAAAATATATCCGTTTTAAAGAATAAATGTTTTTTAATACATCCTGATTTTCTCTATGATATTATTAATGTCCAACGGTCATTTTCTGATGCTATTTTTCTATTTAATTAAGTTTTGATGAAAAATCAAATACACACAATTACAGAATTCGAAAATACAATTTACATTCAATCAATTTTGGGAAAAGAATTCTGAGCAAGGCAATAGAGATATTTTACACCTTTTGAGAAAACCTTCTTCTCTACTGCCTTCTGTGCTTTCATTGTTAATCACACTTATTCTTGGAGATTTGCATTCTACAGGCTTTTACAATTTGTTGTCTCCATTACCCAGGTGTGTCTATTCTTATTTTTATTACCTTCATCCCTATTGTGATTCTAGGGAGGTGTTCATCCTTAGTGTGATTCTAAGGAGGTGTTTTTCATCCTTTGATTTGTTCACAGGAGGTGTTCATCCCTAGTGGGATTCTAGGGAGGTGTTCATCCTTAGTGGGTTTCTAAAGAGGTGATTGTCTTTTTAATTAGTTTACTTTTTACTGGTTCTTCTGCTGAGTTGATTGTAATTTGTAAACTGAATTTGAAAGATAGTGAATGGGGAGTCACTCTTCTGTTAAGAGTTGACTGGGAACTGGATGTAGGGTTGGCTATACCCGAACCAGTATAAATCTCTGTGTGCTCTTCTCTTTCCCTTATCTCTTTCTCTTTTCCTGATTATATTATTGCTTCCCCTTTAACAAATTATTGACTCACAAATAAATTTTTAATTTGACATCTATTTTAATTTGTGCATCTATTCACCCCCCTCTAGATGTCATTTGTCTAACAAGTGGTATCAGGGAAGGAGCCTCAATAAACAGACCACCATTATTTGAAGGAGAAGACTATCAGTTTTTGAATGCGAGAATGAAAATATTTTTACAAATACTAGATTACGGTGTTTGGGATGTTGTACTCAATGGTCCTTACATTCTGATGAGAACAACAGAGTTTGGAGCTGTTCCAAAGACTTTTTATCAATGGACGCCGGATGAAAACAAGCGTGCCCAATATGATGTAAGAGCCCGAAACGTTATTGTTTCTGTCTTAACTCGTAATGAATTTTTCAGGGTCTCACAATGCAAGACGACAAAAGAAATATGGGTCACTCTTGAAGTAACACATGAAGGAACAAATGAAGTAAAGCGAGCACGTAAAAACACACTCATCTAGGAGTATGAATTATTTCAAATGTAGCAAAATGAAAGCATCACGAATTTCCAAACACGTTTCACACATATAGTAAATCACTTGAAAACATTAGGAAAAAGTTTTGACAATGAGGAGTTGAACACAAAGATCTTGAAATCCTTAGACAGGAATTGGCAACCAAAGGTCACTACTATTACAAAATCAAAGGATCTCACAAAAATGAATATTGCTACTCTATTTGGAAAGCTGCAAGAACATGAGATGGAGCTACAAAGGTTAAAGAACGGTGAATAGAATCAAACCAAGACGATAACTCTAAAAGTAGAAATATCTTCACAAGACGAAAGCGAAAATGAAGGTAAGTTTTCGGATTCCGATATGTCTCTTTTTGTTAAACAATTTTCTCGCTTTATGAAGAACAAGAAAAAGAGACATCAAAGAAAGGAGAAGACAAATAAATTCCATTGCTATGAATGTGAAAAACCTGGTCATAACAAATCAGACTGTCCAAAACTTAAGAAAGAGAAGAAAGATGTGAAAGAGAAGAAGAATAATACCTATAAGAGCAAACGCAAAGCTTATATTGCTTGGGAGGATAATGATTCTTACACAACACAAGAGAGTTCTTCCGAAAGTAGTGATGGAGAAGAAGAAGCAAATCTTTGCTCAATGACAAAAAGTAATAATAAAGCCTCATCACAGGATAAGAAATCGATCTGGTTTCTTGATAGCGGATGCTCTAGGCACATGACCGGTGACAAGAACAAGTTTGAAAGCCTCACAAAGAAGAGCCAAGGACATGTGACATATGGTGATAACAACAAGGGGAAAATTCTTGGATCAGGACAAATACAGGTAAGCAACAACTTCATTATTCAAGACGTGTTACTTGTAGAAGGATTAAAACACAACCTTCTGAGCATTAGCCAGCTATGTGACAAAGGATTGAAAGTTATCTTTGAATAAACTACATGCAACATAGTGAAGGACAACACGCAAGAAACTGTTTTGAAAGGTATGTGTCTTAACAATATCTATGTAATTGATCTTGACATCACAATTCCTAGGTTTATCTCCTGTCTTGTTTCTAAGAATGAAGATCCGTGGTTATGGCACAGGAGAGCTGCACACATTCACATGCATCATTTAAATAAATTGATTTCAAAAAATTTAGTGATTGGCTTGCCTAAGTTAAGTTTTAACAAAGATAAAATTTGTGCGGCATGCCAAAAAGGAAAGCAAACTAAAACCTCTTTTAAGAATAAAAATATTATCTCTACATCACAACCTTTAGAATTATTGCACATGGATTTATTTGGACCCTCTAGAACAAGAAGCCTAGGTGGTAATTATTATGCACTAGTTATTGTAGATGATTATTCTAGGTTCACTTGGACTTTCTTTTTGGCAACTAAAAATGATGTTTTTAAGACTTTTAAGAAATTTGCTAAGGCTATTCAAAATGAGAAAGATTTGAACATAAAATCAATTAGAAGTGATCATGGTGGTGAATTTCAAAATGAGCTATTTGAAATTTTTTTTGAAGAATTAGGCATAACACATAATTTTTCTTCCCCAAGAACACCACAATAAAATGGAGTTGTTGAGAGGAAAAATAGGTCCTTAGAAGAATTAGCTAGAACAATGTTAAATGAAAATAATCTTCCAAAATATTTTTGGGTCGATGTTGTGTCAACTGCATGTTATGTGTTAAATAGGATTTTAATAAGACCTATTTTGAAACTCACTCCCTATGAAATTTTCAAAGGTAGAAAACCAAATATTTCTCATTTTAAAGTTTTTGGTTGCAAATGTTATGTTTTAAACAATGGTAAAAATAACCTTGGCAAATTTGATTCTAAGGCAGATGAAGTAATATTTTTAGGATATTCTTTAAATAGCAAATCATATAGGGTATTTAATAGGAGAACATTGCATGTAGAAGAATCTGTTCATGTAACGTTTGATGAGTTTTTGGACCTTGAGGAGAACCCTCTTGAGTCAAGAAAAGATTATATAGATATTGAAGAAGAACAAATTGCAGCAGAAAAGAAACAAGTTCAGTCACAGGAAGACCAAATGGAGGATCTTAGAAGGAGTTTAGAAGAACATACTATTTCTGAATCTCAACCAGTTCGAGATCTACCCAAAGAATGGCGTACACCCAGAGGACTCTCACTGGACAATGTTATTGGAAATGTAGATCAAAGAGTTACAACAAGAAGTAGAATGAATAACTTCTGTATGAATGTAGCTTTTGTTTCACAAGTGGAGCCTAAAAGTATTGATGAAGCCTTACAAGATGAATACTGGATTCAAGCTATGCAAGAGGAATTAAATCAGCTCAAGAGAAATGAAGTTTGGGATCTAGTACCAAGAAAGAAGTCAATGCAGGTTATTGGAGCTAAATGGGTGTACAAGAACAAGTTGGATGAGCAGGGAAATATCACAAACAATAAGGCAAGATTGGTTGCAAAAGGATATAGTCAAGAAGAAGGAATTGATTATGATGAGACATATGCACCAGTAGCAAGATTGGAAGCTATCCGAATTCTACTAGCCTATGCATCTATCATGAAATTTAAATTATATCAAATGGATGTAAAGAGTGCATTCTTAAATGGATACATCAAAGAGGATGTGTATGTGTGTCAACCTCCTGGCTTTGAAGATTATCAACATCCAGATCATGTTTATAAATTGAAGAAAGCTCTGTACGGACTCAAACAAGCACCTAGGTCATGGTATGAACGTCTAAGAAATTTTTTGGTGAGTCACAACTATAGGAGAGGTAAAATAGATCAAACTTTATTCATAAAAGAGCATCAGAAAAATATTATTATAACTCAAATTTATGTTGATGATATAATCTTTGGCTCAACTAACAATGATCTTTGTCAAGAGTTTGCCAAGATAATGCAGGGTGAGTTTGAGATGTCGATGATGGGTGAACTAACATTCTTTCTAGGACTGCAAATCAAACATAAAACTGACGGCATCTTCATTTCACAATCAAAGTACTGCACTGAATTAATCAAGAAATTTGAATTAGAACATTCAAAGGAAGCAGCTACTCCAATGGCAACATCTTGCTATCTAGATCAAGATGAAAAAGGTAAGGCGGTTGACCAATCAAAATATAGATGTATGATTGGTTCCCTACTTTATCTTACAGCAAGTAGACCTGATATTATGCATAGTGTGTGTGTCTGTGCTAGATTTCAGGCTAATCCTAAGGAATCACATTTAGTTGCTATTAAGAGAATTTTTAAATACTTAAAAGGAACTAGATCATTTGGCCTTTGGTATCCCTCAGGAGCTTTACCTAGCATTATAGGATATTCAGATTCAGATTATGGAGGATGTAAACTGGATAGGAAAAGTACAAGTGGGACATGTCATCTACTTGGTTGTTCACTTGTTTCTTGGCATTCTAAGAAACAAGCTTGTGTTTCTCTATCCACAACTGAAGCTGAGTATATAGCTGCAGGTAGTTGTTGTGCCCAAGTTTTGTGGATGAAGCAGCAGTTAGAAGATTACAATATTTTTCTAGATCATATTCCTATAAAATGTGATAGTACTAGTGCAATAAATCTTACTAGGAACCCTATCATGCATTCTAGGACTAAGCATATAGAGATCATACATCATTTTATTAGAGATCATATTCAAAAAGGAGATTGCATAATAGAATACATAGATACCACCCATCAGTTAGCTGATATCTTTACCAAACCATTATCTAGAGATAGGTTTTATGAGCTAAGACAAGCCTTGGGTATCCTAGATATTGCCTCCTTAATATGATGTTCTTTTCTATTATACTTTTTAATGCATTATCTTCTTTACCTTGATTTATATACTAATAGGTACAAATTTGTTCTCAGTTTCTATTGCAATATTTTTCATAATTATCAATGAAATAGGAAGATATTTTGATGATATTAATCTGTGTGAAACAGGGGAAGATTTTTTTCTCTTATAATATTTTTTTAATTATTAATGAAACAGGAAGATATTTTGATGATATTAATCTGTGTGAAACAGGGGGAGATTTTTTTTCTCTTATAATATTTTTTATGATTATCAATGAAACAGGGGGAGATTTTTTGATGAATTAAAATATGTGTGAAATTCTTTCCTATATCTAAATTAAACAAGGGGAGTTAAGAGAAGTCTTTGCTCATATGAGTGAGGGGGAGTCTTGTTATTAATATATCCAGGGGGAGATTAAGAGACTCTGACATACAAATCTGTGCTAATCTTGAGCTGGCTATATAGAGTCAAGCATTTTAATTTATTTTAGGTGTTTCCTTGATCATCATCAAAAAGGGGGAGATTGAAAGCAATGAAGAGGAGATTGATGGAAATGCTCCTGCATTCCCAAGAGATGATTTTGATGATGATTCAAGTCAACTACATTCAAGTCAACACATTCAAGATGAATTTAAGGACAAGTTGAATTTATGACGTAGGTGATAAAGATGATGATTCAAGCAAGCCCAAGATGATTCCTGAAGACTAGATAGAGTCTTAGAATACTAGATATGGATGTACAAGTTGATGAAGTAATATTATGCATAAGCCTCCAAAGCACAAGTGTGATAAAATTCATAACATGATATTTTTCATTGTCATAATTAATTATGATGCACCAGAAATTTTTCTCTATCATAATTAGTTATACTGGTAATATAATCAATTATGACAATTCAAATTTGAAAAATATATTCGTTTTAAAGAATAAATATTTTTGAATACATCCTGATTTTCTCTATGATATTATTAATATCCAACGATCATTTTCTGATGCTATTTTTCTATTTAATTAAGTTTTGATGAAAAATCAAATACACACAATTACAGAATTCGAAAATACAATATACATTCAATCAGTTTTGAGAAAAGAATTCTGAGCAAGGCAACAGAGATGTTTTACACCTTTTGAGAAAACCTTCTTCTCTACTTGTCTTATGTGCTTTCATTGTTAATCACACTTGTTCTTGGAGATTGACATTCTACAGGCTTCTACAATTTGTTGTCTCCATTACCCAGGTGTGCCTGTTCTTATTTTTATTACCTTCATCCCTATTATGATTCTAGGGAGGTGTTCATCCTTAGTGTGATTCTAAGGAGGTGTTTTTCATCATTTGATTTGTTCAGAGGAGGTGTTCATCCCTAGTGGGATTCTAGGGAGGTGTTCATCCTTAGTGGGTTTCTAAGGAGGTGATTGTCTTTTTAATTAGTTTACTTTTTACTGGTTCTTTTGTTGAGTTGATTGTAATTTGTAAACTGAATTTGAAAGATAGTGAATGGGGAGTCACTCTTGTGTTAAGAGTTGACTGGAAACTGGATGTAGGGTTGGCTATACCCGAACCAGTATAAATCTTTGTGTGCTCTTATCTTTCCCTTATCTCTTTCTCTTTTCCTGATTATATTATTGCTTCCGCTTTAACAAATTATTGACTCACAAATAAATTTTTAATTTGACATCTATTTTAATTTGTGCATCTATTCACCCCCCTCTAGATGTCATTTGTCTAACATTAGGGGATACCATAATTCAAAATTTTATTTAATAATGAAAAACTTGTGTCAAACCTATAGAAAGAAATTTGTTATATAAGAGAAAAAATGACATAAATAGTTGAATTGGATTTTTCTAATAGATAAACATTCTACAATTTATTGTTTATATATACAAGAATTTAAATTTAAATTTAAAGTTTAATAAATCATTCTAAAATAATTCCTTAATATTAGAGATTTTAAAAATCTCAAATAATCAATAATTTTTTTAATAAAGAAACTTTTGCAGTAAGAACTTGTGTGCATCAATAATTTCAAATTTATTTAAGTCAATATATATATATATATATATATATATATATATAAATAATCATGAATTTTAATTTTTCTAAATCTAAATATTCAAAATAAAATTAAATCAAGAACTAAAAATAAGATTTCATATTTAGATTCTAAATAAAATTACATAAGAGTTAACAAATTATATCTATTTCACCATGAATGAAATTAGGATTTATGTACATGTAATGAGAAGAAAAAGTTATAATTGTACAAGGAGGTAAATTCTAATAGTCCATCTCTACTCCCATATTCTTGAGGTTCATGCTCCATGTTTTCCTTCTCATAGGTTTTTTTTTTTTTTTAATTATTTTATTTATATTTATGGAACTTATAATATTTTTAATCATCTGTTTAACGGTGTAAAATTTATTATTAGCTTAACATTATTTCATTCCATGGAAAGAAATTCATTATTGATAAAACAATTATTCAGATATACAATTTTAAGTTTTGCTCTATCAAACGTAAGATGTTATTGTCTTGTACACATCAATGACGAACTCTTTTATTCTCTTTATTTTCTAAGTTTTTTTTTTTTTTTTAAGGACAGTCTCTTTACTTGAAGAAAAGAAAAAGACGAGACCCACGGGAGAAAAATCGAGCAGGGACCCTTCATAAGTAACTAGTCTCCCTCTAATAAATTTAAAGAAGCACATTGTGAATAATATTAATATTTAGAAAATATGAGATGTTCAGTGCATAAAATTAAAATTTAACCTAATTTTTTAATAATAATAATAATATTATAAATAATTATAAAATATATTAACATAATATTTTTTTATTAATAATAAATACATATTTTTATTATTTTATATATTTTTTAATTCAAATAATTTCAATAACTATTTTCTTTTAACCTGTTTTATTCTCTCAAATTCTTTCTTCATTCTCTCAGATTCTTTCTTCAATCCAAATTAAAAGTTTGGATTAATGTATACTCAATGTGACTTGAAGATGAATAATCATAAAATATGTATGTTCGTTATCCCTGCCAATCAAAAGTAAAATTAAATAACATCATATTATAAAATATGGTCCATAGCATTAAGTTAACGACACATCACGTGGCACGCCCTTCAACGGTGTAACCTCCTCAGCACTTTCCTTTATGAGTCCATCACAGACAAATAGCAACGAAACGACCCTCATTTCAGACAAAAAATAAATAAAGGTCGTCAGTCACACACTCTCGTACGACAGGCATGAGATATGCCGTTTTAGATTCGACTAACGATTTTGTCATAAAAAAGGTCGATAAAGTCTATATACAACAATAAGAGGAAAAAGAATTAAAAAAATAGATAAAAAAAGAGTAAAAAACTACAGGCCCAAATTCGCATCGCGTTGTAGATCTGCAACGCGGGGTTCGTCATCCATCAATTCAATCCTCTCTTCGATTCGTTTTGGAGCTCCAAATTGTCCTCGCAGGTCAGCTCCTCTTCTTTGATGCATTTTCACTTCTCTCTCTCTCTCTCTCTCTCTCTCTCTCTCTCTCTCTCTCTCTCTCTCTCTCTTTTCTCTCCATATTTCTATTTTCTCTCCGTGATTTCCATTTCCATCCTCCAAAATTCTAGGGTTTTCAGATTTTGCAAATAACCAACCCTGAACACTAGATCTTGATTCGCACCATGAAAACGGCGCTCGAATCTCTCGTTTTATTCTTCTAAATGGAATCTGTGTAAACTAAACGTTACAATCGTTAGAATGTGAACCTCTGTTTTACAAACTACAAATTTATCGTTATGCAAGTAAATTTGATGTCGTTTAATTAGCGTATTGTGTTTGTGCGAGAAATTAAATGGCGTGTGGTTATATTTTATGCTTATGTGTTTCAGATTTACAACGAATTGGTTGTTTGAAAGTGTTCTCGATGGTTTTTTGCTTGCAGATTGTGAATTGAATGGAAGGAACTGGAGGCAGCAGTGCCTCGGCTGCTGCACCCGTGAACCAATGGTGGCAGGAATTGGCGAAGCTATTTCAATATTATCTGGATAAATCCACACCACATGCTACGTATAGATGGATTGGGAGTTTGGTTGTTGTGGCAATCTTTGTTTTGCGGGTTTTTTATGTCCAAGGATTTTACATCGTGTCTTATGGATTGGGAATCTACCTACTGAATCTATTGATTGGGTTTCTGTCACCGTTGGTCGATCCTGAGCTGGAGCCCTCTGATGGACCATTGCTGCCGACTAAAGGTTCTGACGAGTTCAAACCGTTCATTCGCCGACTGCCTGAGTTTAAGTTCTGGTAATTTAGGAATTTTGTTGTGTGGGTTGTATAGTATGGTAGTGAACATATTAATACAACATGAACATTGTCATACATATAAAGAAAACATGAACATTGTCATTAGTTGACGCAAAACCTGCTGCTTTAATGATTTTGAAGATTATCTTGTTGAAGTAAACTTGGGTCATGGTATTTGTTTGATATGAACCCCTGGTCGGTCATAATTTCGGGGTTGTTGCTGCAATGCCTCTTTACATGTTGGCATTATCTTTTTTATCAGTGGAATTTGACTTGAAATATTTGCTATGTTCATTTGTCAATCCGATTATTTGAATATGACTCGGAGTAATTTCTGAATTCAAATTGGCAGTATAAGCTTTGTAGACGTAATAGCTATGTTGAAAATGTTTATCTAATTTTTCCATTTACATTTCCAGAAAACATTTTTGTTATCTAAAAAAATTCACGTGTTTAGGAAGGGCAAAAAATAACTAGCTGTTGTCCCCAGCTCTGACTGTATTTAATTATTCAATGTCAGTGAATTGCCCATACTCCAAGCTATTAGTCATTGGCATTGCATACAGAAGCTGATAATTATTAAATAGGAACAATTTTACTCTTTTTAAAATGGTACATGAATCATGAATTTTCTAATTATAGTATTTTCTGTTGAACCAAATGTTGCTTATATTTCATGTCTTCTTATTTTTCTGGGTTGTCAACCTTAATTTGATCGTGTTGGAAATCATTTAAATTTTTCAATTGTTTTTCACTACATGTTTTTAAATTTTGAAACACTAAACTATTTCGCCCGAGAAATTTTACACTTCTTCAAAAACTCAGTTTGAAGAATCCAAATGACTAAACTTTATTAGGGAGGTATTCTTGCATAACAAAATATGTTGATATCCCCTTGCCCCTTTTGAAAACTGACTTATGTGCAGAAAATCCTGTCTCAATGATGATTGATGTTGTATAACTGAAATAAATTTATAAATAAGAACATTTTTGTTCAGTGAGTTTGGTGGTGAGTTGATTTGTTTAATTAAGCTTTCTTGAGGGAGGGTGGTGTTCTTAATGTGCACCCCTTTATATTTGTTTAACATATAATGTAATTTACAATATTGAGATATGAACATGCCAAAGCCTATCCGTGTCTTTAGGAAGCAGTTTAAAGGAATCACGTTGATAGATGAGGATAATGATTTGATTTGTTATTATGGCTGCAGGTATTCTTTCACAAAGGCTTTCTGCATAGCATTTGTGATGACTTTCTTTTCTGTATTTGATGTTCCTGTCTTCTGGCCAATATTACTCTGTTATTGGGTTGTTCTGTTTGTTCTTACAATGAGGCGCCAACTTGCACACATGATCAAATACAAATACATACCATTCAACATTGGAAAGCAGGTTACCTTGCTTAAGTTGCCTCTCGTCATTTTACTTTGTGCACCTGTAACTAGTTTTATACATTTTGCCCAGTGGAAGCAACCTTACTCTAATATGTATCATTTACCTGATTGATAGTAATGCATTTTGTTTTAATATGTTGCAGAAGTATACTGGCAAAAAATCTTCCGCAAGTAGCAGTGGCAGTCGTGCAGACTGAAGTTTGCTTGTGTCACGGCTTGAAGAATACAAATCTTAAAATTAGGCTTTGTGGACATCCAGGGTAGTTGATTTTTCTCTTTTATTTGAAGGAATTTGTAGTTAGAGAGCAATATGCAGTTACTGAAATGTTATATGTGCCCCACTCAGAAGACATGACTATGCAGGCTTTGAACGTCAATGTGGATATACGTTAGTATTTCATTCAGTTTTAGATTTCATCGCAATTCTAGCCTGTACTGTGATGCTGCAGATCATGATTTGAAGACAAACTTCCTATAGCACTCATTTTTCGCCTGTTCAGGGAAAACTATATGCCTTTTTTGTTCATGCGTATTTACTTGTAAGGTTGTAAGATGAACTATTGACAGTTTGACACTATGTCTACCTGTGTATTTTTTTTTTATTTTTTTCATTCAAAATTTAATTCTATTTATGAGTACGTTCGTGGTTATTATTTTTTGCTGTTGTTTTTTAAATGGTTCAAACAGTAGTTCACATAAAAATTATTATTTTGATTGACAAAGTTGTTATACATTCGATAATGATATTTAGGGAATATAGCTCCATTATTGTTAAGTTATGACATAAGTTGTCTCAACCCTTTTTTATTATTGCAATGTTGTGATATAGATAGAAGATGTGATAATGGCAAAAATTATCTTGTATTGTACTTTTTTTTATTTGACATAAAATAACAGTTTAGACAAAATCGACGTAATAGCTGTTTAACACAAGGTGCATATAATGTTGTGAACAAATAAGTGATGCATATTATGAAATGTTGTGAAGAAATAAGTGCAAATATGTGAATGTCTGGTAAATAGAATATAGTCCGGGAAAGAATGATGTTTACCATGTGGGAGTTGGCTATAATCGCTTTCTGACAAATCATGAAGGAGTGAGAAGACATGGGAATAAATGCTGCTTCTGGGGGTTAACATTTATGCTATGTTTTAGATTGGTTGATGGATTCATCTAGGGAAAAAGAAAAGATTTGGATAGACAGATGGATAAAGGTGAGATTGTTTGAATTAATAAAAAAAATAATAAAAAATATAAAGAAAAGAGAGAAAAGCGTATAAAAGTCTGTGAATAATTTGATTTTATATAAATAATAGAAAAATATTTTCATAAAAAATAAAAAATAATTAAATAAAAATAATAATAATTATTAGTATAATTTAAAATATTATAATTATGTTATTTATTTTTATTTTTATTATTAATCTAATTATTATAATTATAATTATTTTTATTATTAAAAAAATAATAATAGTAATTATTATTATTATTTATATATTATATATAACCTAATTCATACAACTTTCCTCGCATTTCTTTCCATCAAACAATTTTTTTTTTTTTGGAATCTTAAATTTTTGCATTGGAAATAGAACTTTAACCGTAAATCTTCTCTCCTACCCTTTCCAAGGTTAGTTGGATCCAAAGAGAACCTTAGTGCAGGACAGGAGTGCACGCTATGGGGTTATTGGAATGACTTTATTTTCAGGGGCAATTACTTAGCATATTGCTGCCAGATCAGAAAATCAGTTTGATTTGAACTTAGCTAAACAAATGTGTAATCGAAAACTGAAGCTTAGTCAAATCATAATTTACTTTTATCTTATTCTCTTATCTCCCAGGACCGTCTACACGGAATTTAATTTATCTCTTTCTCATTAAAATAACCATGACATCAATATATTGAACATGTTCCAGGATCAGAACAACATCAATAAATTTTATCTTCGCAGGGAGATATATTAATCCAATATAGTTCAGAGAATGTGAAGATGGAAAAGTGACTGTAGATAAGTATAAAAATAAAGTATAATAAAAAATATGATTTTATTATTATAATATATTTATTTTCCTCTCAACGAATTACAACAAAAATATTATTTTAAAAAATTATCTTTACTCAAATAAATAATTATTTATTTTTTATTTACAAATTTAACTTTATATATATATATATACTTTTAGTTTTTATTTTAATAAAATATCATATAAAATTATCATAAAAATCAAATAAATAATTTAATATATATATTTATATATTTTATTTCTTTTGTAATAGATACTGTTTTAACCTTAAATATTTAGAAAAATATAAATTTATAATACAAATATATTTTATAATTATATATCAAGTATAAATTTTAGTGGGCCAAATATTCCTGCTGGGCCGATTCACATTAAATTTCAGCCCAATAATAAAAAAAAGGCATAGTCCATTGGATATAATGGTTTATTCATGGCAAGAGTGTATCTCCTTCTGGGTGTGTCTCAAAACCCTAACAAAAACCCGTAGTTGCAGTGTGGTGCATCAATGGGGAAAGCGAAGGGGAAGCACCGTTTGGACAAGTACTATCACTTAGCGAAAGAGCATGGTTACAGGTCTCGAGCTTCATGGAAGCTGGTCCAGCTTAACTCTAAGTTCCAATTCCTCGAGTCCGCGCGCGCGGTCCTCGACCTCTGCGCCGCCCCCGGTGGCTGGATGCAGGTGGCGGTGCAGCGAGTCCCCGTCGACCACCTCGTCATCGGCGTGGACCTGGCGCCCATCGCCCCCATCCGCGGTGCCATCGCCATTCAGGAAGACATCACTAAAACCGAGTGCAAGTCCCGCATCAAGAAGCTCATGAACGAGCGCGGATGTCGCGCCTTTGACGTCATTTTGCACGATGGCTCTCCCAACGTCGGTGGCGCCTGGGCTCAAGAAGCCATGAGCCAGAACGCCCTCGTCATCGATGCGGTCAAGTTAGCCACTCAGTTCTTAGCTCCCAAGGGCATCTTTGTCACCAAAGTAATCAATTCATCTGTTTTTTATTATTCTGATTATTTTAATTATTGCTATTGTAATTATTGTTATTGTAATTACTATTCATTGCTGCTTTGTTGTGTGATAGATTTTCAGGTCGCAAGATTACAGCTCCGTGGTGTATTGCTTGAAGCAGGTGATGTGATAGTTTTTTTTTTTTTAATTGCAAAACAATTGTACCTGCGATTTTTTGTAGTTTGGCGTAGTTGTTGAGACTTGTTCGTGGATTTTTAGTTATTTGAGAAGGTTGAGGTGGACAAGCCTGCGGCAAGTCGATCTGAATCTGCTGAGATATATGTTTTGGGGCTTAGGTACAAGGCTCCTGCCAAGATTGATCCGCGACTTCTTGATGTGAAGCATCTCTTCCAGGGATCTGTGGAACCACAGCCTAAGGTAATGATTTTGTTTGTTTTCGTGCAGCATGGGTTGACAATTTTGGTTTTTGTTCCAAATTTGGTAAGGTTTCGTTACCTCGGTTGGTGATTGGGGAATCATTTATGCAGGTGGTGGATGTACTGAGAGATACTAAGCAGAAAAGGCATCGTGACGGGTAACTACTTCTTCATTGCAAGGCTTGGTTTGACTTCTAGTTTGTGTTTGTTTATTTGCGATATACCTTTTCAAATTCATGATGAGTAGTCTTGCATAACAAATTATTTTCGAAGGATTGTTAAGGCATCCTGATAAACAGAGAACATTAGGAATGTGAGAAAGTTGTCAGTTTATTTACTACTTGATCTGATTTTTTATATAAATAGCCAAATATATTGTTCCCCATCCCCCTTAATTGCTTCCCTTATAATTTTTGGTTTTGTGCTCCAAACATAGTTTTGTACTTATTGTAGACTTGTTGCTAACTGCTTCACGACTACAGCTATGAAGATGGAAATACAACCTTAAGGAAGATGTCTTCAGCTTCAAATTTCATTTGGTCAGATTCTCCTCTGGAGATCCTTGGTTCAGTCACTTCTATAACCTTTGCTGATGCAGCCGATTTACCAATCAAGGATCATGATCTAACAACTGAAGAGGTATTTTGTTTAAATTATGAGATGTGATCATGCATTTTTTGTAATCAGTGGGGATTCAGACGAAAGTAGTGTTGTTAATTTTAATGCTTTTAATGTTGTTTTGCAGGTCAAATCACTCTGCGATGATTTAAGGGTTTTGGGGAAGCAAGATTTCAAGCATCTTCTAAAGTAACTACATGATTTGAATTCAATCTGATATGTGGTGGATTAATAAAATAGTTCAATACTATAGTTCCCTCTTTTGTGTGGGGTTTTGATGTTGTATATCTTCGTCACATGTAGGTGGAGGATTCACATTAGAAAAGCTCTTTCACCAACTCAAAAGCCTGATCCTACCACTAAAGAACAGATGGAAAATGAGCTGAAGGTGGATGAAGAAGATAGATTACTCAATGAAATGGAGGAACTGACTAATGTGATGGACCGAAAGAAGAAACGTGCAAAGAAGCTTCTTGCTAAAAGAAGAGCCAAGGTTTTTAGCTCTAGCTACCACTGATTTAGTTGTGATTAGACACGCACTTGAATAAGTATTGCCCTCTGTGCATCATCATTGTGCCTATCTATGTTGTTAACCAATCTTTATACCACTGTCTTCATTTGACCCCTTAACCATTGGCAATTCGTGAAGGGAGGCCTGCCTTTGGCTGGAATGTAGTGTTTATATGGTGGAATTTTGGTCTTCCTCCATTGATCACCTTGATTAATATTTATTTGCAGAATAATGATTGGCTAGTATGTTTACAGAATTATAGATGATGTTTAGTCTCAAAAATAAATTCATCTATCGCTCCAGTCCAAAACAAATATTAATTCTGTCTCGTGACATTTTAAGCTCATTTTTTCTGTCTATTTATTTTTCAAGTGCATGAGATCAAGCTGATTCATTGCTTTAATTATATAAATCTTATAGGACAAGGCACGAAAAGCAACAGGGATGCAAATTGATGCAACAGATGACGGTTACGTAGATGAGGAGTTGTTTTCTCTTTCCTCTATAAAGGTTTGCATTTAATTTTTTTTCCTTTCTCTTGGTTTGGAAAATGATATAACCTGTTGAAGTGCATCATTTTTATTTGTTTTTAACTTAAACTCTTTTTTTCCTCTTTAAAACAGCCAAAACGTACTGGTTGTTTGCTTGATGTATTAGAATTACCTTCCCTTTGTAACTGGGAGGTCTAGAATATATAATGTCAGATTACCCTTTTTGGGCAACATTTAAGGAGTAGTTTAACTTTATATGGACCCATTCACAGCAAACAGGCTTTTTTGAGAATAAAATATTTTTTCATGTCTGCAAATGTGATGGTCTATCTCTTGCATTTTGAATTGGGTTAATTATTTCCTTTGATTTCAGGGTAAGAAAGATCTGGTAGCTGTTGACAACACTGAGTATGAGGGTGACGATTGTGATTTAGAAGATAGTGAGAATGAAAGAAACCATGAAGGCCCAGAGCATTCATCCAGTGACTTAGAAGATTCTGATGAGGAGCGTAAAAGGTGAATGACAGGTTCTTTTGATAGTTGTTCATGTTCTGTTATCTTGTCACTTACTCTTTTATTCTTAATATTTGTAATTATTTTTAATCAAAGTTATACTGATATCAGATACAATGAACAAATGGAAGATTTGCTGGATAAAGCTTATGAGCGTTTTGTGATCAGAAAGGAAGGAAGTACAAAGCAGCGGAAGAGAATTAAAAAATCCTATGAAGCAGAGGCCCAACTTTTGGAGGTAGGCATTATTTTATTTTTTTGTCAGGATTGTTATTCTGTTAGAGGTTTATATACACTGGGATTGAGAAATGAGAGATTGTAATGTGATTTTTGAAAATCCTGCCATGATAATATGTAAATATCAGCAGGAAGGAAACACCATTATAATCCACAATATTTTATTTCATGTTTCCATTATTTTATCCCCCTCTTCCTTTCTTGCATCCAAACAAACCTTTAGTCTTTACCATGATGCTTGCTGCTAATATAAACATACGTTTTTCTATTGCCTGCTTGTTTTACTGCCCTATAGTTCCTAGTTGAATCTCTTTAGGGAATGTGTTTTTGTTATGTCAAATATGTTAGTTTATTGTTTAGAAACATTGAATGATACTTTTTGTTTAGAACAATTGAATTTTTTAACATGTAGAAGATTACCTTTTGGCTATCTTTGTTATGTCAAATATGTTGGTTTATTTCTTAGAAACATGAAACGATACTTCTTTTTGTTTAGAACCATTCAATTATCTAACATGTTGATCATGACCTTTTGGCTGTGCAGAGTGGTGAGGATGTTGATATTGTTCAATCCATGTATGATTCCGATGAAGATCAGGGTGAGCAAGAAGCAAATCCACTGCTGGTGCCACATCATGACGGGGCAGAACTCACCCAAGAGGAGATCATGAATAAGTGGTTTAGTCAGGATGTCTTTGCTGAAGCTGCAGAGGAAGGAGACTTTGAGAAGGATGAGAGTAAAGATGAAATGGATATAGATGACGAGCCTAAGGCGAAGACATCCATAGCCAAAAAGGTTAAAGAAAATAAAACGGCAGCTCCAGTAGTGGTAGATCATCCTCAACCGCAAGCATCCAAGACAGCAGCAGATGATTTTGAAGTAGTTCCTGTGCCTGCCACCGATTCAAGTGATGATTCATCATCTGATGAATCAGAGGAAGATATTGAAACCAAAGCTGAGATATTGGCTTATGCTAAGAAGATGATGAGGAAAAAACAACGGGAACGGATATTGGATGATGCATATAACAAGTACATGTTTGATGATGAGGGATTACCCAAGTGGTTTCTAGATGAAGAGAAGAGACACCGTCAACCAATAAAGCCTATTTCGAAAGAGGAAATTGCTGCAATGAGAGCGCAATTTAAAGAAATTGATGCCCGGCCTGCGAAGAAGGTGGCAGAGGCCAAAGCACGGAAAAAGCGTGTTGCAATGAGGAAGCTTGAGAAGGTACGGAAGAAGGCGAATGCCATATCAGATCAGACAGAGATATCTGATCGTTCCAAGAGGAAGCAAATTGAACAACTGTATAAGAAGGCTGCTCCGAAGAGGCCTAAAAAGGAATATGTAGTTGCAAAGAAAGGTGTACAAGTAAAGACTGGGAAGGGAAAAGTCCTTGTTGATCGCAGAATGAAGAAGGATGCTAGGAAACGCGGAATGAGTAAGGCAGGTAAAGGAGGTTCCAGGGTGAAGGGCAAGAATCCAAAGGGCAAAGGACCTTCAAAGGCCTCCGCTGCAAAAAATGGAAAACAGAGATCTAAAGGAAAATAGTTGATACATGACCTACCATCTTCAGACTTCATTTAAATTAATGGATTTTTCCTATTTTCTAGGCCCAGATTTTGTTTTTCATTTCCTTGTTATTGTGCATTTGATATTATAAATTAAAGAATAGAGTTTTTTGTCCTCATAAAGGAAAACGGTAGTGTAATGGAAATTTTTGTCTTAATTAATAGCTAGCTAGTAAAGTTCTATGTTTTTAAACTTATTAAGTAGTTTTCTTTTCTGTTGTCATTATTATATACAAAAAGTTTATTATAATAAAATGGATTAAATGTTCCATTCAAATTCTAGATAGCATGATTAAAATAAATTTAATTCTCATGGGTATATTATGTAAAGCATGACAAATGCGTTGATCATTCTTGTGTTTGGATAATTCAGTCCAACTCTATTTCACAAGTTTCTATGAAGAAAATGTTTTCACAACATATTTTGGAACATTCTTGTCAGTACATAATATATTATTAATTAAAAAATTATAGATCACATTTAAAAATATCTTTTTATAGATTTTAATAAGATTAACTATAGGAGGTTGTTCTGTTTCTCACTTTTTTTTTCTTTTTTAATTTGATTATTTTACTCTTTGATTAACTTGAGCCTTTTTCCTTTCTATACAAATTAGGGATAAAAGTAATTAACTATTGTCAAATAATAATAACAAATTAAAAACAATGATTTTAATATTTCGAGGTATTAAAAATGAAAATTATTAGGACTGTTTTATTCATATTATAGCTATTATTATTTGGGTGTATTTTTATTGGGTATTGAAAAGTAAGTGAGAAAAAATATAGAAAAGAATAAAATGAGTTGAAATAAAATTATTAAGATTTTAAAAAATATAAATAAATGAAAAGTGGAATAAATTTATTAATTATTAATAAATTTATTATTTTTTTAATATTATATTTAAATATTATTATTATACGAGTAATAAATAAATATTATTCAAATTATAATAATTACATGTTTTTTTTTAATATCTAGGTAAGGATTCTTTCTGTGCCTTTTTGTTTTTATGAATTTTCTGCGCTTTGATCTAAACAAGATGTAAAAGTAAATTTAACGTATTCACAATCATAATATAAACTTAATTTTTTTTATTGGTAAAATTAATGGTGCACAAGTATTAGTGATAATAAACAATTAGTAAATACTTAGACATTATTAAGTTTATTAAGTTGGTGATCCTAAGAGTATTAAAATATGGATTTAAGTGATGGTTGATTTTTTAGAAAAAACCTAGTCGAAAATAAAAAATTAATCCCAAAAAACATGAAGTCTGATATTAAGGATTACCGTCTACAAAAAATTATTAATCTCCTTAAAATATATCTTTCAGTTATTTTTTTGTCCTTGTTTTATTAATTTTAAAAGATGCAAAAAACTGATATATTTAATATATTTTTTATTAACTAATTAAATTGTTTTAAGAGGTATACAATGAATGATGACCCAAGAATCAACCTAAGAATATCTCAATGTCTTATATTATTTTTGTATACTATATCTTAATTATTTTTTGTCAAATTCACCATAATTTTTAATTAATTTTTGTAAACATATTTTAAAATATCAATTAATTAATTTCAATCATTAAGGAATTAAAATTAAAAAACTAAAAAAGAAATTAATTTTGTTATCAAATTTTTTTTCTTTTTCTTCAACCTCCTCTTTTCTACATGTCCCTCCCTTCTCCATCATCTCCCCCTCCCCTTTTTAGTTAATTTTTTTGTCAACTATCCGAAGATCTTGGAGGATTTTGTGAAAAAAAATCAATTTTCATGATGACAAAGATCTTAGAAATACAAAATTGTAGGAGATCTTTGATGCTTACTTATATCTCAATAGAGATACCAGACAATTTTGTTTGGATCCTATCTTATACATAAGATTGCTCAATATTTTATCAAATTTTGACTTATGAGTAAATTTTATTATAAGTCTTAAGTGATTTCTTTTTACGTTTTACAATAAATTTTAATTTAATATTTTTAAATATATTTTAAAGATATTAATAATTACATTTTATTTATTAAAATAAAAAATATTAATAACTGATAATTTAATTAGTTAAGTTAAATAATAAAAAAACTAAACATTGATAATGGGTATGAAAAAAAATTATATTTTTTTATTATTATTATTTATGAAATGTTCCCTAATATATTATAATATGTTTTAATTTGCTATGGAAGTAGAGTGTGTGGTAGTTTGTAGGTATACAGAGAAGTCAATAGAAACACATGATACTTCAATATTTAAAATCTCTTTATGAATATTATTATAATTACTCTTAATAATAATAATATTATTATTATTAAATAAATTTTATTTAAATTTAAACATAATATATAATGTCAATATAATATTTTTTTTATTAATGTGATAATAGATCATATAATTGAAATTTTAGCATACTAAATATTATATATATATATATATATATATATATTTTAAATAATATTTTTTGTCCATTTAATATTGTGATGATTTTTATAAATGTTATCCCATTAAGAAAAAAATGTATTTTTTAAAATAATATTTCATATTATTAGGGGTTCAATTAATTATGAATAGTGAATTCCAACTTATAAAAGGTCATTAAAAATAGATAATTCATTTATCAATTTAATGTCATTGATTGATAGGCATCTCTAAAATTTAAAAACTGAATCCATTAATATATCAAGTCAAAAGTTAATTAGATATTTATCATATCAAGAAACTGTTCTTTCTGAATATTTTCTAAATAAAATTAAGTAGAAAATTGTCTTTACATATAATTAATAACTAGAAGAATTTTGTGTGTTATTAGAACTAATAATAAATCTATCAAACATAATTAGTTTTTTTTGCAAAACTAAAGAAAAAATTTGAGATTTTTCGGTGAAAATATATCTAATGTGTTATACCATATTAATTGATAATAATGATAAAAAATATTTTAATAATTTAAGATAATTAATTGTAGAGGTGATTAAAAATAAAAATAAAAATATGATTTTAACAATTTTTTTAATATTTTATAATTTTATAAAAAATTAAAATAAGTTTGAGAATTAAATTTACTTTAATTAATTTAATAGAAACAAGATTTAAAAGTAAAACTGAGTATTTGATATTAAGAATTAAAACATGATATAATTTGTGTTGAATTTCTGAATTAGATTTAAATTATTTAGATAACATTTTAATTATATAAATAGTTATTGTATTATCTTATCAATTTTGGTATCTAGATGATTTATATATATTTCACACGTGTCTAAATCTCACTTTTTAAAAAAATTACTTTTTTTTCTCCATTTCCACTTTGCCAACCTAATTTCCAGACTCTTTTCACTTTCATCTCACTATCCTTTCCTTCTCATCTCATGAATGATATTTTCTCTGCATTCAGTTAGTAATTAATGAATATTTTTTTAAATTTTTTTAAATTAAACATCATTTACTGAAAACTAGACGAAAGACATACTTGAAAATCTGTAATTTTTTATTACTTTTTATAAAATAATATTTTTATTTATAAATTAAGACTATATATTTAAAATGAGAAAGATACGAAAGAGATGACATAATTAAGAATGTTGTAAAGAAAAAGAAAGAAGTGACACAAAATGTTTAATTAAGAGTGTTTCATTTTTTTTATTAATTATATAAAAGAAAATAAAAATATATAATTATAAGAGAGAAAAGATAAAAAATTAAGATAAATAAAATATATAGCAAATGAATCCTTTATATATTACTATTTTTATAAAATAATACTTTTATTTATAAGAGAAGAGACAAATTAATATAATTAACGTTGTTTGAAAAATATAAAAATATAGTTTTTTTATTAATTATATTAAAAATAAAGAAAATATAATTATAAAAATAAAATAAAATATTAAACTAAAAAAAAACAGTTTAGGAATCCAGTTATTACAAAGAGTGTGTTGATATGTTTACATCCAATACTTTTTTAACTTACATGAATAATAAAAAAAATTATTATAATAATATATTAAGTTGTTAAAATAATGTTTTTTTATGATGGTTGTTAACATCATTATTTCCAAAATTATATTGGATTCAATATGTTTAATTTTATTTAAAAAATAATAATTTGTAATTAAATGAGAACAAAATTCATAAAATTATAAAAATAATTAATTTTTTATATCAAATCAATTTTAATAAAAAATTAAAATTAAAATTGTATTTAATATAATTATTAGAAAAAACCATGATATATTTTATTTTTTTATCCTATATTAATTTTAAATAATAATTATTTTATTATATTTTTATTTTATTTTAATAATTATTTATTTTATATTTTTTAATATATTTTATATTATAATTTGATTATGATAACAATTTTTATTATTTTTAAATATTATTATTAATAAATTATTATATATTTATTATATTATAAAAATATTATTTTATTAAATTTGATTATGCTTATTCATCCTTCAATCCTTACCCACTTTCGGTTAAAACATCATTTCAATTATAAATATTGGTATACTTGGAGCACAAAGATACTGCAAAAGTAAGAATAGAGAGAGATCCAAGTTAGAATGGAGAAGAGCAAAATATTGGTAATTGGGGCAACGGGAAATTTGGGATACCATTTAGCGGAAGCAAGTCTCCAATTTTGTCATCCAACATTTGTTCTTGTTAGACACTCTGCATTCTCTCACCCTATCAAAGCCCAAAAGCTTCACTCCCTTTCTCAAGCGGGAGCCACCATTCTCGAAGTCTCTCCTTCGTTTTATTTCCTTTAGTTTCTCTTTCAATTTCTTATTCTTATAATTTGAAATTCCAGATTTTGTTATGGTCAGGGTTCGCTAGAAGACGAGGCCTCCGTTGCGGAGGCTGTGACGTTAGTTGATGTGGTCATTTGCGCCGTTCAAGCCAAGCAGATTTTGCATCAAAAGCTCCTTATCCGAGTCATCAAACAAGTTGGCTCTATTAAGGCAATATTTATTCATGCAATTTTGTTTTCCATTTCTTCTATTTTGTGTTGAACTTGTTACTGTCAAAAAAAAGTGTAGGAAGATTTGATAAAAGAATTAGTGAGACTCTAATTAAAACTTTTAAACCTTAAACTCTCATAGTTTTGAAAACTTGTATTTAGGGAGGATAGTTTCTTAAGTTTGTTTTTAAAATACGAGAGGTTTGATTGTTTATGGATGAATGATTTAAATATGATTGAATCATAGTTTAATTTATACTAATATAAAATAATAATAATAATTAAATAATATAAAAAGTTATACTATGGTAACTTTATAACAGGAGCTACATATAAAACATGGTTTTACAGGGTCTTGAGATTTAAATTATATATAGAACTTCAATTTAAATATATTCTAAAATAAGTCAAATTTTCAAGAATATTTATCTATATTTGTGCTATTTCAACAATTTGCGTAAAAACAATGTTTTGTGGATGTTTCTCTCCTTAACATCGTTGGTAACATTTCATCTTTCTCTTAATACTACAAATTATTGTAGAAAAACATTAATATGAGCTGAGAGGTAAAATAGTTTATAAAAGGTAGTGAGTATAATATTTTACCATTTTAACTTCCTCAAATGTAAGTGCACACAGTCTATTGATGGATATAGACACCATAAGTACTTTTCTAGAATAGGTTTCTAGAAAACAAAAAAGTTTGATAAAACTAACTGACAATATAGAGTATATAGAATACTTTAAGTCACGAAGAAACAATTCTTGGGATTATTTAGCTAACCCAATTATAGATAAAGTCTACCAACATGCCTTAGATGACTTGTTAGTAGAACACAAAGAACTACAAAATTGATTCTCTAAAACTCTATCAAACCTAGACCTAGAACAAGATAGATTAGTTGATAATAGGCATAGTATTTCTACTATCCCTAATGTAACAACCATAAGGCTAAGAGGGGAACCATCCCTCAAAAGCTAGCTCAAGAGGTTGGAGAACCTCCCACCTTATAAGGCCTCCCTGGTAAGGAGACCTCCCCAATGTGGGACTTGTTACAATACCACCCCGTTCGGAAGCCAGCGTCCTCGATGGCTGCACTCCACGACACTTCACTCACCGGCACTTCACTCACTAGCACTTTACTCGGCTTTCTTACCGGTCAGAACCCTCCAGTGGTCAGAACCCTCCGGCGGTCAGAACCCTCCGTGGGTAGCCCTTCTCGAGTTGGCTGACTCTCAATGAAAGCACCATTGTAACAACCATAAGGCTAAGAGGGGAACCGTCCCTCAAAAGCTAGTTCAAGAGGTTGGAGAACCTCCCACCTTATAAGGCCTCCCTGGTAAGGAGACCTCCCCAATGTGGGACTTGTTACACCTAACAATGAAAATATTCTTATGATAAAACCCATAGGATGTGAAGAAGATACAGTGGATAGTGTATCTTTTGACGATATTATAAATGGATTTTTAGATGATTTTTATCCAAATGAAGAAGATGATACATTGGATAATTTATCTAAAGCCTTATAACCCTTATCCATATTAGGATTAGCAGATACAAATGATGAATCAAAAGATATACTGGTTAATGTATCTTTAGGTTTAGAACCCTTGTCTAGGATAGACAACACAAAAAGTAATACATTAAATAATGTATTTTAAATCTTTATTCTTTCAATCCAACATGGTCAAAGTTCTTTGTTGTACTTTTATATATTGATGAATCTGTTTTTTAAGTAGATTTATTAACTCTATTAATTTTTTTTTATGCATTCTTAAAAAACAAAATCCACGTATTTTTTAAAATTAAGTATCTAATTTTTCGATTTATAAAAGCCAAATTTATCAATTTTGAAGTATGGGAATCTTGCTGATCAAATACAAAGACTAAAAACACATTATTTGAGTTGTTAAATGTGTAAATAAGCCGTTGTTAATTGATTTTGGTTCTCAGAGGTTCATCCCATCTGAATTTGGATCAGATCCTACCAGGGTTCAAGTATCAGAACTTGTTGATGGCTATAATTTCTATGCAGCCAAAGTTGAAATCCGTCGACTTGTGGAGGCTGAATGCATTCCTCACACTTTCATCTCATGCAATTTCTTCATGAGTATTTGTCTCCCTTCTCTTGCTCAGCCAGGCTTAGATGCTCCTCCAAGGGACAAGGTCACCATATTTGGTGATGGGAATACAAAAGGTATGCTCCATCAGTCAAGACCATTGTTATTCTTTTACTTGGTCCTTAATTGTTTAATGAGTAACCACCTTTCTAATCTTTGAAAATGCATAGTGTTAAATTAGTTTTTAAAATTAAAGAAATTTAAAAAAATTCCTGGAAGTGCAGTGCATCAATTATATTAGTTTAAAATAAAATAATCTTGATTTAAATGATGATTTTAATACGTATATCTGGATTAAAACTAGAAAGTTTAAATCTTCGTAGTTTCAGTGAGTAATGTGATACCGAGTTACACTTTAGATGCCAAATCATGATTTACTAATTGCTTATTCACGAATGGTTTCTTTGCAGCTGTGTTCATGAAGGAAAGTGATGTTGCTGCCTTCACTATCAATACAGTTGACGACCCTCGTACCCTAAATAAAGTGTTGTATTTGAGACCCCCAGGAAACGTCTATTCTTTGAATGAGCTGGTTGAAATGTGGGAGATTAAGATTGGCAAGAAGCTTGAGAAATTGCACGTCTCTGAAGGAGAGTTGCTCCAGAAAATAAAAGGTACTACAGTAAAGTATATAGATTGTAATTATACAGCTTTTTGTCAGTTATGACCATAGGTAAGAGGCATAGAAAAACATGTTTTGAAATTAATAATTATAATGATGATTTTGATTTTAACTATTAAACATAAATATTATTCCATACTCATAAACATGTTGTAAACTAAATACGAAAACGTACCTGAATTAGTCATAATGATAATAATATCCTTATAGAGTACTATTGATCTTATGGTCTTCCACCTGAAAGAACACCTGTATTTTTCTTTGGATTTTCTCTCCTGACGGGGATAGAAAGAAAGGAACGAGACTGAGACTCACGTTCTGTGTGTGCTCCCAGAAGGGGACCATGACCCTTTAAATAACCAGAATTAGGTTAATTACTTAAGTTTTAGTATTTCTAATTTGACCTCTCATCAAATTAGAAATTGCTCTATGGTCTCTACATAATTTTATTTTCATAACATACACCTTTAGCCAAATTTTTTAATTTAGTCAGATCACTTTATTATTTGGCTTAATAAATAATAGTCCTAACACATTTAAATTATGTATCATATATATACATGATCCAAAATTTGCCAACAATCTCCCACTTGTTACAAATATATATGTCATTATAACCTTATAAATGTGTTAGACTTTGAGTTCAAAATTGTCATTATATTTCTTTAGCATATTCCAAAAGTCTTGTTCATTGATCATATTAGGATATAAAACCAAACCAGGTTTTCATTGCATCATCGCAACTAAAATCAACAATGGTTACTAATCCTGACATAACCAAATGACATGGATTCATCATGAAATGAGTAACATGAAAAATTACATGAATGTGATCTCGTACACGTCTATTTTTAACTGGTCCAAACTTTAATTTATCTAGATCAATATAATAACCTTAATGTACAAAGTGTAATGAATGAACGAAAAAAATCACATATCTATAGATAATTAAATATGTCAAAAAAATCAACGTATACATATATAAAATTAAATATAGAACATAAAATATATGAAAATGACTAACTCTTACTAAACCACAAATTCCTCAAACCGTAAAACACTCATGTGAGCAACATGCTCATGAAAGACCTTGAGCGTAAGTCTTTTAGTTATAGGATCTCGCTATCATGAAGGTTGTCCTTAATTGTTCTATAGAAATATGTCCACTCTGTACTTTTTACTTAACAATATAGTTGATTTGTTATCACAATATAACTTAAGTGATCTTTCAATGTCTTTCACAATTTGCAGTCCTGCAACAAAATTTATCAGTCATATTCCATGATTTGATGTCTCACAGCATTACGGATGACAATTAAATTCGTACCCGTGGGAACCGACCCGTCCCCGCCCCGAGTTTGACGGGGAAAACCTGAGTTGACCGGGGGACGGGGCGGGTTTGGGTTTTTCCTGCTTGAAAAAGTCGGAGGCGGGAATGGGTAATGCAATCCCGACTCCGTCCCCGCCCCAAATTTATATTTAAATTTAAATTTTAAAATATTAATATTTTTAAAGTATTTCCTTTTCTTTTTCTAATACATATAAGGTCATTCTTTTATATTTCATCATTTTTATTTTTTTTCTACCCACTTTTTTAATTTTTTGTCTTTTTTAATCTTTTATATCAGCTTAATTTATTACATTATTCTCTCTTATCTTTCAGTTTTTCATATTTCCTTAATCTCTCTTATCAATTTGTTTTTTTTTTCAATCTTTTCAACTAATTTGATGAGCACAAAGTTAATTTTTTTTCTTTATCTTTTTCTATATATTTTACATAAATCTTAGTAGTAACTAATATTATTTTATTTATAATTTATATTTATTAGGTTTTATTATGTCATATTTTTTTATCTTATTATTCTTATTTATCATATATCAAATTTTATCTTAATAAAATAATTATATTTTAAAGGATTAAAAGGAATTAATAATTTAAACTTTTATTACTTTGAACTAATTAAATAAGAATTAACTTATTAAATATTTTCTTATAAACAATATATTTCATATTTTTAAATGACAACTTAAAAATGAATTACCTGATATATGTAATCAAATGTTTAAATACGGATAATAATGTTATAAGTATTCAAATATTTGAATACATAGTTATAATAATAATAATAATATTATAAATATTATATATATATATATATATATATATATAAATAAAAAATGATTAAATTTTTCTTTTACATATATATTTTAATATAAATATAATAAATTAAAATATATATTTAATTAATAATAATTATAAAATTATAAATATTTATTTATATATAAAAAATATATAGTAAAATTAATTTATTATAAATGTAATTATTTTTTTAAAAATAATATAAATCGAGGCGGGAACCCGAAACCTAGCGGGACTGAAATGAAGATTTAATTTCTAACCCCGACGGAGATCGAGGGCGGGACGAGGATGGTTAAAAAGTCGAGGCGGAGATCGGGAGGCAAAACCCGCACCCGCCCCGCCCCGTTGCCATGCCTACATAGCATGTTACAAATTCTACTGCCATAGTGGATGAAATTGTAAGGATTTGCTTGACACTGTGTCAAGAAACCGCACCACTTGGCAACATGAAAATGTAACCTGAAATGGATTTCAGGTTATCTTGACATCCTGTAATGTCCAAGTCAGAAAACTCAGCGATCTCAAACTGGTCTTACCTCCTGTATGTGAACATATAATCTTTTGTTCTCTTTAAATATCTCATGACCTTTTTTGTTGCTTTCCAATGGTCTATTCCTGGATTGCTTAAATATTTACCTAGAACCCCAATTATGTATGTTATGTCTAGACGCGTACATACTTGGAAATACATCAAGCTCCCTATAGCTGATGCATAGAGAATCTTCTGAATTTCCTCAATTTCTAAATTCTCCTCTGAACACTGATTGAGACTAAACTTGTCTTCCTTAAAAATTGGAGTATTCCCGGATTTACATTCATGCATGTTAAACCTTTTAAGAATTTTTTCGATATAGCTCCTTTGTGATAATCTTAAAATACTCCGACATCGATCTCGGTGTATCTGAATTCCTAATACAAAAGACGCATTACCAAGATCTTTCATTTCAAAATTCTTTGATATAAAAATTTTGGTTTCGTGCAATATGCTTATATCATTAGTGACAAGTAGAATGTCATTAACATACAAGATCAGGAAAATATATTTGTTCTCCTTAAACTTGTGATACACACAATCATCAACAATATTCATCTCGGAACCAAATGAGAGAATTACTTGATGAAATTTGTAGTACCATTGATGAGATGTTTGTTTTAGTCCATAAATGAATTTTGTCAGTTTGCAAACCATATTTTTTGGATCTCCCTACACAATTTTCTGGTTATACCATATAAATTGTCTTATCAATATTGTCATTGAGAAATGCCGTTTTGACATCTATTTGATGAAGCTCCAAATCATAATGTGCTACAAAAGTCATGATTGTCCTAAAAGAGTCTTTCGATGAAACTGGAGAGAAAGTCTCTTTAAAGTTAATCCCTTCCTTTTAGATATAACTCTTAGCTACCAGACGAGTCTTATACCTTTCCACATTACCTTTAGAATCCCGTTTGGTCTTAAATATCCACTTGTAACCAATGGTTTTCATGCCTTCTGGTAATGGGACAAGTTCCCAAACCTTGTTGTCTTGCATGAACTTATACTCCTCTTTCATTGCTTCAATCCACTTTTCAGAGTTAGAACCTTGCATAGTTTGACGGAAGTTAACTGAGTCATCTTCCATCATATCATTGTTTTCCTCATGTTCCTGAAGAAATACCATGTAATCATTCGAAATAGCACTTCTTCTTTCTCTAGTGGATCTCTACAAAGTTATTGGCTCATGATGCACAGGTTTTTGAGGATCTTGAGTTTGTTCTTCATGAATAACCAAATCATCTTGAGAAAGGAGTAATGCCTTGTGGAGGTTCTGAACTTACTTTATCAAAGATAACTGTTTGAATCAGTTCTGGAATTGTTACTGATTCTTCCTCCAAGACAAAGTTCCTAATTTTATTCATCCCCAAACTCAATATCCTAAAAGAATGTAGCAGTTCCCGTCTCAAAAATTGTCTTTAATGTGAGATCATAAAATTTATATCCCCTAGATCTTTCAACATAACCAATAAAATAACTACTTACTGTTCGGGAGTCCAATTTCTTTTCATTTGGCTTATAAGGTCTTACCTCAGCTGAACAACCCCACATATGGAAATGTTTCAGACTAGGTTGTCGCCCAGTCCAAAGCTCATAAGGTGTTTTGGTAGCTGCTTTAGTTGATACTTTGATTATAATATAAATTGTCGTCTTTAGTGCCTCTCCCCAGAGTGACTCCGGTAAGGTGGAATGACAAATCATACTCCTGACCATATCTTTAAGAGTTCGATTTTATCTTTCAACTACACCATTCATACTAGGTGATCTCGACATAGTATACTGTGGGACAATTCCACACTCCTCTAGGTACCTGGCAAAAGGTCCTGGACGTTGTTCACCTGACCTGTCAAATCTGCCATAGTACTCACCACCACAGTCAGACCTGACAAACTTAATTCTTTTGTTGAGTTGATTTTCAATTTCAGCTTTAAATGTTTTGAACACGTCTAGAAATTGTGACTTTTCATGTATAAGGAACAAGTATGCATATCGTGAGTAATCGTCTATTTTACGTTTAGTACCCCGTGATTCTGTATTAAGGGTTTTATTATAGGTGGTCACAGTAAGTAAATACAAATTATCATAAGCCAAAAGTGAACCAGTTCCAACAATATTTGAATTAAAAGACAAACTGAACTTATTGTTTCCAAATGAACACAAATAACCTAATTTGTCCAAATAAGAAACTGAAACCAAATTCCGTCTAAATGACGGCACAACAAAAGTGTCCTTCAAATCCAAATAAAAATCAGTACTCAATAACAATTTAAAATGTCCTATAGCTTTCACCTCTATCGATTTGTCATCTCCAACATATATCCATATTTTAAAATCAATTGGTTTCCGGTAGCTTAGATAACCCTTCATAAAAATACTGATGTTAGTAGTTGCACCTAAGTTTAACTACCAAGTGTTACTAGGTACTGACGCTAAATTAACTTCAGAACAAACCAAAGTAGGAAACATACTTTTAAGGATCGGAATAGAATTTAAATTGGTAGATACAGAAGCAATTATAGCTGGATTAGAATAAAAGAAATAAACTAATTATGCTCACATTATAAAAATAATTAATTATAAATATTCAAATAATGGTTTAACTCATCTCAAGACATCCAATGCACTATCAATATCAAGTCTTTGGATAGTAATATTAACTGCTAGGGGTATCTTGTTGTAATGATCAAACATTGACAATAAAGCACGTCCAACAACAAACCAGTCTTTGGATTGATTTATCATCGACAAAGCAAATCCTTATAATTATCACATGTTTATCATTACAAGTGTGTATGCAATTCGGTCAAATATTAATCTTCTTTTGGATCGACTAATGCTCGCATGAATATACACAAATATTAATATTCAATATTTTTCATGAACTGCCCAATTAATGAGAGGTTACTTTAGTGACTTTTTGACTCAATTTGCTCACAACAAATATTAAACTACCAAAAATTGAATATTTTATTTATATAACAAAACCAAATATTTAATATTTATTTATTTAGAGTTAACAACGCAAACTAAATCAAAAAATAATCACTTCATTCAAAACTCACTAAGGATGAACACCTTCCTAGAATTCCACAAGGGATGAACACCTCCTTTAAATAAATCAAAGGATGAAAACACCTCCTTAGAATCCCACTAGGGATAAATAACTCATATGAACAAATCAAAGGAATGAACAAAAACCACCTAAATCCAAAAAAAAAATTAACGGCAACCACCTAAACCTTAGAAAGAGGATTTAACGACAACCACCTAAACCCACAAAGAAAACCATAAATTAAAAGAATTCCAACAAGAACAGTCACACCTGTTAATGAAGATAATAAATTGTAGAGGCCTGTAAAATGATAATCTCGAAGAACACAATGTGGAAACATTCACCCGTTGTCTAAGATCCTCTGTGTTGAGAACTCCCCCAACATCACCCCCAATTTCAAACCCATCCATATCCACCATGAAAAGAAAACGAAAATAAAACCTAGAAAAATAACTAAAAACAAAAACAAAAGATTCAAAGAGAACAGAGAACTCAATACAAGAAAAATTGAAATTTGAAATACTATTTCTTTCTCTAAAACTTGAAACTTAAACCGAAACAAAAAGGAAAAACAAAGAAGAAGAAGAATTCATAGCTTCCTCCACGGTTCCATCAACGAACAAAAGTAGATTGGGGATGTTACTCCCAAATTTAAATTTTAGGGTTCATGAAAATTGGAGATTATTCTCTACTTAGGGTTCATAAAAATTGGATAATTTGAATTGTTTAAAACAAAAATAATCCTAATTTTCATAATTAGGGTTCTATAAATTAAATAGACATGAATCAAATATGGGTAGCTCTGATACCAATTGTTGAAAAATTAATAATTATAATCCTAATTTTGATTCTAACTATGAAACATAAACATTATCTCATATTCATAAACATACTGTAAACAGAATGCGAAAATGTTCCTGAATTAGCCATAATGATAATATCTTTGTAGAGCACTATTGATCTTATGGTATTCCACCTGAAGAACACATATATTTCCTTATGAATTTTTTTCTCTTGATGGGGATAGAAAGAAAGGAACGAGACTAAGACTTACGTTCTGTGTGTGCTCCCAGAAGGAGACCATGACCCTTTAAATAACCAGAATTAGATTAATTACTTAAGTTTTAGTATTTTCAATTTGACCCCTCATCAAATTAGAAATTATTTTATGGTCTCTACACAATTTTATTTTCATGACATATACATTTAGTCAAAATTTTTAATTTAATCAGATCACTTTATTATTTGACTTAATAAATAATAATCCTAACACATTTAAATTATGTAATATATATATATAACCCAAAATTTGCCAACAAAACCATCTCATACAATAAATGAGTCACATAAATAGATATTTCTATAAATTATTATTTAGTCTTGGATTCACGTGTCGAGGAATCCAACCAAATTTCATCTGACATGAATATATTTAAGATATTTAATTTTCAAAGAAATGTTAACAATATTTAATTATATGTGATGTGCAGATGAGTCAAGACCATGTAGTTCTGGAATATAATTATTTTCTTTATATGAAAGTCTTTTCTTCAATGTATTTAGACAAAATCTTATTCTAAAAGGAAAAATGTGAGAGGAAAAATTCTAACAAACGCTTGCATTTCTGTTTTGGCATTGCAGGGACTTCTTTCCCTGCCAACCGTGAAATGTTCTTCATATATTCTGCTTTCATAAAGGGAGATCACACATACTTCGATATTGAGCCACCCTCTGGTGTGAATGGCACACAACTATATCCACATCTGAAATATACCACAGTCAGTGAATTCTTAGACACACTAGTTTAGGCTTTTTATTTGAGAATGTTGAGAAGTGAGCAGTGGACATATTTTTACTTGGAAAATTCCCTTCGGCATGTAATGTTTATTTTATGCCATTCTAAGCACAAGTTGAAAATGTATATTTGTGTTGCTGAACAAACTAATTATGCAATGCCTTGTTCTGTTTCTTGCCTGCTCTCGGTTTCGTTAATAATCTGAAATTGCTTAGAAGTCTCTAAATGGTTGGCATAAAATTATCTAGAAACTTACATTTGGAGCAGGATAGATATTTTTATATTGGAGTTGTTTTCAGCTCTTGGTTTTTAAAATATAAAAACTTTTTCACCATTTTGTCCATGCAAATAAAATAAGTAAAATCCATAAAATTGTGCTTCAAACGATTAATTATTTATGAAGAAAAAAAAAAAGGTAATTTCTTGCCACATGAAAAAGGGGCCATAATAAACACTAACAAACATTTATTTCAGTTACAAGACTTTAATAGGTATGTGACAGAACTAGAATAGCTTTAGCATCTCCATACACTGACTGAATGATTCTTTATTTGGATGACTAAATTTTACAATAAAAAAATTATCCTAACTCTGTATTGTATATCTTAAGCAAAATCAACACGTACACATAATTCACACATACACTAGAATTTTCACCCTGCGTTCCAATACTAGTTATTACTGATACAGAATTATTATTTTTTACAACATACAATATTTGGTTGACAACTTAATAATCGATCTCCCTAATATGTCAACCGATTAATAGTCCATCAATCAAATAATACACGTTATTCATCAAAATTCTATATATCATTAACGAGTATAAGCTGGTTCAAGTAAAATGGCGTGCAAGCATCATTGTGATGGAAGAACTCGTCTAAAGTGGTGTATTTAACATCAGGGTAGAGCACTGAAGCTTCAACTCCAAATGAAGGCTTAATTTCATAGTTAGTGTGATCTCCCTTCAAATATGCAGAGTGGCAAATAGACAGACCCATGTTGATGGGGAATGAAGATTCTACAAGAACAAGAAATTGCAAGTATCAGCACAAAAACATATTTAGAAGCCCTTTACGCAATAATTTCAAGTTAACCAAAGAACTTGATTTATGAAGTGAAAGAAGCAAATTCACCATTCATTTCTTTAAACTAATAGGACAATAACTTCTAGATCTTGAACATGCACAATAACTAATTATGACTCACTAACCTTTAATATACTTCAAAACTTTCTCTTCCGAGACATAGACTCTTTTAAGAATCTCACTATGATGCTTCTCCCAGAGAGATACCAGGTCATTGTATGACAAGGTGTTGGCTGGGGGTCTGACATAGAGAATTTTGTTCAAGGTTCTTGGATCATCAACACTTCTAATGGTGTAAGTGGCAATGTCCTCTTCAGTGTTAAGAACAACTGTAGATCAAGCAAAAGTTAATCATTTTCATAAAGTGATTCAGTTTAGTTCATTATTTTAGAAACATATTCACAACTGTTTATGTATGTACCTTTGGTGTTTCCATCCCCAAGAATAACAACCGTATCAATTGGTGCTGTTATGGCATGAAGATCTGACCAAGTGGGTAGGAAGTGTCCAGTGAAAAAGTTAGCCACCACATAGGTATGAGGAATTCCTTCAGCCTCAATGGTTCGACGAATATGAACTTTACTGTCAAATATATCGTGTCCTTCCTCTACTGCATGAGTCCGATCCACATCATTTCCAAACTCTGAAGGAAAGAACCTCTGCAAAACAAAACAAATAACCATGACAACAACTCCAACATATATCGTTGTTGTAGTACTCCACCAACCACAATACTTTCTTCCAATAATATGGTGTTTAACATTCAAACAAACTATTTTAAGCTGCCAAATCAATCTAAAAATATCAAAAATACCAAAATATCAAGCTTACTTAGCAAGAAAATGCACATTTTGGTGGAAACAGATTGTGTAAAAAAAAAACAATAAATTTCGATGTACCTTAACATTTCCGGCTTCCTTAATAGCAGAAATGACCTTATATTGATCATCTAACTGCATGTGACTCACAATAGATATTACCACATCCACCTTTTTTATCGCCATAACCAAACTCTTGTGATCACGTATATCTCCCTGTGTATAGAATGAACAACACGAAACCAAAAAAAATTGATATCTTTAGTACATTTTCACGTGTATATAAAACCTTTGATATTATCTTAACGTTTAGATTTAGATTCAATCCAACTTTACAAACCCACTTGTAAAACAAGAGTTCTCTTCCGTTCATATATTTTAATTTGAGCATATATATTAGACAATGCATGATGTTGAACAAAATTACGAAGAGAAAAAAAAGTTAAGGTTTTGCATGTAGAATATATTTACATACCAAAACCAAGTTGACACCCAAGGTCTTGAATTTTTGAATGATGGAAGATTTTGCAGGATCAGAAAGAGTGGATTCTCGAACCAGGGCAAAGGTGGGGTGGCCAGCCTTAGCACTAGCTTCCACCATGAACTTTCCCACAAACCCAGTTGCTCCAATTATGAGAATCTTACTACTGCCCACGTTTTCCATTAGAAGAAAATAATGTTTGTGCGAGAGAAAGATTATGCAGAGAGTAGATCAGAAAAGAAGGAATATATATTGCAACTTAATTTTGTATGAAGATTGTGAGAATGGAGTCCTTTATATATATATACACACATATACATGTCTTAGCTTGTTTACTTGTCTTGTTGTCTCTCTTGTTTCTGCATTTAAATATAAACTAAAATTTGTTTTGACTGTGATTTTGGGTCCACCCTATAAGATTTTAGAATTATTGAAATATTTGTCCTAACAAATTCTTAGGCTTTATTATGATAAAATAATTTTGACATATTATATTCAAAAATTGCAATGAAGTATATACACATACACAAATGATTGTATTCTATGCAGTCTCTTTGCGATAACGAAATTAGACATAAAATTTAAATATAGTTGAATTTAATTTATTTTACTATAAAAAAAATTAAATCAAACTAAATTAAATACATTATTAAGTATATTATAATTTTTATTATAAACTTATTAAATATATTATAATTAAATAAAAATATATATTATAAAATCATTTTATATAATTAATTATAATTTTTATAATTTTTATTCATTTCCACATATTTCAAATTTAACTTAAATAATAATATATATTTTAAATTATAAAAATTAATTATTTTATTCTTAATATATATTATTTTATATTTTAATTTTAATAATATATATTATAATTTTAATTTGATTTGATTTAGGTTGGTTGTTAATCGTCAAATCGATTCAAATAGATTAATTTTAAAAAAATAATCCGAAAAATTAATAAAATTGATTTTAGTGATTTTTAATTTTTTTTATCAATTTTCTGCTTTATTTTTGTTTTGATTTGATTTTGAACACCTTAAGTTTATCAGTAATTTGGATTACTTCTTAAATTAGTGTAAAACTTTTAAATTTTATGATTTCAACGTAATAATTATTTAAATTTAGACATTTAATAGTTAAAATATTCATATTATAAGTTTTTACAGGAAAGACATAATTGATACTATATTTATTTATTTATTTTAAAATAATTAATATTATTTTAATATTGATTTTCATATAGTTGCAGATTTTTTTATTATATCTTTATGACAACAAATTAAATAGAATGGTTAAAGAACACCAAAGTTGTATTTTGTTCTGGAAGATAACACCTCCTCGGTCTCGTTAAAAAGTACAGAAATTTCACTTTCTCATTGTTCAGTTTTGACTATTGGTGATGACATGGTCAAAGTCTTGTTTATATTTGGAATCAATATCTAGAAACTAATATAAGAAATAGAATGGTAAAACAGATTAGTTTTGTTTTAATACGAAATAATATAATTTTTTATATTAATTTTTTAAAATATATAACTTTAATTATATAAATAATTTTTAAATTTTATTTATTAATTAATATTTTTATTAAATAAATTAAAAATTTATTATAGTTATCCATTAAAATCAAATTATAATTAGTTAATATTTGTAATTTAAATTATAATATATTTATATATTTTAATAATATAATAAAAATATATAATTTTTTATTTTAATATACAAATATTTTTTAATTAAAATTATCAACTCATAATTATCTATTAAACCTAATTCAAATCAGTATATGTCATTGTTTTTAAGCATTTATATTTTTATATTTTATATATATATATATATATATATATATATATTTTTTTTTTTTTTTTTCTTGAGTAGATGTTGTATAACATTTGACATTCTAAAAAACAATTGATGTTAAAAATCGTAGAATATGAACATAAGAAAAAGCGCGGAACATAGGTTTGAATTGTGGAATGGATGGGTCTAGAATGTTCCTGGTACCAAACAGAATAGTAATCACCTTCGATAATCTATGACATGTTTTGTTCAACGAGTAATTATGCATCACCATGTTAACTCAGAAACCTTTCAAATGGATGAAGCATTTATGCCTCAAAATTAAGAGTTTGACATAAACTATTGGAAGGAGTTGATAATCAAAGCATGGGAAAAATAAACAAATCAGGATTAGAACAATGATCACTTTGATTAAGGCCTAATTTTCTTTAGAAGTATTAGTTATCCCTTTAATCTTTCCATTCATAAGTTTCTTTAGCTACTAAATATTTTTCTTTGAAAAAAAAAATTGATTTTTTTTCATCCTAAAACCTTCAAATTATATATTATTATTTCTATTTAAATAGTAATGGGTTTGTGAGATATTATATCATTTTAAAAGTTTAGAAAGAGAAACTTTTATATTTTTGTTTTATTTTTTATATAAAAATCTTGAATAAAATGAAAAAAATTAACAATTTATTGTGGGAACATGATTCAAATATAGTAATATAGAGGCTAAAGGTGAATAGTAAAGATAGAAAACAAAAACATTCTGTGTTCTAGGGATTGAAATTGATACTCTTTGTTGAGAATAAAATAAAATTAAAAACCTTTATATTAGAGAGACCAAAGTATACTTCAAGATGAAGATTTATATCTAAAATATTTAAAATAAAAATATAATTTTCTATAAATAAAATATAATTTAGTTTTCATTTACTATAAATATAAATATTTTGATAGCATAATGTAATTTTAAATAATTTTAAATGTAAATTATGAAGTTATTATTATTATTATTTTAATCTTTACTCTTTTATTTTATATGATAACTTTTTAAAAATAAAAATAAAAACATGTGCTACTTACTATCTTTTATGACAAAAATTATGCTTTCTAAAGTTAGAAAACATTAATACATTAAGTTTACATAATTAAAAAAAAATCACTAAATTATTTTAATATAAAAGTTTGACAAACATTGTCTATGCTTATCATAAAATATAAGAATTAAAATCAGATTCTCGTAATTATTTTACAAATAAACAAATTTAAAAAACAAAAATCTACTACATAATTAAAGTATGAAATATATGGGTGTCAAAAGAGATCCTTATCTCATATGTGAAAAATAAGATAAAATGGGATTACAAATTTTAGATAATCTCATTAAAAAATTTAGGGTGACGGATTAATGGCTTAATTTGCTAATATTTTGTATGTAAAATTATATATATATATATATATATATATATATTAAAAATGTATATTTATTATATAAATATTTTTAAATTTTATTAATTAATTAATATTTTTATTAAAGAAATTAAAAATTTTATTATATTTATGTATTAAAATATTAAATTATAGTTTATAGTTTATAATTGAAATTTAATTATTAATAATTATGATTTAAATTATAATATTATAATATATTTTAATAATGTAAAAAAAATATTTTAAATTATAATTTTTAAAATTTAATTTTAATATATGAATTTTTTTAAAAATGAATAAAATCATTTTTGTCCCGTTTTTCATCCATATAATAAATTAAATTAAATTATTAATCAATCTTAGTAATAATTTAAAACAGACTGACAAATCTGACTCTTAACACTAACCCATTTTATTGCATTTTGCATGACGTGGAGAGGTCAGAGAGAGGAATTAATTAATATTGAATGGCAACTTTGGTCACAGTTGCCAGAATAGGATTTATAGAAGACACTTTTTATTTTTGACACAATTTTTTCATAAACTAAATTCATTGAATTATCCTTTATTTAAATACTATTAATAATAAACGTAATTCATCCATCAATTTTAATGAGAATTTATATCTTTTATTTCGTCATGTATATACTTATAAAACAATTCACAAACATCCTGTGATAATGAAATACATAAGTTACTAAGTTTCCAAGATTTTATTTTTCATTTGTATTATTTTAACCCTAACCTAATGGATTATTCACTTAATTGTTCTGCATATAAATATACTATTATACTTTTATAATACCTCAATCATAAACAAAAAATTTACTATCTTAAGGCAGGTATATACAAGCTTTTAATTTTATACATTATAATTTCAGGCATAATATATTTTTTACAGACTAAATATTATTTTAATATTATAAAAATGGATTCTATAGTGACAGATCGACACCTAGTATTCTAGAACATTAGAATGGACGTTTGATGAAGATAATAGCTTACATACCAAATACTGTTATCTCAGACCGTCTGGGTCAAATTTTCAGATTCGACTTTCAATTTTTTAGATTAAAATATCGTAATATATAGTTTGGGAATATTAGTCAAAAAGAAAAACAAATTAAACTCTTCGACTCTCGCCGCCGACGAGGGTGATATAATATTATTATGGTGATGGATTTCATATTAAGGCATTGTCGGTAATAGAATTTTAATTTATTTCGATTTTAATTTTGATAAATTACAAAATAGAATATATATAAATTATTATTAAACTTGAATTTAAATGATGTGACACTCGTATGGAAAAAATATTATTATAAAATTAATAAAAGAAATTGTTGATGAATTGTTTCTGTTTTTAGAGGTTATCAATATAGTATTTCTCGAAATGAAATATCATCTTTTATCTAGCAAACACCTCACGTCACATGACCTCAGTCATGTTATCATAAAAATATTTTGTTTTTCTTCTTTTCTTTATTCCAACCCAGTGAAACTTTAGTTTTTTTTTCTCCACTTTTTATATTTTTTTCTTCACCATCATATTTATTCATTTGAAAAGATAATAATATTTTTATTTGTTTTAAAATAATAATAATTTAAAACCATATTTTGAAGTATTTTATATTAATAATTTTTTTTTCAGATGAACAAATTAAAAAATCATGTAATTTTTTTAGTTATGAATTACGAAATTTAAAATATGATTTTGTCATTTTGAAAATATTACTTTTTTTTATAAATAAAATAGAAATTAGTGTTATATATATATATATATATATATATATGATTTAACTTTCGAATTATAAAATTGAAAAGCTTATCATTATAAAATACAATCAATCCAAAATATTTTTAAAAAGTTTATTTTAAAAATTTTCCAAAATGATGAAAGAAGAGCATATTCTTTTTATTATAAATATGGGGGTGTAAAATTAACATGAGTGGTGCAACAAGTAACAAACGAGTTAACCTATAAAACAGAGCCCAGGCTTGACCCAAGTTTTAAGATGAACAGTTTCTTCCTTGGTCCAATAGTTTTAAGCTGGATCCAAGTCCAACCCAAAGCAAATAACTTCGGCCTGAATGGGTCGAACTTATTGGATTATTGAATAGTTTACGAAATATCGCATTAATTATTAGATTTTAGATTATTAAATATGTAGTTCAAAAATAAATTGTAAACAAAATCATCTTCTTTGTTGGCAAAGTGAAATAATTAGTTGCTACTTTGATGAAAATTAAAATTAAAGATGATGGAAAAAAAGAGAGTGAAAAGTACTATATGTTTACACTTCACCTCAATTAATCTTTAAACGTTTGCTAATAGTAGACAAAAATATTTAATATAAAATAGTAGAAGTCGAAAGATTAATTTGATAAAAGTAAAAATTTACAATCTCTATTGGTAAAATATATGGATTCTATGATAATAGGAAAAAAATTGATATTGATATATTATTCGTATATATTTTTATAATATTTCAAGATTAAATCCCAGTCTGCATATTCTAATTAAAGTTGTAATGGTATGCATTATCTTAAAAAGAATTAAAACATTACATTTACTCCTACCAATTCAACTGCCATTTGACTTTAGGGTTGAAATGTCGTTCAACCAACCGTGGATAAATGACACCCCCAACATTATTTGCACAAATTTGACACCTAAAGGATTGGGTGAGTATATTTTTAAAAGATTTATTATTATTATTATTATTATTATTATTATTATTATTATTATTATTATTATTATTATTATTATTATTATTATTAATGTTTGGTTTAGTTTAGTTTATCAGATATGGTATTATAGAGGGGATAAAAAAGCATTGGCAAGTTTCCATCAACCCAAATGTATAATGGATTAGGTGTTTGGTCACACATGTGACATCGCGATCAACCTAATTTTCATATTTTTAATGTTATACAGTACATTAAACGTGCAAATGCAGGTGACTGAAGTTAACAGGTATTAATATCATCTTATTTATTTTACGGAGTAGTATACAACAAATATATATGTTATGTACTTGAAAAAACAAAAATCTCCATAAATGCATTCGGAGTGAACTAATCCAACAAATCAAAAGTGGATGTTCTTGTTTACATCTCCATCTTTAGATTGCTACTTTCAACTAGACCTGCAGAGACATAAAACCACATTTACAATAATTTACATTCACTAAACGATTGAGTATCTATTTGGATATCTACTAATCATATCTAAAACTTGGAAATCTAAAAGCAACTATTTGGTATTGATTCTAGAAAAATTGAACCTAATCCAAATACACACCTTGTTAAGGACCTTTGCCACCACTTTCTAGGAGTGAAAGTTGTGGGAAAGTGATGTAAGAAGCAAATAAAAGAGACAACTGGCTTGATGGGTGAATGATTAAAAGACCCCTTTTGAAAAATTTCTTCACTTTGAGAAAAAATGATTTATCAATGTCTGTGGGGCTGTTGTGTCTCTATCACCCATAAAAATCCACCCTACTTTGCTTCTACTTTCTACTTTTAGGATATCAGGCTTATGGAAAAAGTGATTGGACAAGTCATAAATTTGTAGCTAACCTGTAAATGGCTGAGAAGGAAAGGATGCTGTTCGCCCTTGATCAAAAGCAACATTGTAAAGGCTTTGGAAATCACCTTCCCAATTTGAGGAGGGTAGAATTTGCTGCAGTGCACGTAATTATTAAACGTCACAGGAGTAATCATTAGAACAAGAAGAACATTACAATTACATACACAAAAGGGAAACCTACAGCGAAGCAGGACGAGTCAAGAGACATTTCGGGCAAGGGTACAGGTGTAGTACTAATGTTCCTTCGAAGTCCCATATTCGGAGGGCTCATCCCCGCGTTATTTATTAATCCACCACAACACGATACAAGTTGCTGTGTTGAATTGAACTGAAGATACGAGGGAGTGTTACACATACTCATATCTGATGGCATCCCAATGTTTGGTAATCCTTGAGCACATGAAGGAAACACCTGTCGGAATCAAACATACAGAGTTATTTCGTAAACAGGACCTCATGCAAGTTCTTAATTCTAATATTCTAAACTAATCCAAGGTTTTGATATACAATCTAGTATTAATTGCTTTATTTGTGTTTATAATGTGATTATTTGTAATTTTCTGTTTATCAAAAGATGTTGAAAACCTTCAATCCAACTAATCGGAAAGGAGAAAAAAGTTGTCATGTGCATTGTCCATACCTCTTTGGCAAACAGTTCTTCAATGTTGAAGTCAAGCCTTGGATTTACAGCAGCTAATTTCATCGACAAGAACTGTAAGCAGTGAAAAACATTATAAAATTCAGCACATTCAAATATGTATAGTGTAGCCTAATTAATTTCACATGGAACAATGCCAAAGGTTGGACCAACAAACTCTAACCTCAACTTGTCGTTGAAGAGACTGAACATAGTTAATGATTTCATCAAGCATTCCAGCTTTGCCTGCAATTTTGTTGCAACCCGGAACCAAATCTTGCAAATACTTCATTCTCTCGCTAATCTTCTCCCTCCTAACCTGCACCAAACAAGACAAAAACGATCGCATTAAACACAGTCAGAAACAAAACGCGCCGTTTAAGATGCTATTTTTTTTTGTCACTCACTCTTTCAGCTAAGCTATGACTATCAGTGGCTTGACCACGACGCGCTCGGACATGAATGTACTCAGACTTCTGGTTCTGAACCTCGGAGATTTTCGAATTATCCTTGGAAGAATCCGCAGAGGTTTCTCTGTTGTTCTTATTTGCGTTGGATTTGCCATTTTTGTTGCTGGTTTGGTTTGTCACTCTGGATTCTCCTTCCTCCCCACTCATCTTGACTCTCTTGTCCTTGTTATCACTCTCCGCAGCAACCTAAACAAAATCAGAAAAGCCAAACGTCACCGTTACTTTACCATAGTCCACACCACACTGAATCATAGCCCCCTCTCAGCATTAGCAAATACCTTGGAATTCTGCGCCTTCCTCTTCTTAATGTTTTCCTTGGGTAAAAAACCAGAAGAGGATCCGAATCCAGCGTCCAATTCGGTGCAGAAACCCGGGTCGGGATTCACAGAATGAGCCAACACTTCACCAAGCGCGGAACCATCACGCGCCATGACCGAGCCCTGACTCTGAGGATGATTATTGGAAGAAGAAGAAGAGAAAACAAGGTTAACGTGAAACTCCGTTGCGGAAATGTAAGGTTGGTGATTCTCGTGATGGTGTTGTTGTTGTTGCCACTTCGTTTGTCTTTCCAACACTGTCATGTCCGAACAACTCGCTCCTAGATTCCCCGAACCGTTGAGACAATGCAACATGTTGAGGTTGTTATGGTTATTCGTTATTCTTAAGGATTAGGCACCGCTTTGTTGTTGAATAAGTGATGGATCCGAAAGTACGCGCCACGCGGTGTGTTGTGTGGAAAACAAAAAGAAAAACGACGTAGGGTCACGGGGAAGTTGAGTACAGTGGGAGAAACAGAGGAATAGTGTTAACGATGTGCAGAGAGATAGGGTGGGTATATATAAATGGAGGGAAATTTATTTACTAATTTATTTATTTCTTTGTTTGATTTAAATTATACTAATAATTAATAAAAGAAAATAGAAATATGGCCGGAATAATTAAGAAAGAGGGTGGGACAGAGGAACTATTGATAACATAACCGAGGCTGTGGGCTTGGGCCCACTGACATGACCGCCACGTGGGCGTGTCCAATGCTTCGAAACGGTAGTGTTTTCCTCTGCTTTTCTTTTTTGTTATTTTGCACCATAAAATAAAGGTGTGAAAAATAGGATGTGTGATTAATTAGGTTAATGAAATTCAAAAATTAGTTAGAACTTAATTTAATCCGGTTTTATTTAAGCCTGTGTTAACTTGTAGTGAGTTTAGGTGATTATACTCTGAAAAATACAACGAGGGTTTTTTGAAAATTAAATCAGATAATGTTTTTAAAGTAAATATTAAATTATGGATTTCTATATTGTAAAATAAAATAATTTTATTATAAATTAAATATTTAATAATATTAGACACCATTCTAAATGGAAAGTAAACTAAATAATAATAATAAAAAAAGAGTAAGATTATAACAATTGGTTAAAAATTAACTGTTGAAATTATAACAATAGTATTTTTTTAACATATTTTAACTTTGAAAGTATGGTTATTCTTAATTTTAGCCTTTCGAAAAAATTGGATATTGTTCTTATATATATTTTTTTAAAGTAAAGAAAGACTCTTTTTTTTTTCTTTTTCTGGTCCCGAGTGAGAAGAATGGCATGGAGTTTTGTACAACCTAGTTCTCAACGATTAGGATCATGCCACGTGGTACTTTGAGAAGGCTGAATAATATGAAAGACTAGAAGCATTATACGAAGCTGCGCATACAAAAGGCCACATAGCATCTTGACAACTGGTAGCAATACATTTTATTATCAGCTTAAGATTATCTTCTAAAATGGATCAAGGGTCTTGTCCTAGGCCCTTCTAAATGTAGCAGCAATCCCTTTCTTCTTTGAACTAATCAACTTTCTAATTAATTCAATTCTACAATAATAGTACTTTCATAAGGATTGTTTCGTTCTAATCTCTGTTATTCCTTAAACAGATGGTACATGTGTTGTTTCTAGTATTGTCAAAGAATGTATTGATTTGTTCACAGTCCACCATTCAATTAATCTCTCTGGCTTTTCATATATTTCATTTACATCCCACCTCCAGCATAAGTAAAATAAAAAATTGTTCATTTCTAGCTTCTTCTTCTTTTTTTTTCAAACAAAAGTGTGTTATCAATTAATTGAATGAGAAAAATAAGGATGATTATATAGAAACAGAACATAAATGACGTTTTTGTTTTTTATCCAGTAGGTAAGAATGCACCTCAATAAAAAATTCCAAGGGATGAGAAAGTTCTAGCATATACTAATGTTGAATTATGGATACAGGTCTATTCGAATCAGTTACCTATGTTTGATTAAGCAACCATATAGTGTACAAATATTTGAGGTTCCACTTTAAAGAAAGAGATTGATGGGTTAACAACAATAGCCTGTCTGCATAATTGACCTCATACTTAGTTGCTAAACAGACCAGATTTTTTGGTTTTAGTGACTTATGAGGGATGTAATGGGACAAATTAAGCAATGAAGGAAATAGGAAATCACATGTTTTGGTAAAATCTAGAGTATTATTAGGACAAGGTTTAGCAAGAGTGTCATTTCCAGGCAGCCACTTGACATTAACACTGTTGTCTAAATCATGCTTTGCTTGCAAATTTATACTGAGATTTGAAGCTTGAAGCAATGGTGGAAGGTAAAGGTGACCAAATATAATTTGAGATTGGTAGGAACAAGTCCAGAGAGGATGAAGGCAACTTCCATTATCACCAAATGGGCCCTCTCTTGAAATCTCTCTAACTTTATTTTTGGTTCAAGTCTCTTTCAAGTCTATCTAGGTCCCCTCTTCCTATGTACCAGTTGCATACACTTCAAAATGACCCAATACCTCAGCTAAAGGCAAATGGGTCCTCCTTTCTCAATCTCATTTCCTCTATCATATCACTTTCTTTGTGGTATCCATCAACAGAAAACTATGTCCCCCCCTCCTCTTTGTTTTTATAGTCACTCTATTACTTTTTGGTTCCTCAAGTGCTTTCCATCCTATATTCTCTTTGACTAACTCTCCCTGTACAGTGCATTTATCATCAAGGCAGTTGTACCTTACACCCTGTATAAACAATGTCCTCTATCTTGTTATCTTCATAGCCAATTAGCCAAATGCCATCCATCATTAATCTCTAGAAATTTGCTTCTTCATCGTCATCATCATCTTTATGTACTTTATCATAGCCAAATATTATGACATGGCTACACCTTAAAATGTTTTGGTTCACCACACTTCATTAGCATTTTGTGTCACCAACTATTCTGCAAATGATAAAAATCTGCAACAAAATAATAAAGGTGCACTGCAGTTGCTTTTCTACTCTCCTTTTTTTTCCTAGGAATCTTTTATTACCCTTTCATGCATGGCTAATTTAAAATTCATAAAATGTCCCTCTGGCACCTGCTAATATTGGAAAAATAATTGGAAAAGCTTCTTATCTTATCCAACAGATATGTGTTCATACTAATAATTGGGGAAGGGAGATGGCATATGAGGAAGCAATGAAGATAGCAGCAGATCCAATGTACAGGCAATACTAGTTCTTGTTCCAGGCCCCTCCTCCTTATTAAATATAAATTTCTTTTTTAATATCTTCCTATTAATGTTGAAAACCAGCCATAACTCAGCAGTAAAGTTGTGTTGTAATAATTTTTTTTTTTTTTTTTTACAATATCTTATAGTTTACTATTCTTAATGACATATTTTAGTCGTGGAAAATGAAGACTGCATGATGATTTTACAGTATTTTTTTTATATTAAGTTGTTAATCTTATTTAGTATATGAAAAACAATTCTTTTATGTTTGAATGAAATTAATATTTTTTATTTATTTTTTAGAAAGTATTAATAAAAAGATGTTATATGATTACTCTTGAATATAAATATAGACTGAAAAGGAAGAGTGAAGTAGGGTTTTGAGAATATTGTATTGATCCATTTGTCCACTTGCAAGCCTAAAAAGATCATCATGCAGATGGATGCTATGGGCTTCCTTCTCTTATTTAATGCACAAACGTGCTCAACTCCTTCCCCAAATAAACCCTCTCTACTCATTCAAATTTGACTTGTCTTACTTTTTATCATAATATCTAATAATTTCAGAATCATAATTATTTTTTTATTTTATTTTATTTAAGTCATGGGTGTAAGATTGTGTATAGTACTTCAACTTTATCAGTTGTGGAGTTACATATGGAACGGTTGGAATAAGGGTGTACAAATAAGTTTAAATAATTCATATTTTTGTATTTGAAGAGTATATATTACAATAAGTTTAATAATTATTTATTTTAAATATAATAATTAAAATTAATTATTATTTTATATTAATAAATTATTAAAAAAATAATGATGATAATTTAGAAAAAAAAATTAACTTTTATTTTAAAATTTGATTGATTGATTTGTTTATAATTTATATATTAAATTATTAAATAAAAATTAAATTTATTAATATAATTTAAATTTTAAAATATTTTTTTTATTTTTTTAAATATTTTTTTATTTTTAAAATGTTAAATAAGACTAAAATTTATAATCTATTTTAATAAATTATCAATTATCAATTTTTTATAAATCATAATTTTTTTTACATAATCCACATAAGACCAAGTTAGAATGGACTAAAGTTTTTATTTTAACAGCTCTAATTATAATAAAAGAAAACATTTCTTTAAATTATCATGAGCGTCGTTTTAATTAGTTTAGTTAATTTTCTCTTTGCCATGATATAAAATAATAGTAAATTAAAAATTATTTGAAAAAAAAATGCTGATAAAGTGAAGTAGAAAAATAGTGTAGTATCTTTAAAGATTTTCTAATTGTTATCACATTCTTTAATTTAGTTTATTTGTTCCCAAACATGATAAAAAATAATGTTAAAAAGAGTTAAATAAATTAAAACTTTTCAAAGTAATAAAATCCTCAAAATATATGTAAATCCTACTACTTACAAAATTAAGAGTAAAAATTTATAAAGTATTCCAAGAAACAATTATGCATAAAATAAAGTAAAAATATATAGATAATCAATATTATCTAGTTATTTTCACACTGCAAAAAAAATGTTAAGTATAAATTAATTTAGAGGTACAAATATTTAGTTATTGTGTTAACTAAGTTTGAAACTATTTTAACAAATTGATTTTCAATTAGATTCGAAATTGGTGTCATCTAATATATTCTCTAACATTAGTTACCAATATTTTAGTACTTGTTGAAAATTAGATTATAAACTAATTTCTAAGTAATTTTATAAGACTAGTAATTTATTTTTTTACAGTAATTTTCTTGATTTAATATAAAATAATATTACAAAATTCCATATATAAAAGGAAGTATAGAAGAACTACTTTAAAAGATTTTGTAGTTGTTGTCACTTTTCTTATTTTAGTTTACTTGCTCCAACATAATACAAAAGAATGGTAAAAAAGTTAAACAAGTTGAAAATTCTTTATGATAACAAAATCATCAAGTAAAAAAAATACAAATTCAACGAGTTACAAATTGTGAGTAAATAATTTAAAGTAATAAATTTACATAAGACAAAAAGATAACGTATTTTCAAATATTTCATAGATATTATCACATTTTGCTCCTCAACATGATACAAAAGAATGCTCACGTTAAATAAACTAAAAATTTTCTAAGTAGAAAAATTATTAGAAAAAATAATAATTTTTGTGAGTTAAAAAATATTGAGTAAATAAATTATTTTAAGTAATAAAGATATGTCTAATATAAAAGATAATACATCAACCGATATTAACGTTAAATATTTGCGAGGAAGGTAATAATTTTTTTATACTAATTATATAAAAAAAGTATAATATTATTTTTAAATTAAAATTTTAAAATGTTATGTTTATAAAGTTGTTATTTTTATATTTAACTAATACAAGATTTTAACTCATTCTTAAATTGTAAGAGTGATATTTTTTTTAACCATTAATTTCCGAACATAAAGTTAAAAAATTTAAATAAATTCGAAATCCTTCAAAGCAACGAATTCCTCGGAAAAAGAATACAAATTCTGCAATTTATACAATCATCAGTTACTAAATTATAAATTATCTCAAATGTCATATTTATAATTTCTTCAATGATTTCGTAGCTATTGCCATTTTCCTTGAGTGGGTTTGCAAAAGAATGCTTAACAACTTAGATAAATTGAAAACATGTATGATATAAAAAAAAATATATTCAATGAGTTACAAAATTATGAGTAAATGAATTACAGATTAATTAAAGTAAACAAGTTGTCGAAAAAAAAGTAGAAAAATAACATATTTCCAAGCTTTCGTCACTTTCCTCGAGTTATTTCCATGACATTATGAAAAAAATTGTTAAAAAGGTTTTACAGAAATTGAAATTATTCAGAGTAACAAAACTATAAGAAAAAAAATTATGAAGTAAATAAATTATAAATTATTTCAAGTTACAAATTTATAAATAAAATAAAATGGAAAAGATAATATACCTTAAAAGATTACCTAATTATTGTCATTTTCATTGAGTTGTTTCTTTTGTTCCATAACATAACCACATACAAAATAATCTTTATATAAGAATAATAAGAATAATAGTCTTGTTAACCATATAATATGGTATAATTGACATATCTCAAATATATGATCAAGAATTTATATACATAAATGTTATAAGACATATCACAAATATAAGATGATGAATTTAGTTATTTTGAATGTTTTAAATGAATATTTGCATCTCTCCCATATTAATCTCTATCGTGGAATTAAAAAAAAATATAGATAATATTGATATTTATTTTCTTTTTCTCTCTTTACAATATATCATGATGATATTGATTGGTTTAGTTATAATCACTACAATTTTTATATATTAAGTATAAAAACATAGAAATTCTACTGATCATAGACTCTCTTAATAAAAATAGACAAAAATAATAATCTATAAAGTATAAATAATAAATCGAAGTATCTATTTTATGATAAATTTTCCTTCCATTTTTTTTCCTTTAGTGGGTCTAGTATTTCCATCCAATGTAATGACTTCTTTATTTCTTCATGTAAAAAAATTGATATATATATATATATATATATATATATATATATATATATATATATATATATATATAACCTATTTATAATATACAAAATATATGTACCTATTTAGGTTAATAGAAAACTAAAATATTTTATAATATATGTACCTATTTAGGTTAATAGAAAACTAAAATATTTTATAATTATACCAAATTATATATATATAACAATATATTTTAGTTTATTTTTTTTAAGCTTGTATCATAGCGAGAGACGATTCGATCTTGAATTCTTTAAAATCTTCAAATAGAGAAAAATAAATTTGATATATTTGGAATGAAAAAATTAGTTCTTTTTATTGTTCAAACTCACAAAGTCTTCAATATTAATTCAAAAGCATATTATGATGACAAAAAGGATACACAAATGTCAAAGTTGAAAAAGGAAGTCTTCCATATCAACTAAAATAAAAAAGGTATTTGCATTAGACGCAATTATGAATCATTTTAATAAGATTGTTAATACTTTTAATGATATATAGATTATTGATATCGAAGTTATAAATCATATGACATTTGATCTTAGTAAAGTCATCAAAATTAAACCATCTATACCAAAATATGCTTCTACTACAACTAGAAATAAAGCCAAAATTATTGGGGAAAAATATTTAAATCTTACTAGTATTTAAAATTTGCATTTTGTTTTGATTGTTTCTTCTTTACATTTTAATTTTTTATTTGTTTATCAAATAGCAACTGATTTATCTCGTGGGATAATTTTTTATCCTGACACTTATATTTTTAAAGATATCAAAACAAAACAATCATTTGGTAATGATATTAGGAGATGAAACTTATATTACTTAGATTTAAAAAAAAAATTGATGAGTCACAACAAATATTAACCATTGATAGCTCTAAAGGAGAAAATAAAAAATAAAAAATATGGTTATGACATCGACACCTTGGTCATGTCTCATTTGGGTATTTTAAAAAATTATTTCATATTTTATTTAAAAAACATGATATTTCTAGTTTTAATTGTGATATTTGTGCACTAGCAGAGTGACGTATGTCATTTTACTATTTATTTCTTGATCTAAGAACATTTTCTTCATAAATTATGCATTTAACATATCTTTATTAAAAGTATAGTATAATTCAATTTTTCTTAATTTGTTACATTTTGTATAGTTTTAATATAAAAAATAATATACATGCATACATTAACAATGCATATTTTTTTTTCTATAGGAGAAAGGTAATTTGAGATAAGTCAACTTGATGGAGTTGAGTCGAGTTTCACTCTTCTTGGAAGCTCAAGTTTGCTTGTGTAACCCACTTGCGAGATATTATAAATGAAATTTTTGAATCAAACAAATTAGTTGGTGCGAAGATCCAAATTAGCTGAATTAAAGATCAAAAGAATCAAGAATCTAATGCAAATAAGTATTAGATTACTCAAAATAGGAAAGAAGCGGATTATTTCCTCCAAACCAATCTCAACCATTTATCGTCATAACAATCCAATTTTATAATTTTTAATTTGGGAAACATTTGATTTTTATTGTAATTAATTTCAGGCTTAATTTATCTTCTTCAATCCCTCTATAAATAAAAATCTGATGAGAACACAATCTCCTACTCGAGGGCGAACAATTGAAAAACATAGAATTCATTCTATAATTTTATTCATATATCTTTTGGATACAGATACCATGTTCTTATAGTATTTTACACCTACAAATCAGGACTAAATAAAGTAAGTTCTGATTATGCACTATTTTGTACAGTTATACAAACCTATAATTTAGCTAATCAAATATCTTCATGTCAACACTCCCTCTTAAGTTGGTAAATGGATATCATACATTCTCAACTTGTCCAACAATCTCCTAAAAATCTGACTTGTCATAACTTTGGTAAGAATGTCTGTTAGCTGATCTTCAGATCGAATATTTGGCAATTCCAGAATATTTTTATCAAGCTTTTACTTGATGAAAAATCTATCAACCTCCACATGCTTCATCCGATCAGGTTGGACAGGGTTGTGAGCAATGTTGCACGCAACTTTATTATCATAATACAACTGAATGATATGTGTATGTGCTGATGTGAACATGACCTATGATAAGGGCTAGAGCAAGGAAAACAAAGGAAGCTCTTCAACAAGTATTGTTGGTTGACCAAATTGTGTTTTGGATTAATCAATTAATGAACTTTAGTTTGGTTTTATTGCAAGTTGTAATAAGGGTCCTGTAGACCCCAAATCTTGCCTGGCTCTCCAATAAAGCCAGAGATCGCCCGTTTCGAAGATGGTCAAGACTTTATTAAGTCCCTAATAGTTTTTTATAGGTTCCATTTAAGATAGGAAGGGTTTTTAGAGGCAATAAAAATTGAAAAATCCGCCAGAGATAGCAAATGGCCGTCCAGGACAGTCAGACGGTCGTCCATGCCAACTTTAAGGCTATGGACGACTGTCCACTTAGCTTGGACGACCGTCCATGACAACTTTTGGCCATGGACGGCTGTCCACACTACATGGACGACCATCCATGGATACTTTTTGGCAAGGACAGTCGTCCACTAAGTCCAGATGACCGTCCACTTTTTTCTGGTATGGTTCCCTATAAATAGGAGCCTTTATTCCTCGAAAATTCACACCTTTTCACTTCTACCACTCTCTAGGAAGCCTTTTGACACTTTTGAGTGACTCTGAGCATTATTCTGGAGTTCAAGTGAGTTTTCCGATTTTCGTTTAAAGTAGAAATCGGTTAAGGAAGTCTCCTATTGAGACGTTCGACCCTTGGTAGAGTAACTTTTCTTTCTTTTGCGGCAGGAGCGTGCTTGTAGAGTGCGGAGACTGCGAAAAAGTATCCTCAAGTTTCAAAGGGTTAATATAAAGCTTGCTTCGGAGGTTCCTTTCATATTCTTTCTCTCTTTTACTGTTTTCTTTATCGCTTTCTTTGTGTGCGTTAGATAATAGGGTCATGTAGACATTTAAATTCTGCAAGTAGATAGAATAATAGGGTAAAAGTATAATTTCTTTAAGTATTTATTTTCTAAAGTAGTCCATCATAGGAACCCGAAAGGGGCATTGTGGGGTACTAACACCTTTTCCACACGTAACTAACTCCCTTACCCGACTCTGATATAATGGCCAAAGTTGGTTTTTTCTAAAACCATTGTCTTCTTCTTTTTTCACCTTTTTCAGTGTTTAAGGTTAAAACACTGATGACGACTCCTCGAACCTTTTCGAAAACCTCGCCTTTAGGTCCAATCCGGTTATCGGACAACCTAAAAGCGTTGAATCATTTCTTTCAAAAAACGCGAGTCAATCAAAACTATCGCGTCCCTCTGATCGCCTCTTCTGACAGCGGCGACAGGCCTAATTGGAAATTTAGTTATCAGTTTTTGGGAGACCAAGAGGGTGTATAACTTATTCACTTTTGGATGCAACAATTTCAGTTACAATCAATCATTAAGTAGTTTTCAATTCCTAGGTTAATAAATCATTATTAGCATTTATTTTTCTTTAATGAATATTTGTAACTCTGATGACAAAACTTCTTTATAAGTTGAACAATTTTTATCAAAAATAACAAGTGAAATTTTATTCAGAACTATTAGAGTTTATCTCTTTTATCTTAGCCACAAACATTCACATAGTCCAAGAACCATTCCTCTAAGTTCAACTTCTGCACTGGATCTAGCTACAACTTCTTCTTGCTTTTCCATGTGACAAGATTACCTCCTACAAATGTAAAGTATCCAGAGGTTGATCTTCTATCATCAAGAGCACTTGCCCAATCTGCATCAATATAAATCATCACATCCTTGTAGTTGGAGTTTTTCTTGAACATAACTCCTTTTCCAGGAGCGGCTTTTATGTACCTTAAAATCCGTATAACAACATCTATGTGTTTTTCACCTAGATTGTGCATGAACTGACTAACCACACTAAGAACATAGGCTAAATCTGGCCTAGTGTGTGAGAGATACATTAATCTCTCTACAAGTTTCTAATATCTTCCCTTTTTAGTTGGAGTTTGATCTTCTTCAATGCATAACTTCAATCCCCCTTCAATTGGAGAATTTCCTGGTTTGTATGTTATCATTCCAGTTTCTTTCAGTAAATCCAATGCATACTTTTACTGTGAGAGAAAAATACCTGACTTTGATCTTGAGACCTCAATTCCAAGAAAGTACTTCAAAAGGACCAAGATCCTTCATCTCGAATTTCTTTGTCAAGTACTCTTTCAATGTCTTGCATTCCTCTAGATCGTCTCCCGTAACTATCATGTCATCAACATAGATAATAAGAATTGTAATTTTTCCTTCCTTTTTCTTTAGAAACAAGGTATGATCTTGGTTACTCTGTTGATATCCAAAAGCAAATATTGACTTGGTGAATCTACCAAACCATGCTCGTGGCGATTGCTTTAGTCCATACAATGACTTCTTCAACTTGCATACCTTCTTACTATGTGTATTTGGGATCCCACATCCTTCTGGTAGCTCCATATAAACTTCTTTAAACAATTTCTCGTGTAAGAAGGCATTTTTTACGTCAAATTGTTGTAAGGACCAATCAAGGTTTACAACTAGAGATAACAATACTCAAACTGTGTTAATTTTGGCAACGGGAGCAAACGTTTCAGTGTAATCGATTTTTTATGCTTGTGTATACCACTTTGCCACTAATCTAGCTTTGAATCTTTCAATTGTGTCATCTACATTAAATTTCACAGTATACACTCATCGATATCCTACTAGTTTTCTTTCCAACTGGACAATATACTAATTCCCATGTTTTATTTCTTTGCAAGGATCTCATTTCCTCATTCATAGCATCCTTCCACCTAGAGTCAGCTAAAGCTTCCTACACACTATTAGGAATAGATACAGTAGATAAATGACTTATATGCGATATTTGAGTTAGACAAATTCTGGTTACAAATATAATTACTCATAGGGTATCTTGTCTTACTGGTAAAGTCAGGATCATAAGTAAGCTTATGAATACCTCTAGTGACACGATATGATAGAATTCTTTTATTTGTATTAGGTTCTTAAGGGGACAATTGGTGTGGTATATCATTAGCATCAATAGGCAAACTTTCAATCTCGATATGCTCAAATTCTTCCTCATTATGTGGTTGTTGATCATCACATTATTGCACACTTTCATCATCTCCTGATACACCTTTGTAAATTCCTTTCTCCGAGCTGAACTTGAGAAACAAAAGTCTGAACTTGATGTGGACATAAAGGCCCAAGCCCATAATGAGAAGGATCAAGACCAAGATCCAATCCAAGACTTAGGTGGACCTATAACCAATTTGCAACACAATTGCAACAAGAGGCAGGCTCAGAAAAACACAAGAGGCATTGCAACACAAAGTGACCAATTTGCTAAAGGCCCAACTATTAAAAGCTCCAAACATGGAGGAGTCTAGCCCTATCACATGCATAAAATGTTTGGAGAGCTAGGAGGCTCAACTAGAAGATTTAGTAGTTATTATTTTTATTATTATTTGCGACAGTGGGGATTTGAACCCAAGACTCAAAGCTTATAATGTTTTCACTGAACCATCAGGACAACTTAACTTTGCTTGGGATATTAGGATTTTAATTTATCTTTATTTCCTGCAATGAGGCAAACTCATAAACTTAAGTTGTATTAAACATTTGGAAATTGAGAATGAACGTACGTAATATTCAGAATCACTTTGTGAGTTGTTGCTCTGCTAGGGTTCTTCCTTGCATCACTTGATCTTATCAAGAATTATCCAATTCTTGTGGCGATCTTTCTTGGCTTATCAAGTATTCTTATTTGTGGCGCCTACGATATCCTTTATGTTTTTCTGTTTTCTATTTCCAATCAAATCAACTCTTAAAACCCAACCCTAAATTGTTTCCCTTCTATTCGAGTGTCGTCATTTGGTATCAGAGCCAGGTTCAAAAGCGGTACTATTCATCATACTGTTCATCGCACTATTCACGGTATTGCTCATCGGTACTGTTCACGGTACTGTTCATCTGTCACTGTTCACGGTAATGTTCACGTGTACTGTTAAAAAAAAAAAACTTCTGTTTATGCAATTTTGATATTGAATTTCATTTAGATATATATATATCAAAGTTGTGTTTGAAATTAGTTTTTTGCAGAAAAGAATAATAAAAAAGAAAAGAATCAACAACAAAAAAAAGAATCAAAAGAAGAAAATAATCGAGAAAATAATCAAAAGAAGAAAAAAATCAGAAAAAAAAAATATATATATATATATATATATATATATATATATATGTGTGTGTGTGTGTGTGTGTGTGACAGTTCTTCTTCTTTAAAATTTCAGTGCGCATTAACTGTTTGTTAAAATTCCTAAGTGTCAAGCGTCTTTGTCTAATCTTTGTTTTCCCATACAGTTTAGATTTGTCTTACTTGTTGTTAGTAGTAAAATTGTTCTTTGCTACTTGTCCTTTGTTGGTACTACAATTCTGTTTTATTCCTTGTGATTGCTATAGTTGAAAGTGATTCTTGAACTATAGATTGTTTGATTCTTGTAAGAACCATAAGTCAGAGAACGAGTGGAAAAAGGCAAGAGTGCATATTATACAAAAGCTAAATTGAGAGTAAACACGAGTGGTACATCTTTGAGTGCAAACATGTGAGAAGAGTGGTGAGGTCCTATTACTTCATTTGTTTGGTCCTTTCTTTTTTTTTTACTTGAAAGATGGCAGGTACAGGTGGTGGTGGTACCCCTCCTCTAGGGGATGACAATAGATTATTGATTGATGTCATTACAGCCCAAATGCAAAGAATGTTGACAGAACATACCGAGGAGTTGTATGGGATAATTGAACAACTAGAAAATCAAGGAAATGATGATGATGGTGGAGGTAGAAGGAGGAGAAGGAGAAATAATGAAGGTGATGTTAGAGATAACAGAATTGAAGGAGTAAAGCTGAACATACCCTCTTTTCAAGGAAAGAGTGATCCAGAAGTATATTTGGAGTGGGAAATAAAAATTGAGCAACTGTTTGCATGTCATAATTACATAGAAGATAAAAAGATGAGGGTGACAGCCATGGAATTCACTGATTATGCTCTCATTTGGTTGAACCAATTACAAAGGGAAAGGGTGAGATATGAAGAACCCTTGGTGGAAAGTTGGGAAGAAATGAAGAGGTTGATGACAAGAAGATTTGTTCCTTCTCATTATCAAAGATATCTTCACAACAAGCTCCAAAGACTCATACAAGGTAGTAGAGGTGTTGATGAATATTACAAAGAGATGGAGGTTTCCATGATTAGGGCTAATGTTATGGAGGCGCGGGAGGCTACTATGGCCCGATTCCTACATGGGCTAAATAGTGATATAAGGAATGTTGTGGAGCTGTAAAATTATGTTGAGTTGGAGGATTTAGTACATCAAGCTTCTAAGGTGGAACAACAATTGAAGAGAAAGGGTGCCATGAGGAGGAGTTCATCTAATTTTCACTCTCCTAGTTGGAAGGACAAAAATAAGAAGGAGGGATGATCATCAACAAGCAATCCCAATGTTATAACTCATAGAAATCAAAATAAGTCTGATGAGGCACTTAAGAAAACAAGGAGTAGTGAGATTAAGTGCTTCAAATGTTTGGGAAGAGGTCACATAGTTTCTCAATGTACCACTAAGAAGACTATGTTACTTAAGGAGGATGGAGAAATAATTAGTGAATCTTCTTCAGATTCTCCATCTAGTGATGAAAATGAGCATGAAGATGAAAGAGAGTTAGAAGGAGATATGTTCATGATTAGAAGGATGTTGGGTAGTCAATCAGTTGAATTTGATGATTGTCAAAGAGAAAATATTTTTCATGCAATGTGCCTCATTCAAGGGAAGTTGTGCTCTTTGATCATTGATGGTGGGAGTTGCACTAATGTGGCTAGTGCACGGTTGGTTTCAAAAATGAATTTGGAGACTAAGCCACACCCGCGACCTTACAAACTTCAATGACTTAGTGAAGATAGTGAGATGACCGTGAATAGGCAAGTTGAAGTGGGTTTTTCAATAGGGAAATATGAAGATTCTGTTTTGTGTGATGTGGTGCCTATGGAGGCTTGTCATTTACTTCTTGGGAGACCATGACAGTATGATAAGAGAGTTATGCATGATGGTTTCACTAATAAGTTCTCTTTTATGCATAAAGACCGCAAAACTAATCTTGCACCTTTGGTTCCAAGAGAAGTTAGTGAGGATCAACTAAAAATGAGAAAGAAAAGAAAAGAAGAAAGAAAAGAAAAAGAGAGAGAAAAGAGAAAAGAAAAAGAGAGTGAAAAGAAAAAGGAAAAAGAGGAAGAAAAAGAGAAAGAGAGAAAAAAAATCAAATCTGTTTATAAAAGAAAAAAAGTCAAAAGAGTTATGCAATTGAGAAAGCCAATACTTTTACTTTTGAGTAAAGAAAGTAAATCAAACAGTCAATGTTTTACTAACTCTCTTCCAAAAGATGTTTCTTCTTTATTGCAGGATTTTGAAGATGTTTTTCCCAAAGAAGTGCTTATAGGTCTACCCCCTCTTAGGGGTATTGAGCATCAAATTTACCTTATTCCAGGAGCTTCATTACCTAATAGACCAGCCTATCGAAGCAATCCTCAAGAAACCAAGGAGATTCAAAATCAAGTTGAAGACTTAATGAAAAAGGGGTGGGTTAAAGAAAACTTGAGTCCATGTGCAGTCCCAGTTATTCTAGTCCCTAAGAAAGATGGAACTTGGAGGATGTGCACAGATTGTAGAGCTATCAATAATATCACAGTAAAGTATAGACATCCCATTCCTAGGTTAGATGACTTGTTGGATAAATTGTATGGTGCTTGTATCTTCTCTAAAATTGACTTGAAAAGTGGATATCATCAAATTAGAATTAGAGAAGGAGATAAGTGGAAAACAACTTTTAAAACTAAATATGGGTTGTATGAGTGGCTAGTTATGTCCTTTGGGTTAACTAATGCTCCAAGCACTTTTATGAGATTGATGAACCATGTCTTGAAAGAGTTTTTAGGCAAATGTGTAGTGGTGTATTTTGATGATATTATGATATATAGCACTAATTTTGATTTGCATGTTGAACATTTGCGTGCTGTCATGAATGTGCTTAGAAAGGAAAAATTGTTTGCTAATCTTGAAAAATGTACCTTTTGCACTGATCATGTTGTGTTCTTGGGATTTGTTGTGAGTTCTAAAGGAGTACAAGTTGATGAGGAAAAGATTAGAGTCATCCAAGAGTGACCTACCCCTAAGAATGTGAGTGAAGTGAGAAGCTTTCATGGGTTAGCTAGTTTCTATAGGAGGTTTGTTAAAGACTTTAGTACTTTGGCTGCAACTCTTAATGAAATAGTCAAAAAGCATGTTGGGTTTAAATGGGGTGAAAAACAAGAAAAGACATTTTCTGAACTTAAGCACAAACTATCTAATGCCCCCATTCTTGCATTACCAAATTTTGCAAAATCTTTTGAAATTGAATGCGATGCATCTAATGTGGGTATTGGGGCTGTTTTGCTACAAGAAGGTCATCCAATTGCTTATTTTAGTAAGAAGTTGAATGTGGGTGCCCTAAACTATCCCACCTATGATAAGAAATTGTATACCTTAGTGCGTGCTTTACAAACTTGGCAACATTACCTTTTACCAAAAGAGTTTCTAATTCATAGTGATCATGAATCTTTGAAATACTTAAAGGGATAAGGTAAGTTAAACAAGAGGCATGTCAAATGGGTTGAGTTCTTGGAGCAATTTCCATATGTCATCAAGCATAAAAAGGGAAAAGGGAATGTAGTAGCTGATGCACTTTCTAGGAGACATGCATTACTTTCTATGCTTGAAACAAAATTGTTTGGTTTGAAAGACATGTATGTGAATGATGTGGATTTTGCTGAAACTTTTGCTTCATGTGAAAGTTTTTCTAAAAATGGTTACTTTAGGCATAATGGATTCTTGTTTAAAGCAAATAAATTGTGTGTGCCTAAGTGTTCCATTAGAGAGTTGCTTGTGAGTGAATCACATGAAGGGGGTTTGATGGGTCATTTTGGGGTTCAAAAGACTTTAGAAATTTTGCAAGAGCATTTCTTTTGGCCTCATATGAAACGTGATGTGAATAAGTTTTGTGATCACTGCATTGTGTGTAAAAAGGCTAAATCTAAGGTTAAGCCTCATGGGTTGTATACTCCTTTACCTGTTCCTGAATATCCTTGGACTGACATTTCTATGGACTTTATTTTAGGGCTGCCTAAAACAAAGAATGGAAAGGATTCTGTGTTTGTTATTGTTGATAGGTTTTCTAAGATGGCACATTTCATAACTTGCAAGAAGGTAGATGATGCTTGTCATGTGGCTGATTTGTTTTTCAAGTAAGTAGTAAGGCTACATGGGCTGCCGAGGAGCATTGTGAGTGATAGGGATTCAAAATTCCTTAGTCACTTTTGGAGGACCTTGTGGGGTAAGATTGATACTAAATTATTGTTTTCTACTACTTGTCACCCACAAACTGAGGTAGTCAACAGGACTTTATGCACATTACTTAGGACTATTTTAAAGAAAAATCTTAAGACTTGGGAAGCATGTTTACCGCATGTGGAGTTTGCTTATAATCGGGTTATCCATAGCACCACTAATTGTTCACCATTTGAGATTGTGTATGGATTTAATCCTTTGACTCCTCTTGATTTGTTGCCTTTGCCTAACATTTCTATGTTTAAGCATAAGGAAGCACAGACTAAAGTAGAATATGTGAAGAAGTTGCATGAGCAAGTAAAAGCTCAAATTGAAAAGAAGAATGAGAGCTACATGAGGCAAGCTAACAAGGGTAGGAAAAATGTGGTGTTCATGAGAAATGAAAGGTTTCCTAAACAAAGAAAGTCTAAACTTCAACCTAGAGGAGATGGGTCATTCCAAGTCTTAGAGAAGATCAATGATAATGCTTATAAGATTGATCTACCAGAAGAGTATAATGTAAGTTCTTCTTTTAATGTTGCTGACTTGACTCCTTTTGATGCAGGAGATGAATTCATAAATTTGAGGACAAATGCTGCCCAAGAAGGAGGGAATGATGTGGACATAAAGGCCCAAGCCCATAACCATAAGGATCAAGACTAAGATCCAATCCAAGACTTAGGTGGACCTATGACAAGAGGCAGAATCAGAAAAGCACAAGAGGCATTGCAACACAAAGTGACTAATTTGCTAAAGGCCCAACTATTAAAAGCTCCAAACATGGAGGAGTCTAGCCCTATCACATGCATAAAATGTGGACCTATGACAAGAGGCAGACTCAGAGAAGCACAAGAGGTATTGCAACACAAAGTGACAAATTTGCTAAAGGTCCAACTATTAAAAGCTCCAAACATGGAGGAGTCTAGCCCTATCACATGCATAAAATGTTTGGAGAGCTAGGAGACCCTACTAGAAGATTTAGTAGTTATTATTTTTATTATTATTTGCTATAGTGGGGATTTGAACCCAAGACCCAAAGCTTATAATGTTTTCACTGAACCATCAGGGCAACTTAACTTTGCTTGGGATATTAGGATTTTAATTTATCTTTATTTTCTGCAATGAGGCAAACTCATAAACTTAAGTTGTATTAAACATTTGGAAATTGAGAATGAACGTACGTAATATTCAGAATCACTTTGTGAGTTGTTGCTCTACTAGGGTTCTTCCTTGCATCACTTGATCTTATCAAGAATTATCCAATTCTTGTGGCGATCCTTCTTGGCTTATCAAGTATTCTTATTTGTGGCACCTACGGTATCCTTTATGTTTTTCTGTTTTCTATTTCCAATCAAATCAAATCTTAAAACCTAACCCTAAATTGTTTCCCTTCTATTCGAGTGTCGTCAGAACTTCATCATAATTCTTCCCCTGAATTTCAGACTCAGGGGAAAAATATATCAAAGTCTCATGAAAAACTACATCTATAGTAGTAAATATTTGTTTGGTTTGTGAATTGTAGCACCGATATCCTTTTTGGTGATCTACATAGCCAAGGAACACACACCTTTCAGTTCTACGAGACAACTTACTTCTCTTATGATTGTGTAAGTGAACATAAGCAACACAACAAAAAAACTTTATGTGTTAGTTTAGCAATTCTAAGACTTACTACTGCATCTGTAAGTGATTGAAAAGATATTTTATACTCAAGAGACCTGGACGATGTTCGATTGATAGTGTATACTACATATGTGAGAGCTTCTCCCCAATATATTGCTGGCATGTGAGCTCCAATCAGTGCAACTCGGACCACCTCCAATAGATGACGGTTCTTTCGTCCTGCCACCTCATTCTATTGTGGTGTATTTGGACAAGATCTCTGATGAACAATTCCTTTGGCTACTAAAAATTGTTGAAGTTCTTATTGCATATATTCTCCTTTGTTGTCATTGTATAGTACCTGAATTTGTGTTTTGTACTAGGTATCAATCATTTTGCAGAATTTCTGAAATAGTTCTCCAACTTCAATTTTAGATTTCATCAAACATAACCAAGTCATTTGAGTACAATCATCAATAAACATTACAAACCACAAGCCACGTTGAACCACCCAACGTTGTAACCTTATATGAACCACATACATCAGAGTGAATGATCATAAGAAGAGAACTTTTATTTGAAATTAAAGGAAAATATGTTTTGTGACTCTTTGCAAGCTCACAAACATCACAATACAAAGTTGAAGTGTCTACTTGGTCAAAGATATTTGGAAAATAATTTCTTTATGTAACCAAAAGATGCATGTCCTAGACGCTTATGCCATAACCAAATATCCTCTCATTTTCTCACTTTTTGAGACCCTTTTGTTGCTAGTACTTGATCAAGTCTCTTTGAGTTTTTTTCTGTCAGGTCTAGGTAATACAACCTTCCTCCCCTAATACCACAACCAATTATCTTTCTCGTTTGAATGTCCTTAAAAACATAAGAGTCAGACCCAAAAATTACAACACATAAAAGAGCTTTGGTTATTTGCGAGACTGCCAATAGGTTATATTTAAGAGAAGGAATAACAAAGACAATATGAAGGTTCAAATTATTTGAAATAGAAACAGTTCCTTCAATGATAATTGATTTACTACCATTGGCTATGAAAATACTTTTTTGTGAAAAATGTTTAAGATTTTTAATCTGCCTAACATCAAAAGTCACATGATCAGAACACACAGATAATTAATTATCTATGCATTATTCAGAACGGTAGATGTACTTATTAAGGTCTTACCATAGGAATCATCACTACCTACGGTTGTAGCAAACATCATGCCTTTATCGTCCTTTTTGTCAATAGTAGTTGAATTTCTTTTTGAATTCTTCTTCGATGCTCGACTGTGATCCCACCACTCGGGGTATCCTATGATTTCATAACATCATTCCTTGGTGTGTCCATCCTTATTACACTGAGTACACTTGTAGTTACCTTTTTCATGACCTTTTGATTGCTTCACTTGCTTCCTTATCATCATAGCTGTGGAATCATAAATCATATCTTCTATTTTCAACGTTGTTCGCCAGGTTGTCTCTCTCCGGATCAATGCATATATTCTTCTAAATCAGGTGTCACTTCTTTGCACAAGATTTCTCCACGAACTTGTTCAAAATCATCATTCGTCCAGCAAGGAATATATGCACCCTCAATCTTTCAATGGACTTCTGATATGACTTCACATCATCATGGTCCTTCATGACTACTTTGTCACGATGGTCCAATTCCCTAAAAATCTCAACCAACCCCCATAATATTCAGTTAAGGTTCTATTATTTTGTTTTGCAGTGAATGCCCTTTGATTCAGGACAAACACTTATGGTTCATCACTTCCATCAGAAAATGCATTTAATAAAGCATTCCAAATATCAAGGGCAGTGGGGAAACGAAGATACCTTTTCATGATTTTTGGCTTCATGGACATCAGTAGCCATCTTTTCACTTTTTGGTTTTTAGCATACAATTTCTCATATCCCTCATCTTTTTTTGTTGGAGGTTTCACCTTCCTACGGATATAGGACAATTTTTCCCTCTCTGCAATGTGCATCTCCATTAGTTGTGATCATACATCATAGTTGGATTCATTTAGGATTATGCCTACGTTGAAGACACCTTTAAATTGAACTACCATTGGAATTGATTTTTTTGTCATCTCTCCAGTTAAGATCTCCAAGGATTTAGAAAGAAAAAGAAAAAAAATTCTAAGCTCTGATACCAAATTGAAAAACATAGAATTCATTCTATAATTTTATTCATATATCTTTTGGATACAGATACCATGTTCTTATAGTATTTACTCCTACAAATCAGGACTAAATAAACTAAGTTCTGATTATGAACTATTTTGTATAGTTATACAAACTTATAATTTAACTAATCAAATATCTTCATTTCAACACGAATTACTATTTTGTCTCGTCCCCATTTTCTTTTTCTGTTCTCGTTTTTAGTTAGGCAAGCTCATTGCTACGCAATTTTGGTTTGTTCTCTTCTATTTAATTTGCAATTTCTATTGAATTTTTCAGTTTATATCGTTTGGTTTATTTTATTCATTTAATTCTAATTTTAATTTTTGTTATTTAATTATTTAGAATTTTTATTTTATTCCAATATTTCTTAATTTCGAGTTTCAATTCATGTCTCTTTTTATTTAAATTATAATTCTCAATTTAGTGTTAGAGTTATTGTTTTCAAAAAATTTAAATTTAATTACTGCACTCTTTTATTTTAAAACAATTTTTTATTTTACATGTTGTTGTTAACAATTTTTGAATTTAATGAAAAATAATTTATTTTAGTTTTATAAATTTCAGTTATTTAAATTATGCTTTAATTTAATTTTAATTATTCTATTTTAATTTGATTTTAATTTTTATTATTTTTGTATGAATTTATTTGTTTTCACTATTTCATCAATTCCTTATTTATTGTTATTTACTTTTTCATAGAAAATGATGTGTAATAATGGTACATTTTTATAATTGTGTCATTGTGAGATTTGACATGAGTTAAATATATGATAAAAATATTTTGGTCGTACAAAATATTGATAAAAAATAATAAAAAGTTGTTAAATTGATACAAGTATAACTAACATCGTGTCAAATTTCACCAACACAATTAAAGGAACATACTCATTACCACACATCATTTCTTCTAAAAACAAGTAAATAATATTACATACTGGGTTGATGAAAGAGTAAAACAAAATTAAATAAAATTAAATTGATGCAGAATAATAAAAATTAAAATTGAATTGCACTAGAATATTAACGACAATTAAAATTAAATTGAAGTAAAATTTAAATAACTAAAATTTATAAAATAAAAAAATGTTTTTAATTAAAAGTTCAAAATCAAAAAATTGTTTTAAAATAAAATAATGTAGTAATTAAATTTAAAATCTCTGAAATCTATAACTTTAAAACTAAATTGAGAATTGGAATTGAAAAAAATTGAATTGAAAACGAAAATTAAGCAAGATCTTGGAATAAAATAAAAATTATAAACAATTAAATAACATAAATTAAAAAGAACACTGAATGAATAAAGTAAATAAAATAATATAAACTGAAAATTTCATTAGAAATTGTGAATTACATAAAAGAGAACAAACTGGAGGTATAGTAGCAGTGAGATTAGCTCGCCTAACTAAAAACTGAAAACAAAAAAGAGAACGAAACGAGACTAAATAACAGCTCACCCTGGAGCAGAAAATTGTGATTATTTTGTCATCGGACCTGTATTAATAGGATTGAACAAGAGAAATTAGGTTTGAAATTAATTACAATAAAATCAAATATTTTTCAAATTAAAAATTACAAAATTGGATTGTTGGAAAATTTTTAGGACTAATTTGGAGAAAATAATGTTTCTTTCCTATTTTGAGTGATCAAACACTCGATTTGCATTTTATTCTTTATTCCCGCTGACCTTTAATTTAATTAAATTGAATTCTCATACCAATTAATTTGCTTGATTCAAAATTTTCATTTGTAACATTTCTGAGGTGGGTTACATAAACAAATTTGGGCTTCTGATCAAACTTGGTTGCATCAATTTTAGTCTTTATTTCTATCAATTGACTCATCTCAAATTATCTTTCTCTTACAAAAGAAAAAAAATGCATTGTGGTTGTATGCATGTATATTATTTTTTATGCTAAAATTATGCAAAATGTAATAAATTAAGAAAAATTGAATTATGATATGTTTTTAATGAAAACATATTGAATGCATGGTTTATAAAGAAAATAATTAACTTAGAAAATGCTTTTAGATCGAGAAATAAAGAATAAAATGATATAAATCACTATATTGTATTAGTTTAACAACTTGTCTATTTTTTTAGTATTTTGTGTGTTCAAAATATTGTTATCACAAACAATCATAAAAAGTCATTTCCATTAGTTTTAAAGAAGAGCCCTCAATCTTTCATAATAATACATTCTCATACTTGAGATCCATCTAAAATTTAAATTTTAAGTGAATCTTGTTGGTTTGTTATTTTTATTAATAGTTATACAATAATGACTTAATTAAATAAAAAAATATATGAGATGTTTAAAATTTTGTATAAAATGATAAGAGCTCAAATGCATAAGTTGAGTTTAGAAGATTGATACTTGAAATTTGTGAAAATTTATGATTAAAATTTTTATTATAAAATATTAAATACTCATCTACATAATTTATTAAATTATGTTTTGATAATAAAATTGTGTGTAATATTACACATAATCCATGATTGATCAAAACGGTGAAGTTGATAAATATTTTATTAAGAAAATGTTAGAAAAAAATATATACTTACTATTTATCTTAACAAAAATCGTCTTAAATAAAATATTTTTAAAATACCTTATCATCATATTTATATATTCGAATTTAAAGGAGAGTATTGAGAAATTTTTTTTATTCTCTTTATATAATATCATGATACATATTATATATTAATTAATTATAATTTAATATAATTGTAAAATATTTTAATTTTCTAATAACCTATATGTATTTGTATCTTATAAATAAATTATACATATTTTATTTTATCATATTTCAGTTTTTACTTTTGGAATCAATGTAAATATTCATATTTTCTAGCAATAGTGCCACTAATATGTAAATAAACAATTTGCAATGTGAGCTATTCTTTTTGAAAAAAAAATATATATATAATTAAAATAGGTCGACTTTTTGTTATCTTTTTAACTCATACATAAATTTATTTTAATAAATAAAAAATTAATTTCATTATATATATATATATATATATATATATATATATATATATATATATATATATATATATATATATATATATATATTATAAGTTCTTACACGAAGTACGATGAATATGGTCCCAATCTCTTTATTTATTATTTGTGATGTGTGAAAATGAAGTAGGCACAATCAGTGTCCCAAGTAGGTGCAATGAAAACTACGAAGGGTATCTTTCTTTGTGATAACATAGCAGACATGAACCATTCAAAAACAAACAATAGAATATCTTCAGACGCGCTTCCAAGGAACCGATTCTATTTTATTCTCCAGTTTTTCTTTTATAATTGTTTGAATCAAGGGAACGAAAGATGAATTTAAGAAAAAAAATAATTATTTGAATTAATATATATATATATATATATATATGAAAGAAAATGTTTTTAAATAATTTGATGGATATAAATGATAAAAAAATATTTTAATAAAATATTTTTTTTAAATATTCTTTAAGTAAAAATAGATTACCTGCGCTAAAAAAAATATTAAAAACAAATCCACACCCAGCAATTCAAAAAGCATAATATATTTCAAAGTTTTCTGGGGGTTGCTGCGACTAAAATTTAATTTCATCGGTAACGTATTTCAAAAGCATAATATATACAATGTAAATATCAGATTTTAACTTAATATCTCTTAATATTCAACAAACAAAAAATTATCAATGAACTTCACATTGTAATAAACAAAAAATTAGATGTTTAATCATAATATACAGTCAAACTGATCATTGAAATGAAATAATAAAATAATTCTTAAATTAATTGATGATTTGTAATTTTAAAATTTATTTCATTATACTTTTGAAGCACAAAATGAGTTAATAATATATAATTTCTTGAACTATTTTAACATTTCATTAATTCCAAAAACTAATTTAACCTACGATCACAATTTTGAAAACTAAATAACTAGTTGAACGAATTTAATTGTTAATCATTGTTAGTTGCGTGCTTCACAGACCATGAATCAAACGTTGCAAGGAATTCCATGGGCAACGTGTTTCACGTTAACTACTAATACTTATCCCATGGATGTTCTCATGTCACCAAAGACATTGCTTGTGTTAAGGGGAAAATCATAACCAGGTCGAACTGCCGCAAAAAAAATGTTTATTCAAATAATTTTTTATTTTTTTAAAAAAATTTAAAAATTATTTAATAACTGTTTTAATAAAACAGTTTTTTTTTGCTTTTTATTTTTTAAAATTTAAATATAAAATTAATACAAATATTTTTATTTTTATTAATAAATACCAACGTTTTTACTAATTATATTAAATTATTATTTTTATTATAAATTCATTTAAATTAATTTTTGTAAAAGAGTAAGAGAAAAAAAATTGAAAATATAAATATCTTTTTTATTATTGTTAGATTAATAAAAAAGGGTTGTGAAACAATAATTTGTTTATATTGCCCGTGTATCTATGCTAAGAAAAAGTACATGTCCATTCGATTATGCTCAACTTGCTATAGATAAAAATATAACAATACTCATACATGTAAATATTCAACTTTAGCTTCTTAGGATATGTGAATCAACCAAAAAAAGTTCGTTTAATTCTATATTATGGAGCCAAGACTACTTCAAACGAATGTAAGAAACATTTTCTATATAGATTATTTTAAATTATCATTGAAGTAATAACTTTTATTTATTATACTGATTTTTTATATAATTTTTCTTGCACTCTCTTTGTTTAGATAAATTTTGAAGTCTTATATATAAAATAAATAAATAAAGAATATATATTAATATATACTTTTAATATTTTAAATTAAAAGTGATATTATTTATTCTTATATCTATCCTTTACTTTGAGTATCATTTAACTTCTTATCTAATTTATTTCCTTTATTTTGTTAGTGTTAGTTACTTTATGCTTTACGTGTCAATAACTATTCGTATTTTATAAGATGTACTGGGTCAATTGTTTCCTTATTTTATGTCTCCTATTATGCTGCAGTAACAGCAGTAAAACTGTTATTCTATTTTGAGTCTCTAGGTTATAAAAACCAATGCCTTCACACTTGAATAATAGACTGAGTTTTACGCATATACTGAATTATAACATTTTTGGATTTTTATAGGTTTTCTTTTTGGGCTTGCTTAAGTTACTTATTATAAGATTCTACTATTTGTTCTTGTGTTTAAGTAGAGGGGGAACCAACCCCAATATCAAAATTAAAATAATATGTTTTTTAAAATAACAAAATGAAAAAAAAATATTTTAATTTTATAAAAAAATGTTAAACTTGAAGGCATGACTTATGGAAGCCTCTTACCTTCATAAACTAATTAAAATTAAATATTTATTTAATTATAAATGTATTAATAGAACTATTAATTAAATTTTTAATATATTAAATTTTTAATAATATATAATATGATCAAATAATATTATATTATATAAAATAAAAAATTATTACATTATTCATTTAAATTTTGTAATCAAATTTCCTATTAAATTCTATTAAAATAAAATAAAAATTTAATATATATATATATATATATTTAAAATTATAAATATAAAAAAATTATTTATTTAAATAAAAATAATCCTTAAAATAATATTTTTCTTATATTTTATTATTTTCTCTTATATATACATAAAAGTTAAAAGTTAAAGGTAAAAAATAACTAATTTCTTTACCATTTCCCTTAAGACGAAATAAAATATTTGTTTCCCACTAATTTACGTCTCACTTTAATTACTAATGTTATAAATAATACAAACAAAAATTATTAAAATAAAATCTTTATTAATTTAGTTATCTAATTAGTTTGATCTACACAATTTTATTATAGAAAATAATTTCTTTAACAAATAGTTATTTTTCTATATTATAATAATAATAATAAATTATTATTATTATGATTATTTTCTGTTTTTATCCATCCTTATTTTTATTTATTTATTATTTTCATTGTTTACTCGTTATTTTTCTATTTTTCCTCTTACTGTCTTTTATTTTTTATTTCATTTTATTATTCTATTTAAAAAATACTATATTAAAATTAAATAAAAATATATTAAAATATAGTTTTTAAATAATTTTTAAAAATAATAAAATATTTATTTTAAAATGCTTTTATTAATTTTTTTTAAATTACTTAATCCAATTAAGCATAATTATTTAACTTAATTATAACTAGATACGTTATTAAATAAAAAATAATTTTAATTTATAAATATTTAAAATTTTTTTAATTAGATGAATGATTAATTTTATATGATTGAATAACTTTAAATTGATTATTTACTGTTAAAGAAAATAATATTATAAAAATTAACCAACGGTAATTTATTATCAGATATGTCTGTAAAACAATATTACGTATACAGTAAATGTGTAGTGTTTCTTTTTTCATTTTTTATCAATTTTAAATTTCTAAATTTTCATAAAAAAAGGAATATATATATATATATATATATATATATATATATATATACCAAAACATTTTCTATATTTTTCTCTTTCTCATCACCCTCATTTTCTCCGACTGCTCTAAAACCCACCGCCACTGAAAAACCCAAAATCCCGAGCAAGAGGAAAACACGCAACCATGAGACTCAGTTACTGAAGACGAAATGCGTAGTGAGTCACATCCTTTATTTTCTGTTCATGTTTTGGTTTCGAATTGTTAGAATTTCAAAGAATTACTTCTCAGAAGTTTCGGTTTTCAGTTTAGTCATTTGATGTGCTTCTGCTCCTTATATGTTTTTTTTTCCCCTTTTTTTATTATATTAACTCATTTTTCCGCTTTCATAGCTTCATTACAACCAATCGTTTATGGATATTCCGAACCAACATTAAGGTTACCAGAAAAAATAGTAATTTTTTTAAGAATTATTTAAAAAATAAAATCTGGGTGATTATTAATCTGCTGACTTTGTACACAAAAGTTTAATTGTTATGCAGTGACATTATTAAGTCGTTTCATACTAATATCCAATTAGAAATGACCAAACGCCTTTTAAGATAGTTTTGGTAAAAGTCAACAAACTTAGCATACACGTACATTTATGATTGAATTTAGTGTAAAAGTATAAAACTGCCTTACATTGCAAGTGCAAAACCAATTTTCTCTTGTACACAAATAATGCATTATGAAACTCATGGTTTCTGTTTGGTTTTTATTCTTTCAGAAACAAAGTATGTAATATTTTTGTTAAAAGTAATATTTTCCTATCTTATATGTCATTCTTTCTTTTATCTTATATTTAGTTTCATTATGCATCAAATAAGAAACAAAATCTCTGTCTCCTGTTCTAATTTAGACTTGTTCCATATGGATTTTTCCTGTGATTTCAGAAGAATATATTGAGATTCTCTTTCCTTTTATTCCCTCTGATATATTTTTTTCTTTTTCAAGCAAAACATTTTTATTCTTAAAAATGTCTGAACTAAACTTCTCTTGATCTCTATATTGGATACTGGGACTCGTTAGTTTGATTGCCGTTTATGCAATACATTAAACTTTCTATATTCACTGTATTTGATACCATATATTATGTAGACTTATAAATGGAACGTTGGAGTGGAGTTTTGAGAGTCCCACTTCACCCTAACAGCAGGACATTCCATAGGGTTGGTGCATCTCTCTGCCTTTCCCCGGAAACCAGAACACTGTGTGTAAGTTAACTCCTTAAGCTGGAACCACATTACTTATATATAACCATTGAGTTTTACTTCAGATCAACCAAAACTGGATCAGTTGCTTACAATATATCAGTTTTTTAATTGTGATTTAGCTTAGGGACGTAGCTTAGCATTGTTTTTAATAGAAGTAGAAAATCATGCAATATAATGAATGCAAGTAATTTGAATTTCCTTTAGCAATGGACTTACTGAAAATGGAAGCATATCATGGCATAGTAGTGCTTTTTATGTGTGCATGAGTAGAAATCAGTTAATCATTTAATTGTACTCATTGAAAATAATAAATCGTAAGCATTTTCTTTTTCTGGCAGATTGGCATCTTTTGGTTACCAAAACTGTAGTTGATTTTGTGAACTGAGGGATTTGTGTGTAAAGGTTTACACTATTTTGAAAATGTAAAATAGAACATTTTACTGTGGTTGCAACTTCAAATTCAGAATTCCCTGTTTCATTTTCATGGATAAAGATGTTTTGGACTATGGTTTACCACCTTCCCTTCTGCACACCAAACATTATTTACCTGACATTTTTCTGATTTATTCCAGGTACCTATAGCCAATGCTATATTTTTCTGCGGTGACAGAGTTGAAGGGACTGGTAACCCAGTGATTGAAAGGCTATCAAATTTACAGAAATTGTCTGAAATTATTGTGTCCAAATTTGGTTCTTCCATCAATGCTTGGGTTATTGAGGCTTCCATTTTTAATGGACCTTTTGCTGTTTATAAGGACTTCGTACTGTCTATGAATCAATATGGAGAGCCAAGGTCATACCATCCAAATGGTTTCCCTGCATCTACATCAACGGTGTTGCTCTTATCTAGTTGCCTTGAAGAAGTATGATCCTCATCTTAAATGCCAGGCAGGCATGCCAACTGCTTGCAACTTAAAGTTTCATCTTGACTGTAGTAGTTATTCTCATAATCTAACCTTACTAACCATATGAGGCCAAGCAAAATCTTTAGCAAGTGTATTAAAAATCCTAAAGTTCTTGTTTCTTCTCTAATTTAATGATTATAAATAAAAGGCATGAAAGCAATATGCTACCTGAGTGTATATATCACTAGTGTTTGTAATAGTTAAACTAAAAACACTTCTTGTTTATGTCTGTTTGCAACTTGTAATTATCTCTTGCACTGAATGCTCTCCATGTTTTGAATTTCTTGTAATGCAGGCAAAAAAAGTAATTTTAGGAACGCAAGTAGATTCAAAGTCTGGCTGTACTCCTTCATGTTCTCTCTCTCATCCCAAGACATTCATCCTTGGATTTAGCAAGGGTGGAATTGTGCTTAACCAGATAGTTACCGAGCTTGGATTCTCAGATATTGGTTCTATTGCGAATTCACCTGATGTGGGATCTGAGGATATTTATGTTGTACCTAGAACGAAGGAAGACTTACTGAACAGCATCAGCGATATTCATTATGTTGATGTTGGTCTGAACACTTCTGGGGCATACTTAACTAACCATGATGTGTTTGAGAGAATCTCCAAAAGGCTCATGCAAGAAGCTCCTCAACTCCGTTTTATCCTTCATGGAACACCAAGACAATGGAGTGACAAGCATCGGGACTGGATACGGAATGAAAAGGACAAAATGCTGTATCTGCTTGAATCCGAAGTCCCTAAGAGTGCGGGAAAAATAAAAGTATTCTCGAGGTATTATTTTGCTGAAATGCCTCCAAGTATGCAGATGCACTTTGAAATAATAGAAAGTTTAGACGTAAGTTAGTACTTAATACTTGATAGGTGAAAAATTTATTAATTATCATAATGGGTGTAATTAAACTACATTGTGTTCTTCTTGAATGTTCAAAAGAACACACATAGTTTAGTTACATTTATCCTGATAATTATGACATTTTTCAGTGGACTAGAAGCACTAACTTACGTCTGGAGAACTATATGGGTTTCATAAAGCCTTGAAGCTTTTGAGATTAAGAACAGTAAGATGATGGACGATCAGATTAATATTATAATTTTGAAATTGGATTGAGATAGAATTCAAGTTAATTTGAAGAGGTTTTACTTGTGCAAAAGAATAGTTTTCTGAAGGAGCAAAAAATTCAAGATGACTTCATTGTGAAGCTATGTTTAGAAGAATTTCAGAATGAGAGAGTTTTCAACAGTTATGCAGACTAATTGTTAGTTCTTTTCAGACTTCAGTTTGAGTCACTGTTGTATCTCAATTCCTTTGTTATTTACACTATTTTCCCTTCTATCCTATAAATTCCCTGACTAGGTATTCAAGACTTCAATCTTGCTGTTTGATGCGCACATTCTTTTGAATGTAAATTAAATTTCAGTATAAGATAAGTTTGACCATATTACTCATGCTTAGCTGAAAAGGCCATCCAAATAAGAGGCATGTTAAGAATAAATAAACGTCTAATTATTACTTTTGCTTTTATGAGATACCAAAGAGCAATGAAATTTTTGTTGGGAGTGTGCACTAAATTGTGTATTGGTTGAGGTGTTAAAAGTAAAAATTCTCCCGAATGCTGTAGATAATAGATTGGTAATCTAAGTAAAGGCTTGTCTCATATGCTAGAAGATTTAAAGACTGTATCGGTAGATTTAGGATTAATCAAGGTCATTCTTAACCTATATGCTGTTTTACTTCGTCATAGCCTAATTAACAGAAAAATAAGGGGGATTATACCTGATTTCTTCATAATAAGGAAGATAGAGATGAGATGAAACTCAACCCATTGATTTGTGTTTCTTAATTTATGTTGCTGACCTATATGTGGGACATCTAAGAGCAAAGACCAATAGGTAGAAGTTAGGATGCACAATTCTATATAAATAAAATAGAAAATATAAATTACTATATCATTTAAAAATTTAATTCAAGAATATAATTTGTACTTTTCAAACATTGTCAAAAGTTAAAGTTCAACATGATTCTATTTTGACAAAAAAAGTGAAGTTCCAGGCACGCTAGGCCATTAGGCTGTGGAAGAAGTAGCTTGCAATCCCTCCACTGTTGGGAGAGGAGGTGGTGGTTGCTCTGTGAAACCAGCCTCACGCTGTGCCCTCAGCCTTAAGGAGACTTATACCTAAGTCTTCACTTAAGTCCCCAGACTCAACTCTCAACTTGGAGTGGACAGACTAACTTGTTGCAACCACAACCCAACCCAACAAGCCAGTGTTGTTCCATCACATTAGTGCCCCCACTTCGGTCACAAGCTGGAGTGACTCAGCTCGGCAATCTACATCCCTTGTGAGTATGATTATGAATACATTGTTGTTTATGCCTCTTTTGGATATGGGACACAAGTATGAAAAAGGTTTTGCATTTTAACACTAACAATTTCAAAGAGCTTGACCTTTTTTTACTTTTGAGTGGACGAAATATAGAATAATTGGATTAATTTGAAGTAAAGAAAATAGATCTTCATTTGTACCTTACGCTCTGTTATAAAGTAGTTAGATGCTTGTATTCCTACGTGTGGAAGCAAAAATACAGAGAAGTGAGCCTACTAAACTAGATGTGTTGGACAGTGCTTGGCTTTAATTAAAATATAGTACCTGTGATCTTTCTCTGTAGCTTTTTATTGTTTACAAAATATGCTTTCATTGTCATTTCAGAATATGATGAATTTTTCAGTGCTTAAGTTAGTCCCTTGAAGTAAGGCTTTTACTTCACGTAATCCAATTGTGGACAAGTTCTCTTACTACAACTATCACACTCTTTTAATTTGTTTTCTAGGCTTAGCTTTATGTGTGTAGCTTGAGAAATTTTGTTTTTTACAAAAGTAGAACTTCTTAGAATTGAATGAATTCAAGTTGTTTGGACTTCCTGAAAATGAAATGATATCATGGCTTAAACTTTTTATTTGTGCATCAGATACACAGTGTAAACGTGGTGAACATTTATTTCTCGTGGATTGGCTAATTTTGGATATTGCCAAACTGTAGTTGAATTTGTAAAATTGAAATTTATCAGATGTATGAAGGTACCAAGCACTTCAGAGAAATACAATACAAACAAATAATAAGAAAAACCACATCAATTAATGTTACAATTTTTGGTGAGAATTATCAATTCACAAGCAATGGCAGTAGTGCAAAGCAAAGGCAATGCTTGAAAGCCCTAATAGCAAGCTATTATAATGGACCCTCTCCTTTAAAAAATTAATTTAATATCTTGTGGACCATTGACCCTCTTCCTTAATAAATTAAATTTATTTAATTTCATATTTTGTGAACTAATGGTCCACGTATCAAATATTAAATTGATAAGAACAAATACTACATTTGATCTTGGCCAAAAGGCCAAGAAAGGTATATTTTTAATATTATCATTGTTTAGTTTTTATAGTCTAAACTCTAAATGCTTGCTAGAGTCCTGATAAATGTGACACTTTGTCAGTTGTGTAAGATGTTCCAAGAATGCATATAGTTGCAACTCTCTGCCTTTCTCTAGAACCACGACTCTGAGTGTATGTTAACTCCTCTGAATATGATTTGGATTTACTTCCAAGACACTGGATTACTAGCTACAAAACCCTCTTCTGCACAAACGGATCATATTCATCATCTGCACAAAATTTCTGGACCAATCTTAGATGTTACACAAAATATTGAAGGTTTACTTGGAAAATGATATATCTAACTAATACTAGCTAGATATATCCTATGTTGTTAGTATTTTCATTGTCCTCCTATTGCTTATTATTAGGCTTCTCTCAGGTATTAAAGTATATAAAATATTCACTAGGAAAAAGGTCTTTTCCTTCCTGCATCAGATTGAAACTCACATTTTACACAGATTCAGATTGGAGCTCCTGTGTTGACTGTAGAAGATCTACTTTTGGTTTCTGTTTTTTCTTTGGACAATTTATTATCCTGGAAAAGCAAGAAATAATCTAAGGAATCTAGATCATCATCAGAGACACAGACACAATATAGATGTATGGTTTTGGCATATTGTGAAGCTCGATTGATTGTATAACTTTTACAATATTTTGGAACTTCCTCACCATTTTCATTTGTACTGTTTTGTGAGTCAGCTAAAGTAATTAGCTGCTAATCTTGTTTTTAATGAAATTAGCAAGTATATTAAAATTGATTATCACATTGTGAGATAAAGTTCAATAAGGTTCTCTTCATTTGATGCCTATCACTTCTAAGGAACAGTACAACTTTTACTTCATCCTCGATTGGATCCGTTCTGGTATTATAACTCATAGTATTTTTGTGTTTTAGCTTTGGTAGGTGCTTATATTTTTTCTTTTGACAAAAATAGATAGTCAAGCAATGGAATGAATGCAAGTTGTTTGAACTTCTTTGGAAAATTTGCTAGACACAGCAAGCCTGGCAGCACAACCCGTCAAGCCTAAGTGTGGGTTTGCTAAACAATCTAACAATTAACCAATTGCATATACACAATAATTTATTATTAAAGATGTGTGTTACGTATACAGTATTTTTTTTTATCAATTTTAAATTTCTAAATTTTCAAATAAAAAAAGTATATTAACGAAGAAATCTTCCAGATTTTCCCATTTAGCATGTCCTTTATTTTCTCCTAATGCTCCAAAACTCACTGCCACGGAAAAACAGAGAGAGGAAGAAATGAAACCACGAGAATCAAATAATGAAGACGAAAAGTATGGAGACTCAACCCATTGGTATGCGTTTCTTAAATAAAGGTGAACTGTTTTTCTTTTCTTTTTTTTATAAATCATTGGGGCAATGTACACATAGACTAATGATAATTTTAACTGCTTATTAATTTATGTTGCAGATCAAGGAGAATGGACCTATACGTGGGACAGGTAAGTGCTTAAAAACATCCGATCACTCCAAGATCAGCCATTTCAAACACCTGCAATATGCTCTTTTTAAACTTATCAATTTCGTCAGTCAATATCATCACCTGTAATTAGCAAATCATGAACATATAGTAACACAATTTTCTTCCCATTGCCACAGTCATTGACATAAAGAGTAGGCTCATTTTGACTCCTACTAAAATTATTTTGCAAAAAATGTGAGTCAATTTTATTGAACCAAACTCTTGGAGCTTGTTTTGACCCATACAAGGTTGTGTGAAGCCTATAAACTTTATCTTCATGACCAACAACAATGAAACCATTAGGATGCTCAACATAAATTTCTTCTTTCAAAACACTATTTTAGAATGTTGATTTCACATCCAAGTGAAAGATTTTTCACCTGTATTAAGCTGACAAAGCAACAATTAATCTAATTATTTCATGCCTAGCATAGGCACAAATGTATCACCATAATCAACTTTAGCCATTTGAGAATATCCCTTCACAACAAGTCTAGCTTTATGTTTGTGAATAGAACCATAAGGATGTAACTTTGTTCTGTAAACCCATTTTACACCAATCACATGTTTGTTATTGGGCCTTGAAATGAGTTCCCAAGTACTATTTTTGTTAATCATAGCTAGCCTCTTCCTTCATTGCATCATTCCATTCTGTTTGCATTGAAGCTTCTTCAAAACAAGAAGGTTCATTGATCACAAAACTTCATTTTTCATAAATTTCAGCCAAAGATTTGGTTTTGAGCACTGGAGAATCCAATTCATCAATATGACTTTCATCTGTCCTTGTAGCCTGCTGTTGTTCAACCTTCGTACTTCTTTGAATTTGATTATTTTCTCAATCCCAATATGCTTTCTCATCAAATTAAACATCCCTGCTTATCATAATCTGTTTTGACTTGAGATTATACACTCTATAACCTTTGGAGCTTGCAGCATAGCGTAGGAAGATTCCCATTTCAGCTTTGTCATCCAATTTGGATCTTTTAGCTGCTGTAATATGAACATAGCATATTGATAAAAAGATCTTTAAGTGTTTTGCAATGGGCTTCATTTCCATCCAAGCTTCAATTAGTGTTTTCTTTTGAACAACTTTTGTGGATAGCCTATTCAAGAGATACATTGTTGTAAAAATAACTTCAGCCCAAAAGCTTTTTGGTAACTTTTTTCCTACAATCAAACATCTTGCATCTCCATAACTGATTTGTTTTTTCTTTTAGAAACTCCATTCTGTTCAGGAGTATAACTATCTGTCAATTGATGAATAATACCCCATATCTTCAGAAAACAAGTTGAATTCATTAGAAGTATACTCCTTCCTATTATCTATTATCTGATCTCAACATTTTAATTTTGCAACCACTTTGAGACTTCATCATAGCTCTAAACTTTTTAAAGACATTAAAAGTTTTAGCTTTGCTTGCCAAAAAATACACCCATGTTTTCATTCAAACTAATTGGAAAGCTATTATCACACATTTCAACATTAAGAACTTCAAAATCATTAGAATCCAAAATGGGGCAACCATTGTTTTTAAAAGAAAGTGAACATCCTTTCTTCATTAGCTAAGCAACACTAAACAAATTTTGATCAAAGCCTGGAATTAACAAGACATCATGAATAAATTTAGGACCTTTGCTAGTGTGAACAAAAATTGTACCTTTCCTTTAGTGTGAACAATTTCTCTATTTCCAAGCTTAACTTTGGTTTAAACAGCCCTATCCAAAGATGTGAAGATACTTGAATCCCATGCCATGTGGTTTGTGCAACCACTATCAACATACCATACATCCTTTGAACTTATACTGCATGATTGAGAAGCCATAAACAAGTGATCTTCAGTTTGGGGTTGCTCATCGGTGAAATTAACTTTATGCACATGTTGTGGTAGAGTTTGGTTTTGCAAATCTGCAGTACCTCTCTTTATGTCCCAACTTTTTGCAATTGTTACATTGAATTTGAGGTTTCCCCTTATACCAATAATCTTTTGACAAGTGATTTGTTCTTTTGCATGTAGTACAAGGAGGAAAAGTACCCACCATAGTTGATTCATTAAAATTCCCATCCATCTTATTTTTCCCATTTCGAACTCCATTTGTTTTATAGTTCAACTTCTTTTGATTTTTCTGAACTGGTTACTTCATCTTATGCCTAACTTTGATATTTCTCAAAAATAAATAAATATGTGCACAAATAAATGAGAAATCATCAAACCGAATGAGAGTTTTATAAAATTACAAATTGTCACAATATGAAACTAAGTCTCATTTTTGTTACATGATCCTTAAAATTCTTTAGTGGTATGTCTTTAGTCAAATAATCAACAATCATCAACTCAGTGTTAACGTGTTCAATGGTAACACGTTCTCTTATGACTAAATATTTGATGTTGATGTGCTTACTTCAACTTTCACTCTTATTATTCTTATCCAAAAATACCGCAACAGAGTTGTTACAATATAACTTCAATGGCCTAACAATTGAGTCCACAACTCTAAGTCCATATATAAAGTTCTTCAATCATACACCATGTAAAGTAGCCTCAAAACAAAAAATGAACTCAACCTCCATAGTGGAAGTAGCAGTCAAGGTTTGCCTTTTGCTGTCTAAGATCTAGCTCCACAAGCTAACATAAAAATGTAACCAGATGTGAATTTTCTAGTATCAATGCAGCCAACAAATTTTAAATCAGAATAACCTATCACCTCTAAACTATCAGTTTGTTTGTACATGAGTATGAAATCCTTTATTCCTTGAAACTCTCGTCCATCATAGTTTTGTCGTTAATAAGCGCCTCAATGAATTAAGAGAGGAAGATATATATAAACTATGCTTGACCTTGATTCGTAAGCGAAGTGAGACTCTTGAGTGTACCGGAACATTTATAAAATTAAAAAAATAAATGATTATAGGTTTTTAAGCTAGTAATGTTAAATAATTTTTAAATATATTAAATTATTAAAAAGAAAATATTAATATGTTAAGTAAAAAGAGGTTAAATACACATTAAAAAAATGTACAACATATATTAAAATTTTAAAAATGTAGAAAATGTACATTTAAAAATTAATGATGAGAACTTGTTTTACAATGTGGTCTTTTAATATTGTCTTTTGGTCTCTCTCTTCGATGGGTACTTGTTTTGGTGATGGAATGTCTATTTATTATTATTATTATCATTATATGATGTTTGTGTAGATAAAGTTGGCAATAACAATCCATGTAAGGGGTGTGCTTATATATTGATGGTGATGTCATTGAGATGGTGACAAACATATTTAATGAAGATGGAAACACATTATATAAGGGACTTATCCTAACTGAAATTGACCTGATATATTATTAAGTTGACACATATATCCGTAGAGTGAAGGTGGTTGAAAGGTAGATGACCCAACATGTAGATGTGTGGATTGTGATGTGAATTGTTCAAAAAGTTGTTCGTCGTGTTATTGTGTTTAATGTTGTTGTGGTGCACTATATTGAAAAAACAAAATACATGTAAAATTAGTATTAATAAAAATATAATTATATATTTAATATGCTATACTTACTTCATCATGTGTATCGGGTGATTGTTCAGGAAAAATATATTGTATATTATGTTGTAAATAACACTGCATATATTGCTTAATTGATCGTTTCTCTAAAATTTGATCCCTTGGACTAAGCAGTTATGATGATCGTTTCATATTGCAATATAGTTACAATGATAATTTGGTTAATATCTATTCGTTATTCCTCTCATATCTTCATCATGCATTTGATCTAGATTCGTTAGATCTTGAGGAATGTGTTGGTGAAGGTCAAATTGTCTCATAATTTAATCAACTTAATGATATTCAATGATTGCAAAACAAATGAGTAGTGTAACAACACAACTTATAAATGAAATTTTAATATTTATTAATCGTCTCAAAGTATTTTTACAAGAAGTAGTCCGCAAAATTACAATAAAAAAGTTAATAATATTTGATGGTGAATAAAAAAGTTTAATAAGTCATGCACATTACCTCTAGTAAAAGAGTTAATAATATTTGATGGTGTAATAAAAAAATTAATAAGTTTAATAAAAAATATTTGGTTGTTACAAATCAAATGTGACATGTAATATGTGTAAGTTCTTTGTGACACCACCAAATCGTTAAACTAGTTAAGACTATTAATTACATTATTTAATTACTCACATATTAATAATAATAATAATAATAAAAAATAATTTTAAAATTTATTTTAAGAAAGTAATTAGCTAATATATATATATATATATATATATATATATATATATATTATTTTTAAAGATAACTCACTTTCTCATTTTCTAGAATATTTGGAGAGAATATGTATAGATTTAAGATTAATTAAGGATGATTTTTCCCTTATTATTTTCTTTCATTGAAACTTAACTAATAGACGAAAAAATAAACCCAATTTTTTTATTAGAAAAATGAGGATATAAATCACATTAAACTCAATTTATTAATTTGTGTTTCGTAAGTAAAAGTGCACTGATTTTTTCAATTTTTTTTATACTAATTATAACTTTAATTTCTCTTAATCTATGTCTTTTAAAGACAACTCATTTTCTAATTCCATAAAAGATTTGAAAACAACATTCATAGATTTATAATTAGTCTTGTCCATGTGTTTTTTTTTCTAAGAGTAAAATAAGGGGAATTAAACCTTATTTATTCATAAAAGATATTATTTAAATCACAGTAAAATTAATCCATTGATTCATCTAGGTAAATAAAGATACATTATTTCTTCAAATTTTATTTTCTAAATTATCATTATATTCTATACATAGACTAATTATAACTTTAATTATTCATAATTTATTTTAAAGAGACTAGAGTATAAGAGATGTAAGTCTAAATACCTATAATAAAACTAACGTAAATAATAATATTTTAATATTTTTTATTTATTAGACATTATTATAAGTCATCTCAACTATTGATTCGTGTTTTGTAAATAAAGATTTATTTTTTTAATTTTTTTTATAAATTATAATAATATTATATACATCCACTAATAATACGCAAACAATACTATTTTAATTCTTTTTCTTTTTATTATACATTAGTATAAATAAGATGGAATTTATAAATTTTTTTATATCATTTAAAAATTGTGCAAAAGTAAAATTCAAATATAAATACGAGTGCAGTTGTTTTTTTCCTTAAAAAAGTAAAAAAAATGTGACGGTCCAGGCAGGCTAGGCTCACCCGACCATTTGGGGTTGTGGAGAAAGTAGCCTGCAATCCCTCCACCGTTGGGAGAGGGAGGTGGTCGCTGCTCTGTGAAACCAGCCTCACGCTGTGCCCTCCACTCTAAGAGACAAGAGAGCAAAGTCTTCACTAAGGTCTCCAGACTCAACTCTCAACTTGGAGTGGACAAGCTAACATGTTCCAACCACAAACCCAGCCTAGGAAGGCTCAGTGCTGTTCCATCAAATTAGGGCTCCCACTTGGGTCACAAGCTGAAGTGACTCAGCTCAGCGATCTACCACCACTGTGAGTATGGTTATAAACACATTGTTGTTTTTTTCTCTTTTGAATATGGGACACAAGTAAGACCAGGTTTGCATTTTAGCACTAGCAATTTCAGAGAGATCGTGCCTTTCTCTACTTTTGCGTGGATGAAATATAGAAAAAATTGGATTAATTAGGAGAAAAGAAAATGGACTTTAATTTCTACTTTATGCTCTGGTATGAAGTGGATAGATGCTTGTATTTCTACATATGTATGCAAAAACACAGAGGAGTGAGCCTGTTAACTCTGTGTTGGACAGTTTTGCTTGAATTAAAAATATAATACATGTGATAAATATTTTTTTATTGTCATTTCAGAATATGATGAATTTTTCTGTGCTTAAGTTAATACCTTTTCAAAGTAAGTTAGATGCTTGTATTTCTACATGTGGATGCAAAAACACAGAGAAGTGAGCCTATTGCAAAAAGTCGAACATATTACGATTGAGAGAATGCAATTGTTTGGACTTCCTGAAAATGAAATGATATCAGGGCTTAAACTTTTTTATTTGTGCATGTGAAGAAATCGCTTAATCATTTGCTACAAATGATTCGTGTTCAGTGATGATCATATACTTCTTATGAATTAGCTAGTTTTTGGTATTGTCAATCCGTAGTTGAATTTGTAAATTGAATCTTATCCGAAGGTTTACTATATTGATTGATGTAATAAGGTATCGAACACTTTAGAATCAAATTTATCATTTCCCAACAATTGCAAGAAAAACTTTATAATAAATAACAAGCTAAACCTCTAAGAGCAAAGTTAAAAGAACAAACAAAACAAATACAACACTACACTACAGAAAAATATTGTTTCATTTTATTACAAAATATTGAACTGATTTAGATGGGATGCACCAGGCCCTAACAGTGGTCCAAAGCAAAGGCGACGCTTGAAAGCCCCAATCACAGGCTATTATGATGAACTCTTTCCCCTAAAATATTAATTTAATATTATGCCAACCAATTGGCCATTAAATTGATAAGAATATATACTAAAGTCGAGGAATGTATGTTTTGAATAATACAAGTGTTTAGTTTGGAACAGTACTTTTACTTCATTCACAATCTGATCCATTTTTCTACTGTTTTTTATTATAACTGTTTCGGAAAAGTACTTTTACTTCATCCATTGTACTGTTTTTTATTATATCTGTTTTGGAAGAGTACTTCTATTTCATCCACAATCTGATCCATTTTTGTGCTGTTTTTTTGTGTTTTAGTACTTCATCCGCAATCTGATCCATTTTTGTACTGTTTTTTGTGTTTTAGCTTTAGTACATATGCAGTTTAGATTTCTTTTGACAGAAATAGAAAATCATGCAATGGAATGAATGCAAGTTGTTTGAACTTCTTTGGGAAACTGGTGTACCCCAGATAAATTTGGTAACACAGTCTTACAAACTTAAATAATTTTTATGTTAATAAATAGTGTAAGCAAATAACGATGAATCCACTTATAAATATAAACCTTTCTTATTGAATTAAATAAAATAATGTAAGCAAATAAGAATAAATCTACATATTTAAACTTTGTTAGTGGGATGCACCAAGCTCTTGTTGAAGTGCAATACAAGGGTTACAAAACTTATTCTCTCTGCAGCTACTCATCAATGGGGATAAAAAAACATATAAACCATTTCCATTCGAACTGTTTTGTGAGTCAGCTAAGTACTTAGCTGCTAATCTTGTTTTTCATGAAATATGCAAGCACGCTAAAATTTATTTTCACATTGTGAGATAAAGTTTTATCAGGCTCTCTTTATTTGATGCCTATCACCTTCAAGGAACAGTACAACTTTCATTTCATCCACAATTGGATCCATTTTGGTATTATAACTTCCATAGTCTTTTTGTTTTTAAGCTTTGGTAATATATTTTTTCTTTTGACAAAAACAGAAAATCATGCAATGGAATGAATGCAAGTTGTTTGACATCTAACATGATACCAAATATTATGTAGACTAATAAATGGAAGGTTGGAGTGGAGTTCTGAGAGTCCCACTTCACCCTGACAGCAGGACATTCCATAGGGTTGGTGCATCACTCTACCTTTCTCCAGAATCCAAAACAATGTAAGTTAACTCCTTAAACTGGAACTACATTTCTTATAGAGACAACAATTGAGTTGCTTATTATATATCAGTCTTATTCATGATTTAACTTCATTATGTTTTTACAACAGTAGAAAATCATGCAATATAATGAATGCAACTTATTTGAGTTTCCTTTAGCAATGGACTTACTGATGATGGAAGCCTATTATGGTATAATAATGCTTTTTATGTGTGCATGAGTAGAAGTCAGTTAATCATTTTTTTTTATTCATTGAATATAATAAAAGGTAAACATTTTTTTCTGGCATCTTTACCTGAAATTTTGTGAACTGACAGATTTATGTATGAAGTTTTACACTATTCTGGAAAATGTAATATAGAACATTTTAACGTGGTTGCAAGAACAAATTCAGAATTCCCTGTCTCATTGATATTTTCGAGCATGTATATGATTTACTTTCTGTGGTGACAGATTTGAAGGGACTAGTAACCCCGTGATTGAAAGGCTATCAAATTTACAGAAACTGTCTGAAATTGTTGTGTCCAAATTTGGTTCTTCCATCAATACTAGGGTTATTAAGGCTTCCATTTTTATTTTGCTGTCTCTAAGGACTTCATACTGTCCTTGAATCAATGCGGAGAGCCAAAGTCATAACATCTTATTGGTTTTCCCACATCTGCATCAACGGTGTCGCTCTTATCTAATTGCCTTGAAGAAATATGATTTTTTTCTTATCTTAAATGCCAGGCAGGCATGCCAACTGCTTGCAACTAAAATTTCCATCTTGACCGTAGTAGTTATTCTCATCATTTAACCTTACTACCATATGAGGCCAACCAAAATGTTTAGCAAGTGTATTACATATCCTAATCAAGTTTCCTATATAAAAAGCATGACACCAATATGCTACATGACTGGAGATATCACTTATGTGTTGGTAATAGTTAAACTAGAAACAGTCACTGTTTATGTCTTGCACTGAATGCTCTCCATATTTTAAATTTCCTGTAATGCAGGCAAAAAAATTCATTTTATGAACACAAGTGGATTCAAAGTCTGGCTGCACTTCTTCATGTTCTTTCTGTGAGCCCAAGACATTCATCCTTGTATTTAGCAAAGGTGGAATTGTCTTAACCAGATAGTTACCGAACTTGGATTCTCAGATATTGGTTCTAATGCCGATTTACCTGATGTGGGATTTGATAATTTTTATGACGCACCTAAAATGACGCAAGACTTACTGAACAGCATCAGCGATATTCATTGTGTGATGATTTTGGTCTGAACACTGTTGGGGCCTACCTAACTAACAATGATGTGTTTGAGAGACTCATGCAAGAAGCTCCTCAACTTGTTTTATCCTTCATGGAACACCAAGACAATGGAGTGACAAGCGACGTGTATAAGAAATGAAGAGGACAAAATGCTGCATCTGTTTAAATCTGAAGTCGCTAAGAGTGTCACAAAAATTAAAGCACTCTCGAGGTATTATTTATTTTGCCGATAAGCCTCCAGGTATGCATATGCACCTTGAAACAATAGAAAGTTCAGACATAAGTTAGTATTCTACATTTGGTGAAAAATTCTTAATTATCATGATTAATGTAATTAAACTGCATTGTTGTGCTTTAATGTTCCAAATAACAAATGTAGTTTAGTTACATTATCCTGATAATTGTGACATTTTTCGGTGGACTAGAAGCACTAACTTGCGTCTGGAGAAATCTATGGATTTCATAAAGCCGTGAAGCTTTTGATATTAAGAATAGTATGAGGGAAGTACAGATGAAGATTATAATTTTTAAAAATTGGATCGAGATAGAATTCAAGTTGATTTGAAGAGGTTTTACATGTGCAAAAGAATAGTTATCTGAAGGAGCAAAAAATTCAAGATGAATTGATTGTGAAGATATGTTTAGATGAATTTCAGAATGAGAGTAGAGTTTTCAACAGTTATGCAGATGAATCGGTAGTTCTTTTCAGATTTCAGTTTGAGTCACTTTTGTATCTGAATTCCTTTGTGATTTAGACTACTTCCCCTTCTATCCTATAAATACCTTGACTAAGTATTCATGACTTCAATCCTAGCTGTCCGATGGGCACATTCTTCCGAATATAAATTAAATTTCAGTATAAGATAAGTGCAAAAACCAATAGATAAAAGTTATGCTGCACACAAACAATACGATATTTCAATTCTTTTTTATTTATTAGATATTAGTATAAATAAAATATAAATTACTATGTCATTTAAAAATTTAAACAATAACATACTTTTTACTTTTCAAACATTGTCCAAAGTAAAATACAAATATATATATATATATATATATATATATATATATATATATATATATATCAGTGCAGAAGATTGATGTCTAGATATAAGATATGAAAGTTCAAAAACCAATGATAGAATTATGAAACACGTAACCAAAAATATTTCAATTCTTTTTTATTTATTAGATATTTAAATAAATAAAATGGAAATTATAAATTCCTATATCATTTAAATATTGAATCAAGAATATACTTTTCACTTTTCAAATACTATCAAAAGTAAAATTCGAATATAAATCAGTACATTTGGTTTTTTACTTTAAAAAAAGTGACGGTCCAGGCAGGCTAGGCTCACCCGACCATTTGGGGTTGTGGAGGAAGTAGCCTGCCGTTCCAATCAAGCTAACGTGTTCCAATCACAAACCCAGCCTAGGAAGGCACAGTGCTGTTCCATCAAATTAGGGCTCCCACTTGGGTCACAAGCTGAAGTGACTCAACTCAGCAATCCACCACCATTGTGAGTATAGTTATAAATACACTGTTGTTTTTTTTTCTCTTTTGAATATGGGACACAAGTAAGAGAAGGTTTGCATTTTAGCACTAACAATTTCAAAGAGCTCGTGCCTTTCTCTACTTTTGCGTGGATGAAATATAGAAAAAATTGGATTAATTAGGAGAAAAGAAAATGGACCTTAATTTCTACTTTATGCTCTGGTATGAAGTGAGCCCTATTAAACTGTGTTTGACAGTTTTGCTTGACTTCAAATATAATACATGTGATTTTTCTCTGCAGCTTTTTATTATTTACAAAATATCTTTTTATTTCCATTTCAGAATATGATGAATTTTTCAGTGCGTAAGTTAATCCCTAGAAGTAAGGCTTTTACTTCACATAATCCAATAGTGTACCAGTTCTCTTACAACAACTATCACAATATTTTAACTTGTGTTCTAGCTATGCTTTATGTGTGTAGCCTAACCATTTTTCTTTTACAAAAGTATAACATCTTACAATTGAATGAATGCAAGTTGTTCGGACTTCCTGAAAATGAAATGATATCATGGCTCAAACTTTTTTATTTGTGCATGCGAAAGAAATTGGTTAATCATTTGGTAAACATTGCAAGTATTCAGTAGTGAACTTTATTTCTCTTGGATTGGCTAGTTTTGGGTATTACCAAACTGTAGTTGAATTTGTGCATTGAGACTTGTCGGCAGGTTTAGTATATTGATTGATATAAAAAGTTACCAAACACTTTAGAATCAGAATGGAATGCAATACTGAATAATAAGTATAAAAGACAGCAATGAATGTCAAAAACATTAGTGAGAATTATCATTTCACAACTGGTGTAAGATACAACTTTCATAAGTTAAGAAACCACAAGAAGAATACAACACCACGATACAGAACACTACATTTTCATTTTATTAATTACTATCAGAGCTTCAGATGAGACTTTATCGTTGTTTCAGATGCTCCAAGAATGCGGAGTTACAGCTCCTCTCCTGAAATCATAACTTAGAGAACTTAAGTCAATATGTTTTGAATTTACTTCTAGTCACGGCATTACCAGCTACATAACCGGGTTCTACATTCATGGATCATATTCATCCTCTACAAAAAGATTCTGGACAGACGTTACATGTTACAAAACATAGAAGGTTTACTTAGAAGGATGATTTGTCTAACCAATACTAGGCCAGATATATCTTATGCTGTTGGTAAGCTAAGTCATCCTCTTGATTACTCTTATTATCAAACTTCTCTCATGCTATTGAAGTACGCTAGAATTTCACTACGAAAAGGACTTTTCTTTCTTGCTGTGTCAGATTCAGTTTGGAGCTCCTGTGTTGACTCTAAAATATTTACTTCCAGTTTCTGTTTTCATATGAGAACATAATATCCTAGAAAAAACATGAAACAATCTACGGTATCTATCTAGATCATCAGAGACTGTAAATCCTGTTTGTTTATGAATGAAACAAATACATTAATATTGATTGAGACAGTGAGAGATAAAGTTCAATAAGGTTCTCTTCATTGGATAGCTATCATTTCCAAGGAATTTTACTTCATCCACAGTTGGATCCGTTTTGGTACTATAACTATCATTAACTATCATAGTCTTTAGCGACATTGTGCTATAGGAAGCAAGATTTGGTAAATAGTAGTAACGAATTGGTAGGATGAACTAATTAGTAATAGAAAAGATGAAATTAAACTTTTTTTAATGTTAATTAACATTGTGCTATAGGAAGCAAGGTAAATAGTAGTAATGAATTGGTAGGATGAATTATTAATTAGTAATAGAAAAGATGATTGAAAGAGGTGTATATGAAGTTATAAATTATAATGATTGAAAGAGGTGTATATGAAGTTATAAATTATAATGATTGAAAGAGGTGTATAATGAAGTTATAAATTATAATGATTGAAAGAGGTGTATAATGAAGTTATAAATTATAATGATTGAAAGAGGTGTATAATGAAGTTATAAATTATAATGATTGAAAGAAGTGTATATGAAGTTATAAATTTAAAGATAGCAAATTTAAGATTAAGAATGAGTGCTCTTGGCCATAAGTAATTAAGTAATTAAAATGTTTTGATAAAATGAATTAGTAACGTGAAAAATGAATAATAATAATAATTAAACTGATTTGATAGGTTGCACCAATCTCTTGTAATAGTGCAACACAAGAGTGATGCTGAAATCCCAATAGCAAGCCATTGTGATGGATTCCCTCCCTAAAAAATTAATTTAATATCGTGTGAACCAATGGCCCACATATCAGATATTAAACTGATAAGAACAGATACTACACTTGATCTTAGCCAAAAGGCCGAGAAAGGTATACTTAAAAGATGTAAGTGTTGAGTTTTTATGTTCTGAATTCAATTTGCTTGTCAGAGTCCTGACAAATGTGGGACTTACTTAGGTGCATAAGATGTTGACAGGTGGGTTCAAATACTTTCTTTATATTCTTATATGGAATAATAGTTTACTCGAATATGTGTTGTTTCTTTTCATAAACTTCCAAGTTTAGTTTTGAATACCTCAAAATTGGTCAAAGAGAGCCTTTGAAACAAATCAGTTGCTGAACCATGACAAGCTTGAAACTTTGTTTAGTATCTTCTAAAAAAAATTATGCTTGTTATTTTGTATCAGTGCAGCTACTTTTGTCTGGATTGTTGTTGAATAAGAAATGAAAATGAGAATAGTACAGTTTTATCATATTTCACATGTATATGATGAGAAAGAACTGCGTAAACATGTTTAAGCCTCATGCATGAGAACAAGCACACCGCATCGAATGACTGACTTTCAATCATACAAACCAGCCTCATGTGACCAGTGATGAAGCGTTTGTTAATATACAAGACATAGAATCTGATGAAGCGTTTAATTATTGTACTGAATTGACAGTACTATCAACTTCATTGATGGGAGAGAGTTTTGTTGAGTTTTTGATACTTTGTGTTTTAAAGTTCAGAGAAAAAATGGTGGATTTTGTGAAAATCTAGTAGTTAGTCATGGTAATGCATGTATATTCATTATCTTTTAAAAAAGTGTTATTTTGGTTAATGTTTTTGTGATGAATAAAATTGTAATGACTATTCTATTTCAGTAAGCAAGATTTTCTTGGTCTTGAAATTGAAAACTAACATGCAGACATGAAAGATTTTGGTGATATCATGATGAAAGACAGGAAAATGGACGAGAAAGCTTTCCCCGTTGAAGTGAAGAAGAAATTCGGGTACCGTTGGTATCTGAACAAGATCTACAACTATCAAATTCAACAATTATGCAGGGAGATCATGTATATTGTGAGTAATACAGTCAAACTTGATTTCTGTAATTTGTAATTATTATGGGAAAATTATGAAAAGAGAGTTCTTAAAACTATGAAAAGAGAGTTCTTATTGTCAGAATATTTAATAACAAAGAAATACAATGTTGTATATAGTTCTAACTCATTCCTAACCTAATAACTTTTTTATTATTTTAGGGTTGTTACCTAATATGAATAATAAAAAAAAAAATGTAGATCATATAAACATACTCACGTTGAAAAGAAAAAAATAAATTTAGTCTATACGACAATGTTTTTTTCTCTTGTATGTTTTATCCTTTCCCTCCCATGTAACATCTTTTCTTCTTTCATGTTTGTCACTGTTTTTCCATTATTATTGTCTAGTTCTACATCTCATTCTGTCTACATTTTTTATTTGTGGAGGGAAATCACTTTTCTCCTCTTTCCGATCATTTATTTAGCTCATACTCTCTAATTATATTTTTTTCCTTTTTTTCTTTTTTTTTTCTTTCTTTTCTTCTGGTTTTGTTTCCTTTTCTTCTATTTAATTTTTTTATGTTTCCATTTTAAATAAATAAAAAGTTAAATTTTTACAAATTATTTTTCCTTTTTTTCTCTCTAGTTTTATTTTTTTAAAAATTTATGTTTTGGTTATCCATTTCATTTTTCTCCTTAATGAAGCGATAGAAAAAGAAAATTCTTAAAGTCAAATATCATCTAAATAAATAAAAAAAGATAATATTTCCTACAGTTATAGGATTCTTAAAAATATTAGAGAAAAATTATAAATTTATTTAAAGAAAGAAAGAAAAAAAAATATATATATATATATATTATTTCTTTTAAAATGCAGTTTATCTTCTCATTCATTAGAAGATTTTAAGATAATATGGATAAAATTGGGATTACCAAGGGTAGTTTTAGTCCGTGTATAGGTTGTTTATCTATATTATCTTAAAATCTTCTAATGAAAGAGAAGATAAACTATCTTTAAAAAATATATATATATATATATATATATATATATATATATATATATATATAATTTGTTTTGAAAGACAGTTTATCTTTTCATTAGAAGATTTTAAGATAATATGGATAAAATTCGGATTAATCAAGGGTAGTCTTAGTTCATGTATATGTTTATGTTTCGTTGTAACTTAATTAACTATGAAATAAAGAAGAATTAAACTTAATTTCGTCTTAAAGATGAAGATAGAAATCATGTTAAACTCAATCCATTGGTTTGTGTTTAGTAAATAAAAATGTCTGTTTTTTTAATTATTATTTTTTAATACAACGTAGTTGCATTGTGCGCACTAATTAATTATAATTTCAACTGCTCATAAATTATGTTGTAGTTAAAAGGATCCAATGACTTTTTTTTGAAATTGGTGTAATTTGTTTAAGTTATTTTTGAAATGGATGAATTTTTAAAAAATTCTAGATATGGGTAAGTTGTATTTTGAGATATAACTTCATAAGAAAAAAGTTGTGGTATGTAACATTCAGTATTTCTAAAAAATATTCCATTAATATAATAAAATATTCTGTCATTAACTTTAATAAAATGGTATTATGAGTTATTTTAAGACTTGATAATTTTGAAGGACATTAATAAATGATATATATATATATATATATATATATATATATATATATATATATATATATATCATGAAATTGTAATAGAGTGAAATAGATAAATTTAGAATTGAGTTTAAAATGAAGTAATAATAATAATAAGAGTAATATCATTAAACAAAATTAGTAATATAATTTCCCATAGATGAAATGATTTAATTGACAATTACAATTTTAAGTAAGGGCAATTTAAGAAAGGAAGTCAAATAGTATAATTTAATAAAAGAGAAAGACTCATTTCTTTCTCACTTACGGAAGCTAATTTGGGAGCACCGGAGGAAGAAGAAAAAGCTTGGTTTTTCTTGCCCACACCATCTTGGTTCATCCTTTTTGCAATTAAGAGTAAGATCCATGAAATTAAAGCATTGAATTTCAATATTATCTTCTAAAATCTTCTTAATATCAAGTATATGGTTATTTTGCTGTTTATAAGAGACAAACCCTTTCTTGAACTAAGGATCTCTATTTTCTTGTTTGAAAGCTTTATTTGAGGTAAGGAGAGTGTTCTTACCATCAACCCTAAGCTAAACCACCATTTATCTCACTTCTACATGAATTGAAACCAAACTAGAATATTTTATAAAAATTTCGTATGGTTGTTCTAGTGTATTTGAATACTTTACAATGCTCCTTTCATATTTTAGAGTTTAGAAATGGATTTCTTGGATGTCAAAACCTAGCGTTAGCCACAAAAATTATTTAAATTGGATTTTTCTAGAGGAAGATAATGAAAAAAATTGTGTTGAGAAGTGTTGCTGAAAATTCTGCATGTGAACAGAATCTTTGAGAAATTATATAAAAATATTTACTTAGTACATAATTTTGAAATTTTTGGTTATATATTCCTTCGTATGTCTAGTTCGTGTGTGATTTATTTCAAAATTTTATGACAAGTAATTTTTCCATGAAAAATATTGGAAGTGAATAGGTTTTGAGTTGGGTGACACAAAGTTGCTATGTTTGCCTAGAAACTTTGAAAAATCATATAAAATTAAAATTGAAGTATTTTGAGATGAAATTTTTACCATAGTTATGATTGTAGGAATATCTTAAGTATATTTATTTTCATAATTTTATGATCATTATTTTATTTTATAAAAATATATCTTTGAGTACTGCCTTGATAGTAGAACCTTCAAAACGTGTGAAAAGGGAGGAAAGTTTTGAATGACTTAGAAATCTTTAAATTTTGAGTTATAATCTTAGAATGTATGTATTTCGGACTGGAAAATTTCATAGAATTTGGAGTCAGTTTAGATGACAAATAATTTTTCCAAAGTTACACTTTTCTAAGGCTTATGATAGATTTTTCTTCCAAGAGAAGTGTAAACAAAACTTTAGTCCTTGACCTATTATTTATTTTATGAGTATGTATGATGTGAGAATGATAGTATAATGAGATATTTTGGGACACAAGATTAAAAGAACAAGAGTTTAAAAAATTTGATGGATCGCAATGTGTGTTGAGTCCGAGAGTGTCCGACCCTCAGCAAATTTATATTGTTCTTGTTTGATGTAGGAAAATGTATTGTATGAGTTTGATTTGAGTGTATTTATAAATTGAGAAATGTCCAAATTACAAAGGAAACTCTGTCAAATTTTTCAAATGGATGAAAAATAAATAAAGCTTAATAAGAATGGTATAAAGAAACATTATAAATAGGTAATGCATTCATAATTATGGTAGTTAGTGGAAATCATATCTATAGGATGTTGGTGTTATGTGTTGAGTCTAAGTCAAAGATATTGGTCATATAAAAGTAGGGTATTATGTCTATAGTGATATAGTTTGTATGCTGGAGAGTTTGTTTCCACCAAACAAATTATTATTAAAGAGTTGGTGGTGTCACTCAGTGATGAGATATGTGTGTGGATGGTATGGAGATATATCGGGGGATTAGGAGATAAGAGAAGATCAAAGTGATCTTGGGGAAATATAGAGTGCATTGTTTGGGCACGCTCTATACTCCCGACTTGCTTCTTTGACTTTACCTTTTTGTCAAGGGATCGTATGTGTAAGCATTATATCTGTGATGCGCAGATCAACCGATAGTCATCTATACTTCTGTGAACTATTTATGCTCGTGTGTAGGCTTGTTATACTTGTGGGAGTTATCTGGGCTCGTGTGAGCTATTGGTGCTCGTGTGTAAGTTTGTTATGCTTGTGAGAACTGTCTGTACTTATGTGAGATCCTTTCATGGATTGAGAGATAGGATTAATAGTGTATCCTAGGTGCATGAGCATTTCAAATGTATCAAAAAATGAACGAATGAAACACAAGCATGTATGTATGTTTTTAGCTTGAGTAATGTGATTTACGGATATTGTTTAAAATTGTTGTGTGTGATACTTTATTGTAAGAATGAAATGTTTGACTATAAATGATACATATGATTTTAGATTGTGGAAGTTGGAAAATTTTCGGTTTAGTGTTCTGAAGTGATGAGAAAAGAAACTCATTCTTACTGTTATATTTCAAGTGATGATGGAACAATTGTGGTGGAGGAACCACAGTTTGGTTGAGTATCATATATATATATATATATATATGCTTGGAGGAATGTTTCCCTCTAGGAGTGACATGGTCTTATATATGAGAAAATTAGGAATTTTGGGTACCTGCTCTAATTAGGATTTGATTTATTTTGAGATGTATAAATTTAAATTAAGTTCTAATCGTTTAAGGGTACACATTTTATATAATTGTAGTACGATCCTTGTTGGATTAATTATCTTGAAAAACAATGTATTAAGATTATGAATGTATATGTATGAACATGTTCGACACATCATCTATATATATTCATTCACTCATGATGAGTTTTAAAGTTCACCGTCATAAATAAATATTATTTTTTGAAAAAAAAAACATTTATCTCATTTTTTTGAAATTAAATAAATTAGAAGATAAATAAATGACGTTACATGGTCTAATCAGAACTTCATTTTTTTTTTATCACAAAAAAGTCATATGCACATATACGACTTCTTCACACCAATATTTTTTGATATTTTTATGACGTTTTATTCTTATTCATGACTTTAGTAGAGTTATTTTTTTAGTTGTCTTTTGATTGGTGACTTTAGTTCATATATGTAAGTTAGGTTAGTTTATTATTTTTAATCATTAAAAGTTTTATTTTAATGTTTATAAAATTAATAAAATAAATTAGTAATAGGTATTAAGACGTCAATAATATTAAATAATTTTTAAAATATTAAATTATTAAAAAAGTATTATTATGTTAAGTAAAAATAAGTTAAGCACACATTAAAAACAACTCAACATATATTAAGATGTCAATAATGTCAAGAATGATATATTTTATTGGTCATTAAAGTGTATGTTTTTGAAATTGAGTGTATTTATTTTACTAAAGTAAAGAAGATACATGATTAAAGTTTATATATTTTGAATCCATTAAGTTTCAGAATGTTGATAGGTGAGTTTGTTTAAATTTGTGCAACTATTAAAAGCAATGAGGGGGAGATTGGTGACAATGTGAAACAGGTCCCTACATTCCCAAGAGATGATTTTGATAATGATTCAAGTCAACAACATTCAAGACTCTAACAAGCCCAAGATAATTCCTGAACACTAGATAGAGTCTTAGAATACTAGATATGGAGGTACAAGTTGATGAAGTAATATTATACATAAGCCTCCAAAGCACAAGTGTGATAAAATTTCGTAACATGACATTTTTCACTGTCATAATCAATTATGATGCATCAAAAATGGAAAAACGATTTTCTCTATCATAATTGATTATAATGGTAACATAATCAATTATGACAGTTCAAATTTGAAAAATATATCCATTTTTGGATAATAAATGTTTTTGGATACATCCTAATTTTTCTCTACAAAATTATTAATGACCAACAACTACTTTTTGATGTTATTTTCCTATTTAAATGAGTTTTGATGAAAATACAATTTTACATTCATTCAGTTTTAAGGAAAGAATTATGAGCAAGACAATATAAATATTTTACACCTTCTGAGAAAACATTTTTCTCTACTACCTTTTGCACATTCATTGTTAATCACACTTGTTCTTGGAGGTTGACATTCTACAGGCTTCTACAATTTGTTGTCTCCATTACCCAGGTGTGACTGTTCTTATTTTATTACCTTTTCCTTTTTAGGGTTTAGAAAGTTGTTGTTAAATTCTCTGTTTAGGGTTTAAGTGGTTGTTGTTAAATCCCCTTTTTGGGGTTTAAGTGGTTGTTGTTCGTCCCTTGATTTGTTCAAGGGAGGTGTTCATCCTTAGTAGGATTCTAAGGAGGTGCTTTCATTCCTTTGATTTGTTTGGGGAAGTGTTCATCCCTAATGTGATTCTAGGGAGGTGTTCATCCTTAGTGGGATTTTAGGGAGGTGTTCATCCTTAGTGAGTTTCTAAGGAGGTGATTTTCTTTTTAAATAGTTTACTTTTTACTGGTTCCTCTGATAAATTTATTATAGTTTGTAAACTAAATTTGAAAGATAGTAATTGGGGTCACTCTTGTGATTAGAGTTGACTGGGAACTGGATGTAGGGTTGACTATACCCGAACCAGTATAAGTTGTTGTGTGCTCCTCTCTTGTTCTCTTTTCTTTTCCCTATATCTCTGTGCTTACATCCTCCCTTTTTATCTCTCTAATTATATTATCGTTTCGCCTTTATTTGTGTTCATTTTGATAATTAAAATTGAATTAATAAATTATTAGACATCTTAAAATAAATTTTTAATTTGACATCTATTTAAATTTGTGCATCTATTCACCCCCTCTAGATGTCATTTGTCTAACAAGTGGTATCAGAGCTTGATTAGATAAGATATTTCTAAACGATCTGTCAAGATGTCTATGCAGAATCAGGTTTACAGGGAAGGAGCCTCAATAAACAGACTACCACTATTTGAAGGAGAAGACTATCAGTTTTAGAAGGCGAGAATGAAAATATTTTTACAGACACTAGATTATGGTGTTTAGGATGTTGTACTCAACGGTCCCTACATTCCGATGAGAACAACAGAGTCTGAAGTTGTTCCAAACACTTTTGACCAATGGACGCCAGATGAAAACAAGCGTGCCCAATATGATGTAAGAGCCCAAAACACTATTGTTTCTACCTTAACTCGTAATGAATTTTTCAGGATCTCACAATGCAAGATGGCAAAAGAAATATGGGACACTCTTGAAGTGACACATGAAGGAACAAATGAACTAAAGCGAGCATGTAAGAACACACTCATCCAAGAGTATGAATTGTTTCAAATGCAGTAGAATGAAAGCATCATGAATTTCCATACATGCTTCACACATATAGTAAATCACTTGAAAGCGTTAGGAAAGAGTTTTGACAATGAGGAGTTGAACACAAAGATCTTGAAATCCTTAGACAGGAATTGACAACCAAATGTCACTACTATTACAGAATCAAAGGATCTCACAGAAATGCATATTGCTACTCTATTTGGAAAGCTGCGAGAGCATGAGATGGAACTACAAAGGTTAAAGAACGGTGAATAGAACCAAGCCAAGACGATAGCTCTAAATGCAGTAAAAACTTCACAGGATGAAAGTGAGAATGAAGGTAAGTTTTCATATTTCGATATATCTCTTTTAGCTAAACAGTTTTCTTGTTTTATGAAGAATAGGAAAAAGAGACAACAAAGAAAAGAAAAAACCAATAGGTATGAGTGCTATTGATGTGGAAAGTTTGGCCATATCAAACCAGACTGTCTGAAACTTAAGAAAGAGAAGAAAGATGTGAAAGAGAAGAAGAAAGAAAAGAACGGTATCTATAAGAGCAAACACAAATCTTATATTGCTTGGGAGGATAATGATTCTTCCATAACACAAGAGATTTCTTCCGAAAGCAGTGATGGAGAAGAAGAAGCAAATCTTTGCTTAATGACAATAATGAAGCCTCATCACAAGTAAGTAACACAAAATCCTTAAATACATATGATGAGTTGCATAAAGCATATCAAGAAATGTATGAAAGTTTTAACATGTTAGCTAAGAAATACACAACACTTAAGCAAAAATTTCAAGCATTAGAAAATATTGTTGGTATTCTTGAGAAAGAAAATGAGTGCTTAAAAAAAGATGTTGAGAAATTTAAAACTTTGTCTAAAGATAAAGAAGTAGTTCATCCTTGTGAAAATTGTAATAATTTAGTGTAGACCCCAAATCTTGCCCGACCTCCAAATAAAGACCAGAAGACCTCCTATTTGAAGATGGACAAGCCTAACAAGCCATTAGGAGAGACTATTAGGCCCCATACTAGGATAGGAGGGAGTTTCTGTACCAAAAAATAAGTTTTCTCGCTTCGAAGGGACGAGACCGCCTTCTGGACAACCCAGACCGCCGTCTCGCCTCACGTAGGAGGCGAGACCGCCGTCTCGCTTAACGAGACGGCGGTCTCGCCACCTACGAAGGACGAGACGGCGGTCTCGTTCACCCAGACGGCGGTCTCGCCATTTTGACAGGTCGAGACGGCGGTCTCGTTGGACGAGACGGCGGTCTCGACCTTGTCAGACGAGACCGGCGGTCTCGCCACCTGACAGCGCGAAAACCTATAAATAGGGGCTCTCCCCCCCTCATTTCCAAACACCACAGCTGCATAGCTCTCCCTTCTCTCTAAAAACTTCTCTCTAGAATCCCTCCGACGCATTTCCCGAGCTTCTGAGTGCTTTCAAGAGTGATTTTCGGCGTTCGAGAGGTTTTCCGACGTCTTGTAGAGCGAAGGACTGCCATAAAACACCCTATTTTTTAGAGAATTAATATAAAAAGCGTGCTTCGGAGGTTCAAATTCTCTCTCTTCACCTTTACCGTTTTTATCTTAAATTATGCAATAGATATTAGGGCCATGTAGTCATACTTGTAAATTCCGCAGAATAAAAATGGCGAAAGTGTATTTTTCTAGTTTATCAATAAAATAAGCCGGCCTGTCATAGGGAACCCGAAAGGGGCGTCGTAAAGGGACTAATACTCCCTTTATACGTAACCAACTCCCTTACCCAACTCTGGTTCTAATGACCAAAGTTGGTTTTCGAAAACCAACGCCTTTTAAAACCCCTTTTCCGATGTTTCCGGTAAAAACATCGGTGGCGACTCCATAGAACCCAAAAATAAGTCCTTGGGTTAGCCCGGTTATCGGACAACCCAAAGACACTTTTCGAAAACCTCGCCCTTAGGTAAGCCCGGTTATCGGACAACCTAAAGGCGTTGTAACCATCCATAAAAAACGCGAAAATCAAAGAGGGTCGAAATAACCATCGCGTCGCTCCGACCGTCCCCCTTTTTGGGAGGCGGCGACAGATGGCGACTCCACTGGGGAAGCCTAGAGAGTTAATCCCATTTAGTGATGGACCGGCTTAAACAATAAATAAACCAAGAAAATAACACTTTTACCTTGCCTTGTATTATAACATGTTTTATTGTTTGGCTTTCAAATAATTGTTGCTTGTTTATACTTACGCAATTGATTGAGATATAAACTGCACACAAAACCCTTGCACACTACAGTTCCCTCTATACCCGGGGGCAAGTGAGATAACCATAGGGAGTGGGTGGCAGGTACGGTTCGCTGTAGTTAGGGCCTTGTGCCCACCAGTGTGATCGGAAACCACCACTCAAGGTGATAACCTTCCTCTTTTGGCAACAAGACCGACTCTGGCCTTAGTGTTGAGCATGGTCGGACGGCTGGAGAGTGGGGACCCTATAATGGGGGCACCTTGGGGGCCTTAGCCTGGTGAGAACAGTTAGAACCTACCCTAACCAATGCACTTTTCTGCAGGAAAACCCTACCTCGTGATAAAAACGAATTCTCACCTGTTCGCGGATGAGTGAATTGTATGTGCATTTGATTGCATAGCATAAACAAACAACAGAACAAAAATCACAAAAAATATTTTTCGCAAATAAACACCCTTATCTCGAACAGTCTGCCTTTTAGCTAGCCTGGTTTCAGGTTCTTTGCAAGCTAAGTAGCCACGCAGTTCCGACATAAGAGATAAGGGACGCTAAAAAGATTTTTTCGCATAAAGCCACATTTTATCTCGGATAGTCTGCCTTTTAGCTAGCCTGGTTTCAGGTTCTTTGTAAGCTAAGTAGCCACGCAGTTCCGACAGAAGAGATAAAAGGCTATAAAATAAAAAGCAATAAAAAAAAATAAAAATAAATCCTCAATAAATAAAATAATAATAACAAATTCAAAACGTTTATAAAAATAATGTTGACAAAGTCGTATCATTCATATTGCATCATAAGTGGAAAAACCAAGAGCAAAAATAAGTGTGCATACGCATCATTTTAGTAAATCCCTCAAAAATGGGTCTTAGAGGCGTTTTTTGGGAAAAATACTGGGCCAAATCGCCTTCGGCTATTTGTAACTTGGTTCTTCACCTTTTTCTCTTCGTTTTGATATGCTGTGCGTCCAAATCGGACATCCCAGTCAAAAGTTATCGCACTTTGAACATCTACTGCCCTTTTGTACTAGTGCATGCATAAATACATTCATTCTAGGGAGCACTAGATATCCCTAAGACAATGGCGAAAGAGGCCCCGAGCACATTTGTAACCTTCACGACAAGGAAGGGACAAGTGTACTAAGGTGTGATAGTAATTGCCATTATACTTGTCAAATCTGTGATGGGGAAGAAACCATTACACCAAGGTGGGTAGGATACCCCACAAAGCATAAACTTTAAGGAGGATACCTAAGCCATTGTCTTAAGGAATATCCATCTCATAAATCATTCATTTTTAACAATAAAAATCTTTTTGCATTCTAGAAAGCGGCTGGTATTCTTCATGCCCTCATCCGCATACAAACAAAAAAACACAAAATCCCAAACACTATCATACATCATGTTAGAAAATAAAACATGATAATGTTTAGGAAAAAAACAAACACTTGCATACATGCATCCACCAAGCTTCATCCTCATAACATACATCTAATAATAGACAGTTGAAGAAAGTGGACATTCCTCAATACCATGAAAAGAGGATTAGGGCATTCGCATGCCATACACGGGAAGTCAAAAAAGGAAATACATACAAATTCTAACCAACCTATGGGTTCCTTTAGGCTTTTCGCTTTTAAAATATACTTCGAAACATTTGCATTGAGGAATGTACACTGTCTGGATGAAATAAATAAAATTGTTTGTTTTCATCATCTCAACCGTCTATTGCATTCATGAATTGCATTCATTCTCACTTTAATAATAATAAGATAATAAAAAGAAAGTATTAGTCGATGTGCTTTCCACGAATCGAAATAAGATGAACAACAAACCTTCCGTCGTCAAGTTCTCTCCGACGGTTGATCCGCCTAAGGAGGATAATAAGCCTCAACCGTTGGGTATCCGAGTTAATAAGGAAGAGGGGCAAGGATGTCGTTACATTTGTTCACCCCATACATCGGATAAGGCCACATCACGGAGATACACAGAAACATCGTCCATCAATGAAGATATCTCCAGCATAGCCAACATTCGGGGGCAAAATTAGAAGTGAAAGAATCTACACCCCCAGGAGCTATAAGGCAATGCTCCCAAGAATAAAGGAAAAATAAAGAGACCGAAGGAAACATGATCTAAAGAAGAAATTGAATAAGACTCACGACGCTGAGGCAATTCACGACGCTCCGCCAAAGAGATAAACTCAGGGTAGGCGACAAGCTAATCGTAGTTCGAGCTAGAAACAACATTTGGATCAGCAAGTCGTTTGCCCTACCTTGAATGGATGCGACTGAAGAGGACCTTTGAAATATCTTTTGCCAATATGAAAAGACTTCCCCAACAATATGAAGGTGACCCACATGATGAGAAAATGTGGATATCGCCCAAACCAAGGGCCCATTAGAATCTCTCGAGGAATAAGGGAGCCACCAGATTTTAAAGACAATCCTTTGAAGCTTTACCCAACAAAGGATCAAGCTGCACGGAGAAAAGGGAAGTCTCCCCTCTGAAGCTCGAATCAGATTTTCCCAAATAGAGGGGTTCAAGCGTCAAAAGCGACTTTAGTCATTAGGCGTTCTCCTTCTGATTCTTAGGGTTTGTAAATCCAATGACTATTAGAGATTACTCCTCGGGGCTAGCCCGACCCCCGAGCATTGTAGGGCACATATTTCCCTATTAATTACAAAGAATGTCATTCTTACTATCTGCTTCTCTTCTTGCTATTCATGTCTAAACCTCATTAATAACCATGTTTAAGCAAACATTTTCAAAATGCGTCAAAATACGCCATTGACCAAAGTAAAAGTCAAATCCATCACTACTGATTGACTAGAAACACAAAATAAAGTTTTACCTCATCATAAATAAAGCCATGTTTCGCCAATGTTGTGCAAAAAGAAAACAAAAATCAAAAGAAGCCCATAAAAGCTAAAGGCCAAAAAGAGAGGGCAAGATACCCAGTAGGAAACCCATAAAAGGGGGCTACGCAAAAGTTAGGGTAAACCCGCTAGGAAACCTGAACAACCATAAAGGGTAGCCTAGGAAAAAGTAGGGTTACAAAATAAGGTCCACTAGGTTTCCAAAGCAAGAAAAAAGAAACCTAGACAAAAGTTAGGACAAAACAAAACACAACATCCTAAGCTGAAAACCCAAAGGGCAGACTAGGGAAGTCAATCAGTCATAGCAAGTGCCATAGAATAAGACGCCACTCCATAAACAAAACGTTGTTTAAACTAGCCTAAACACTCTAACCAACCTTGGCTAGCCGTGCTTACAAAAACCATTTTTTGTCAAAATAAAACAAATCTAAAACACAAGCCTTTGAATTAAATATCCTCTTCTTTCTCTTCTCTTGACCCTTACTACTACAGCATTCTAGTAATTAGTAGGGAAATGTGGAGATAGTAGTCAATAGGAGGATTGACATCCCCAAGGAAAGGGAGGGGCGCACTGACATGGCAAGTCGCTCTGAAATCAACACAATCATTCTTCGATCACGGCAAAGTCAAAGACGGCAAAATCGGTACAACCTATCATGTCGACAAAAAGCACATAACGTCGGAAGCTCATCAGAAATAAAAGCACATTGGTTAATCCTTTTGAAAATTAATTGAAATAGTATTATAGGATGCATATCGCCAACATTGCATGCATATGATAGGCTCCTATCTCTCAAAAAAAAAGAAGATAAAGAAAAAATGAGAATAAAAAGAATAATGCCTGCTAGGAGATTCTTAGGCAAAAGTTAGGGTAGCCTGCTAGATCGAAAACCCGCAAAGGGCGGTCTAGGCAAAAGTTAGGGCGTTCATAAAAAAGGAAAAAAAGCCCGCTAAGATATCCTAGGCAAAAATTAAGGCAGCCCGCTAGACCGAAAACCCCAAAAGGGCGGTCTAGGCAAAAGATGGGGCTAAACCAAAAAATGAATAAAAGAGAGGAGCCCTTCATCATAATCATAAAAAGTCCAGCAGGAGAATGCCAATCACTTTTCCAGATGCATCAATAAAGAAAGAAAAGATTGCATTTAAAGCATCCACACACAAGTAGTCACACAAAACGAAACGACTTTGTCAAGGTAAAAAAAAAATAATAATAAAATAAAATAAAATAAAAAATCACTTCAAATAAAAAACAAAAACAAAAAGCATTCATGCATATAAGGAGAATAGCTCCATGTTTGTGATTGAAAACAGGATCACTGAGACTGAGTCTCCAAATAATGCCCTCAAGAAAACGAAGCAAGTCGTCAATCAAGCGACTCATCAAAATAAGAACTTCCAGAAATCAAGAGCTTCAGCTACCATCCTTCTACCCAGAAAAGAAGACACAAGAAAGTAATAAGTCTCCAAACATTGCTCTCCCTCAAGAAAGAAGAGTGAGTTGTCATAAGAAGCTTCCAGAAGCCAAAGCTTCAAACATCACCCAATAAAAGAGGGCACAATCATCAGACATCATAAAAGAAAAGCCGACGAAAAAGGCTTAGTTATCCCCAAGAGGATCCTTGCCTACTCCGAAGGCAAAACAAAAAAACCCCATGGCTCAGCACCGCCATCACATGAGTCATCGAGCACACTCACCCAAAGTCTCCTCCACACTCCCCAACGGAGAATAAAGGCTCCAAGAGCCCATCATCATCATCATCATCAACAGTCAAAAGAGTCCGATCTCCATACCATCAAGGGCTCAACATAAAGAGAAAAAAGGAAAAATCCTTGCATCCCCAGTGGATGTCCAAAAAGGCCATGACAGAGAGGGCCGAATAAAAATCCTCAAGTGGATCTCCAACAAAATTCAACAAAAAAAAGGGAATCAGAAATTCTCATCCCCCAATGGAATAAGAGCTTCACAAGTATAGCTCGCATCAACATCAATCAAGGAGCCAAGACTCCATTCCTAGAAAAGAAAAATCAGATCCCCAGGAAGTCAACTAATTCCCTGGTGGATCACTAAAGAAATAAAACGTCATCCCTAGTGGACCTTCCCCAAAAAGAAAGGAAAAAGTCAGCGTAATAAAAAGAGACTAAAAAGTAAAAAGGCTTACGCATTATCCCCACAAAAGCCAAATTTCAAAATCGCGATAAAAAAGAGATAAATTGCAAAAAAAAGGCGAAATCAAAACATTGCAGCAGAATAAAGAGCTTCAAGGAAAATAGCTCTAACCTTCTACACCAATAAACGAAGGTACACCAGAAAAAGCCAACGGAAAGGCTTGATCATCCCCAACGGAATAAGAGCATAGGCAAAGCCAGCTCAAAACAACAACATTCAACAAGGAGTCAAAAACTCCATTTCTCCCTAAGGGGCAAGACAAAATAGATCTCCGGGTAAACAATCAAATCCCCGACGGATCATCAAAAAGAGAAAAATCATCTCCAGAGAGCCTATTGCAAAGGCAAAACTTCAAACGCATATCCTCAGAAAGTTACTTGCCTATATCACCTAACATGGATATCCCTAGTGGAACGCATAGGCAAAACCTTGCAAGCAAAAAAGCAACATTAACCTATCCAGAGGCAAAGAAAAATGCAGCCAAAAGTCTTCACTTCCGATGAGGCATCTGCCTACTCAGAGGCATTACCAGAAACTCAATAGAGCATCTGCCTACTTAGAGGCACCATCAAAATCAACAAAAAACTCAATGGATATCCGCCTACTCAAGAGGCGTCACCAAGATCAACAAATCCCCAGAGGATTCCTGCCTACCTAAGAGGCACTTATCAAAAAATCCCCGACAACCAGCAAAGTCGGATGACCACCACAAAAGATCAAAAACAAAGGATCCCCGGCAATCAACAAAGGCCGGATGAACACCAACAAAATCCCCGACGTGACCCGGATGACTATTCAAGAAATCCGAAAAGCAGTCAACTCAACACAAGAAGCACTCTCCAGAGACGTGCGCCTGATCTGCGCTCGAGCCGGATCAGTAAGTCGCACTACCACCCTGATGGGGGGTTCATACCCATCCAGTCCCGCACAACAGACTGTACCACCCTGATGGGGGGTTCATACCCATCCAGTCCCGCACAACGGACTGTACCACCCTGATGGGGGGATCATACCCATCCGGTCCCACACAACGGACTGCAACTACCACCCTGATGGGGGATTCATACCCATCAACCGAAGGATCAACTCCGTCAGAAGGAGCATCCTAAGGTTTCTCATCGGCGCATGAGCTACCCGAGCAGTAAGCCGCCACCATCACCGGTCCCACACAACGGACTGCAGCTACCACCCTGATGGGGGGTTCATACCCATCAACCGAAGGATCGACTCCGTCAGAAGGGGTTCCTGAGGTCTTACCACGTGTTCACCGAAGGGATCGGCTACGTCAGAAGTAGTATCTCGGAAAGTGCACGAACACCAAAGTTTTCCCCAGAAGATCAACCGCCGCAAGACGGGACATCTGAAGGGCAACCGGGCAAGAGGGTCAACTCCTTTACCCCCCCAGTCGATCGCCCTGACACAGAAGGCCAGAAGTCGACTGGACGGATAAAGGGGGGGCAGCTGTAGACCCCAAATCTTGCCCGACCTCCAAATAAAGACCAGAAGACCTCCTATTTGAAGATGGACAAGCCTAACAAGCCATTAGGAGAGACTATTAGGCCCCATACTAGGATAGGAGGGAGTTTCTGTACCAAAAAATAAGTTTTCTCGCTTCGAAGGGACGAGACCGCCTTCTGGACAACCCAGACCGCCGTCTCGCCTCACGTAGGAGGCGAGACCGCCGTCTCGCTTAACGAGACGGCGGTCTCGCCACCTATGAAGGACGAGACGACGGTCTCGTTCACCCAGACGGCGGTCTCGCCATTTTGACAGGTCGAGACGGCGGTCTCATTGGACGAGATGGCGGTCTCGACCCTGTCAGACGAGACCGGGGGTCTCGCCACCTGACAGCGTGAAAACCTATAAATAGGGGTTCTCCCCCCCTCATTTCCAAACACCACAGCTGCATAGCTCTCCCTTCTCTCTAAAAACTTTTCTCTAGAATCCCTCTGACTCATTTCCGGAGCTTCTGAGTGCTTTCAAGAGTGATTTTCGGCGTTCGAGAGGTTTTCCGACGTCTTGTAGAGCGAAGGGCTGCCATAAAGCACCCTATTTTTTAGAGAATTAATATAAAAAGCGTGCTTCGGAGGTTCAAATTCTCTCTCTTCACCTTTACCGTTTTTATCTTAAATTATGCAATAGATATTAGGGCCATGTAGTCATACTTGTAAATTCCGCAGAATAAAAATGGCGAAAGTGTATTTTTCTAGTTTATCAATAAAATAAGCCGGCCTGTCATAGGGAACCCGAAAGGGGCGTCGTAAAGGGACTAATACTCCCTTTATACGTAACCAACTCCCTTACCCAACTCTGGTTCTAATGACCAAAGTTGGTTTTCGAAAACCAACGCCTTTTAAAACCCCTTTTCCGATGTTTCCGGTAAAAACATCGGTGGCGACTCCATAGAACCCAAAAATAAGTCCTTGGGTTAGCCCGGTTATCGGACAACCCAAAGACACTTTTCGAAAACCTCGCCCTTAGGTAAGCCCGGTTATCGGACAACCTAAAGGCGTTGTAACCATCCATAAAAAACGCGAAAATCAAAGAGGGTCGAAATAACCATCGCGTTGCTCCGACCGTCCCCCTTTTTGGGAGGCGGCGACATTTAGAAAATGAGATTTTCAAGTAAGAGAAAATAATGAGCAAGTTTTCAAAATCTTCTGAAAATCTGGATTCTATGTTAGGTTATCAAAGAGTGGATTCTAGTAAAGCTGGACTTGGTTACAAACCCAAGTCTAGAACCTTATAAAACTATCTTTGTGAAGAGTCAAGGAAAACAGATGAAAAGCTAGTTTCAAAAACTTAGAAACTCATTTAAACCTCTTCAAAGAAAACCAATATGTTTTTATTGCATGAAATTAGGTCAGACATCGAATAGATGTTACATCAAACATTTTGGCATATTTAATGACAAATATGAATGGATGCCTAAAGAAACAAAACATTTATACATGTCTAGATGATAGTTTGAGCATCTAATAGATTATCAATTTTCGGAAAAAAAAATTCTATCATAATCGATTATGTTATTTCTGTATATGCTGTCATAATCGATTATTACAGAAAACTTTTGAAAGTTTGAAAAAAAAATCTATTATATTATGGTTTTATTCTTTTATCTTTAGTCTTTTGGCAGAGACTTGTGATTCAACTAACTTTTTTAAGGACCCAAAAATAATTAAAGGGTACGTAGATTTGTATGTTGATATTGCAGGTTATTGGAGCTAAATGGGTGTACAGGAACAAACTAAGAAAATATCACAAAGATAAGTTTATTCTTGTCTCTCATGCATCTGCATTGAATATCTGCCACATAAATTCAATTGTTAACTAACTTAGAAATTTAAAAGTTTGAATTTTGAAAATTTGAATTTATGAAATTTGAAATTATGAAAGGTTGAAATTTGAAAGTCTGACTTTTGAAAATTTGAAATTTGAAAGTTTGAATTTTGAAAATTTGAAAGTTTTGAAATCTGAAAGGTTGAAATTTAAAAGTTTTGAAATTTAAAAGTTTTGAAATTTAAAAGTTTAAAATTTGAAAGTTTGAAATTTGAAGTTTGAAATTGGAATTTAAAATTTGGAGTTTGAATTTGAAATTTGAAATTTGAAATTTGGAATATGAGTAAATTTGAATTTGAATTTGAAAGCTGCCATAATAAGAAGATTACAATTTGGGGAAACTACTGCATTGCATTCCATTATCTCTGCAATCATTTCATTCCCCTATCTTTCTCTCTCTTTATTTGCTTTGGGTATCCTAGATATTGTCTCCTTAATATGATTTTCTTCTCTATGACACTTTTTGATGCATTATCTTCTCTGTCTTGATTTATATGTACTAATCTGTGCAAATTTGTGTTCAATTTCTATTACAATATTTTTCATAATTATAAATGAAACAGGGAGAGATTTTGATGATATTAATATGTGTGAAACAAGGGGAAGATTTTTTTTCTCTTATAATATTTTTTTTATGATTATCAATGAAACAAGGGGAGATTTTTTGATGAATTAAAATCTGTATGAAATCCATTCCTAATTATGAATTAAACAGGGGGAGTTAGGAGAAGTTTTGCTCTTTATTAATCTGGGCTAATCTGTGTTACACTATACTGTGCAAATCTATGATAATCTTGAGCTAACTATATAGAGTCAAGCATTTTATTTCATTTCAGGTGTTTCCTTGATCATCATAAAAAAGGGGGAGATTGAAAGCAATGAGGGGGAGATTGATGGTAATGTGAAACATGTCCCTACATTCCCAAGAGATGATTTTGATGATGATTCAAGTCAACAACATTCAAGACTCTAGCAAGCCCAAGATGATTTCTGAAGACTATATAGAGTCTTAGAATACTGGATATGAAGGTATTGATAAAGTAATATTATGCATAAACCTCCAAAGCACAAGTGTGATAAAAGTTCGTAACATGACATTTTTCACTGTCATAATCAATTATGATGCATCAGAAATGGAAAAATGATTTTCTCTATCATAATTGATTATACTGGTAACATAATCAATTATGGCAGTTCAAATTTGAAAAATAAATTCATTTTTGAATAATTAATGTTTTTGGATACATAATGATTTTTCTTTACGAAATTATTAATGACCAACGACTATTTTCTGATGTTATTTTCCTATTTAAATGAGTTTTGATGAAAAATAAAAAAATACACAATTACAAAATTCGAAAATACAATTTTACATTCATTCAGTTTTAAGGAAAGAATTTTGAGCAAGACAACAGAGATATTTTACACCTTCTGAGAAAACCCTCTTCTCTACTGCCTTCTGCACTTTCATTGTTAATCACACTTGTTCTTGGAGGTTGGCATTTTACATGCTTCTACAATTTGTTGTCTCCATTACACAGGTGTGACTGTTCTTATTTTATTACCTTCCCCTTTTTAGGGTTTAGAAAGTTGTCGTTAAATTTCCTGTTTAGGGTCTAAATGGTTGCTGTTGAATCCCTTTTTAGGGTTTAAGTGGTTGTTGTTCATCCCTTTATTTGTTCAAGGGAGGTGTTTTCATCCCTTTGATTTGTTCGGGGAAGTGTTCATCCCTAGTGTAATTCTAGGGAGGTATTCATCCTTTGTGTGTTGGTGGCAAAGGAGGTGTTTTTTATCCTTTGATTTGTTCAGAGTTGTGAAGCATCAACACGACTCACCTCATCCGTGTTGAAGCGTCTCACGCGAGTCCGACACCGACACCGCCACGACACGTTGAGGATGCATGTTCGACTCCTTTTTGCAGTGTCCCCTAGACCAAAAACACGTCGCGGGGGCTTCGAGTCATGGTGGACACGGCGTGACCCAGATCCGACACAGTGTCGACACGACTCCGACTCGGGTATAGTTTTTATAAAAAAAAAATTTGAATTTTTTCCATTTACGTTCTTTTTTCTCCTATTTTCCTTCCTTCCTCTGCACGTTTCCATTTCTGCACCAAAGCTTTCCTTTCATCCAAAAAAGCTTTCCTTTTTTGCTTCCAGTTACTTTTTTCTGCTACGTGTTACTGTGTAGTTAATTCGAGAGCACAAAGCACATAACACTCCTTGCCCAATGAACTCCGGAACAACGAAGTAGTTAATCCTAGATGAAGCGTCAAATGGGTTGACGTAATCATATTCCAAATCAGATAGGATCAAAACCTGGTAAAAAGTGGAGGCGAGAAGGGCAATGTTGGCAGGGAAACAAATGAAGAGTCAGAAGATGAGATTCTAACCCATTTACAGCGAGGGAGGAATATAGGGTTTGTGAAAGAGAAAGTGGTAGAGAGTAACCGCTGGAAGCGATCCGAAATTCAAAAGTGGGCATTGCTTTGTTTTCTTCCGCTGTTAATTGAAGTTTTGTTGTTCATTTTGCTCTATTTTTCTCTCTGGCGTTCAGGCCTTTATTATTGTTCAGGTATTCCGCTGTGTCATGCTCTCTTTTGTTGTCCACTGTTTAAGTCTTTGCTTTGCTCTGTTTTCCTTTATAATGTTTCATTTTTTTATTAGAATGCGATAGTTATGGAATTATGAATTTAGAAAAATCATATGTTATTGGTTTTATTTTTGTAGAAATGTGTAATTCTAGTAAGCCTTTATAAGATGATGATATCAAACCCCTATGGAATTATGTTACAAAGATAAGAAGTGTTGGTGGAGGTGGTGGAAATTATGAAGTAAAATGCAATATTTGTAACCTTACTTTCAATGAATCTTATACTAGAGTGAGAGCACATTTGTTGAAGATTACGGGAAAGGGAGTTAGAGGTTGTCAAAAAATCACACCCTTGAAGCTTGGTGAACTAACAAAGCTAGACAATGAATCTACATTGAAGATAGAAAGGTTTAAGGCAAAATTTGTCTATTTGCCTTCGGTTTCTAATGAATCATCTATGGATGGTGTTGATCTCAAAAAAAGAAAAACATCTGGATCACTAGATAAAACTTTCAATATGCAAGCTAGAGAGACATTAGATTATGAAATTGCCAGGATGTTTTACTCATCGGGATTGCCATTTCATTTAGCAAGAAATCCTTATTGTAGGAGAGCTTTTTCTTTTGCTGCTAATAATTATGTAAGTGATATCAACCACCAGGTTATAATAAGTTGAGAACAATTTTGCTTGCTAATGAAAGAAGACATGTAGAGAAGCTTTTGGAGCCAATAAAAAATACATGGAGTAAAAAAGGTGTTAGCATTGTTAGTGATGGGTGGAGTGATCCCCAAAGAAGACCTCTCATTAATTCATGGTTGTTATAAAGAGTGAACCTATGTTTTTGAAGGCTATAGAATGCACTAATGAGATTAAAGACAAAAATTTTATAGCCAAACAAATGAGAGATGTAATTATGGAAGTTGGACCTTCAAATATGGTGCAAATTGTGACTGATAATGCACCTGTATGTAAGGCCGCAGGTTTAATGATTGAAGCTGATTTTCCTTGTATTTATTGGACCCCTTGTGTTGTGCACACTCTAAATCTTGTTTTGAAAAATATATGTGCAGCAAAGAACACAGAAAAACACAATATTGCTTATCAAGAATGTTCTTGGATCACAAATATAGGAGAATATGCTATGTTCATAAAATTTTTTTATCATGGATCACTCAATGAGATTATTTATTTTCAACTCATTCAACTCATTGCTCCAACAAGATTTGCTTCTATTATAGTCATGCTTAAGAGATTTAAGCAATTGAAAAAAGAACTCCAAGAGATGGTTATTAGTGATGAATGTTCTTCTTATAAGGAAGATGATGTTGGAAAAGCTAAATTGGTGAAAGATACATTATTGGATGATGTTTGGTGGGATAAGGTTGATTATATACTTTCTTTCACTAGTCCCATTTATGATGTTCTAAGAAAAACGGATATGGAAGCTTCATCTCTCCATTTATTATTATTATTATTATTATTATTATTATTATTATTATTATTATTATTATTATTATTATTATTATTATCTTCATTTTCATCATTATATGAATTTGTGTAGATAAAGTTGACAATAACAATTCATGCAAGGTGCATGATTATATAGTGATGATGATCTCATTGAGATGGTGACAAACATATTTGATGAAATTGGAAACACAATATATGTAAGGGACTTGTCCAAACTTAAATTGACCTGATATATTATGGAGTTGACTCATATATCCGTAAAGTGAAGGTGGTTGAAAAGTAAATAACCCAACATGTAGATACGTGGATTATGATGTGAATTGTTAAAAATTTTGTTGGTCGTGTTATTATCTTTGATGTTGTTGTGGTACATTTGAACAAACAAAATACAAATAAAATTAGTATTTTAAAATTATTATCAGTTTTACCAATGATATAAAAGTGTGATCTTTAAATAATGAATAAATTATTAAGTTTTATTTACTATGTCAGATTTTACATACAATCAATATAGAAAACATTATATAATTTTTTTTATTGAACATCTTTCGTATCTTATCTTCATCTAAATCGATTAAAATAGTATAAATATTTATTTATATAAGAATTCTTTATTGTAGTTGGAAGTGAAAGTTAGGATATTACATTAAATAATATAATGAGAAAATTTTCACAACTTGGTATTAATAAAAAAGGTTTGATTGGTCTCAATCAATACATGATCATGTGACTGAAATCTGTAATCTAGCAGCAAGGTGGAAGTATATGAGAATGGAAGTGAGTGAGTCATTCTTATTGCAGCTCATTTTGAACTCCCTTCTTGCAAAATTTGATCAGTTCCACCCTTAAAGAAAAATGAAACTTTTAGGAAGTTAAGACTATGTTAGTTCAGGAGGAAGGGATTTTAAGGAAAATGAAGGACGATTTTGTTCACCTCATGACTCATGATGGAGTCAATGGCAGTAAGAGTAAGTTAGGTAGAAAGGATAAGGGCAATGCCCAAAAATGAAGGTAAAATCTATAAGGAAAAGAAGTGTCACTTCAAGAAGGATCGAGTTATTTTTGAAATAGGTAAGACCCAAAGATGAAGGTAAAATCTATAAGGAAAAGAAGTGTTACTTCTGCAATAAAAAATGTCACTTCACGAAGGATCGAGTTATTTTTGAAATTGGTAAACTTTTTAAAAAATTTCGATATGGGTAAGTTGTATTTTGAGATACAACTTCATAATAAAAAAGTTGTGGTATGCTATGATAACATCATTAGGATCAATTACAATATCTGGGGTATTGTTCGCTTTGAAACTCTCGTCCGTCAAAATTTTGTCCTTAATAAGCGTCTCAATGAATTAAGAGAGGAAGATATATATATATATATATATATATATATATATATATATATATATATATATATATATACATATATATATATATATATATATATATATATATACATATATATATATATACTACCCTTGACCTTGATTCGTAAGCTGAAGTGAGACTCTTGAGTGTACTTGGAACATTTATAAAATTAAAAAAATAAATGATTATAGGTTTTTAAGCTAGTAATGTTAAATAATTTTTAAATATATTAAATTATTAAAAAGAAAATATTAATATGTTAAGTAAAAAGAGGTTAAATACACATTAAAAAAATGTACAACATATATTAAAATTTTAAAAATGTAGAAAATGTACATTTAAAAATTAATGATGAGAACTTGTTTTACAATGTGGTCTTTTAATATTGTCTTTTGGTCTCTCTCTTTGATGGGTACTTGTTTTGGTGATGGAATGTCTATTTATTATTATTATTATCATTATATGATGTTTGTGTAGATAAAGTTGGCAATAACAATCCATGTAAGGGGTGTGCTTATATATTGATGGTGATGTCATTGAGATGGTGACAAACATATTTAATGAAGATGGAAACACATTATATAAGGGACTTATCCTAACCGAAATTGACTCGATATATTATTAAGTTGACACATATATCCGTAGAGTGAAGGTGGTTGAAAGGTAGATGACCCAACATGTAGATGTGTGGATTGTGATGTGAATTGTTCAAAAAGTTGTTCGTCGTGTTATTGTGTTTTAATGTTGTTGTGGTGCACTATATTGAAAAAATAAAATACATGTAAAATTAGTATTAATAAAAATATAATTATATATTTAATATGCTATACTTACTTCATCATGTGTATCGGGTGATTGTTCAGGAAAAATATATTGTATATTATGTTGTAAATAGCACTGCATATATTGCTTAATTGACCGTTTCTCTAAAATTTGATCCCTTGGACTAAGCGGTTATGATGATCGTTTCATATTGCAATCTAGTTACAATGATAATTTGGTTAATATCTATCTGTTATTCTTCTCATATCTTCATCATGCATTTGATCTAGATTCGTTAGATCTTGAGGAATGTGTTGGTGAAGGTCAAATTGTCTCATAATTTAATCAACTTAATGATATTCAATGATTGCAAAACAAATGAGTAGTGTAACAACACAACTTATAAATGAAATTTTAATATTTATTAATCGTCTCAAAGTATTTTTATAAGAAGTAGTCCGCAAAATTACAATAAAAAAGTTAATAATATTTGATGGTGAATAAAAACAGTTTAATAAGTCATGCACATTACCTCTAGTAAAAGAGTTAATAATATTTGATGGTGTAATAAAAAAAAATTAATAAGTTTAATAAAAAATATTTGGTTGTTAAAATCAAATGTGACATGTAATATGTGTAAGTTCTTTGTGACACCACCAAATCGTTAAACTAGTTAAGACTATTAATTATATTATTTAATTACTCACATATTAATAATAATAATAATAATAAAAAATAATTTTAAAATTTATTTTAAGAAAGTAATTAGCTAATATATATATATATATATATATATATATATATATTATTTTTAAAGATAACCCACTTTCTCATTTTCTAGAATATTTGGAGAGAATATGTATAGATTTAAGATTAATTAAGGATGATTTTTGCCTTATTATTTTCTTTCATTGAAACTTAACTAATAGACGAAAAAATAAACCCAATTTTTTTATTAGAAAAATGAGGATATAAATCACATTAAACTCAATTTATTAATTTGTGTTTCGTAAGTAAAAGTGCACTGATTTTTTCAATTTTTTTTATACTAATTATAACTTTAATTTCTCTTAATCTATGTCTTTTAAAGACAACTCATTTTCTAATTCCATAAAAGATTTGAAAACAACATTCCTAGATTTATAATTAGTCTTGTCCATGTGTTGTTTTTTTTCTAAGAGTAAAATAAGGGGAATTAAACCTTATTTATTCATAAAAGATATTATTTAAATCACAGTAAAATTAATCCATTGATTCATCTAGGTAAATAAAGATACATTATTTCTTCAAATTTTATTTTCTAAATTATCATTATATTCTATACATAGACTAATTATAACTTTAATTATTCATAATTTATTTTAAAGAGACTAGAGTCTAAGGGATGTAAGTCTAAATACCTATAATAAAACTAACGTAAATAATAATATTTTAATATTTTTTATTTATTAGACATTATTATAAGTCATCTCAACTATTGATTCGTGTTTTGTAAATAAAGATTTATTTTTTTAATTTTTTTTATAAATTATAATAATATTATATACATCCACTAATAATACGCAAACAATACTATTTTAATTCTTTTTCTTTTTATTATACATTAGTATAAATAAGATGGAATTTATAAATTTTTTTATATCATTTAAAAATTGTGCAAAAGTAAAATTCAAATATAAATACGAGTGCAGTTGTTTTTTTCCTTAAAAAAGTAAAAAAAATGTGACGGTCCAGGCAGGCTAGGCTCACCCGACCATTTGGGGTTGTGGAGAAAGTAGCCTGCAATCCCTCCACCGTTGGGAGAGGGAGGTGGTCGCTGCTCTGTGAAACCAGCCTCACGCTGTGCCCTCCACTCTAAGAGACAAGAGAGCAAAGTCTTCACTAAGGTCTCCAGACTCAACTCTCAACTTGGAGTGGACAAGCTAACATGTTCCAACCACAAACCCAGCCTAGGAAGGCTCAGTGCTGTTCCATCAAATTAGGGCTCCCACTTGGGTCACAAGCTGAAGTGACTCAGCTCAGCGATCTACCACCACTGTGAGTATGGTTATAAACACATTGTTGTTTCTTTCTCTTTTGAATATGGGACACAAGTAAGACCAGGTTTGCATTTTAGTACTAGCAATTTCAGAGAGATCGTGCCTTTCTCTACTTTTGCGTGGATGAAATATAGAAAAAATTGGATTAATTAGGAGAAAAGAAAATGGACTTTAATTTCTACTTTATGCTCTGGTATGAAGTGGATAGATGCTTGTATTTCTACATATGTATGCAAAAACACAGAGGAGTGAGCCTGTTAACTCTGTGTTGGACAGTTTTGCTTGAATTAAAAATATAATACATGTGATAAATATTTTTTTATTGTCATTTCAGAATATGATGAATTTTTCTGTGCGTAAGTTAATACCTTTTCAAAGTAAGTTAGATGCTTGTATTTCTACATGTGGATGCAAAAACACAGAGAAGTGAGCCTATTGCAAAAAGTCGAACATATTACGATTGAGAGAATGCAATTGTTTGGACTTCCTGAAAATGAAATGATATCAGGGCTTAAACTTTTTTATTTGTGCATGTGAAGAAATCGCTTAATCATTTGCTACAAATGATTCGTGTTCAGTGATGATCATATACTTCTTATGAATTAGCTAGTTTTTGGTATTATCAATCCGTAGTTGAATTTGTAAATTGAATCTTATCCGAAGGTTTACTATATTGATTGATGTAATAAGGTATCGAACACTTTAGAATCAAATTTATCATTTCCCAACAATTGCAAGAAAAACTTTATAATAAATAACAAGCTAAACCTCTAAGAGCAAAGTTAAAAGAACAAACAAAACAAATACAGCACTACACTACAGAAAAATATTGTTTCATTTTATTACAAAATATTGAACTGATTTAGATGGGATGCACCAGGCCCTAACAGTGGTCCAATGCAAAGGCGACGCTTGAAAGCCCCAATCACAGGCTATTATGATGAACCCTTTCCCCTAAAATATTAATTTAATATCATGCCAACCAATTGGCCATTAAATTGATAAGAATATATACTAAAGTCGAGGAATGTATGTTTTGAATAATACAAGCGTTTAGTTTGGAACAGTACTTTTACTTCATTCACAATCTGATCCATTTTTCTACTGTTTTTTATTATAACTGTTTCGGAAAAGTACTTTTACTTCATCCATTGTACTGTTTTTTATTATATCTGTTTTGGAAGAGTACTTCTATTTCATCCACAATCTGATCCATTTTTGTGCTGTTTTTTTGTGTTTTAGTACTTCATCCGCAATCAGATCCATTTTTGTACTGTTTTTTGTGTTTTAGCTTTAGTACATATGCAGTTTAGATTTCTTTTGACAGAAATAGAAAATCATGCAATGGAATGAATGCAAGTTGTTTGAACTTCTTTGGGAAACTGGTGTACCCCAGATAAATTTGGTAACACAGTCTTACAAACTTAAATAATTTTTATGTTAATAAATAGTGTAAGCAAATAACGATGAATCCACTTATAAATATAAACCTTTCTTATTGAATTAAATAAAATAATGTAAGCAAATAAGAATAAATCTACATATTTAAACTTTGTTAGTGGGATGCACCAAGCTCTTGTTGAAGTGCAATACAAGGGTTACAAAACTTATTCTCTCTGCAGCTACTCATCAATGGGGATAAAAAAACATATAAACCATTTCCATTCGAACTGTTTTGTGAGTCAGCTAAGTACTTAGCTGCTAATCTTGTTTTTCATGAAATATGCAAGCACGCTAAAATTTATTTTCACATTGTGAGATAAAGTTTTATCAGGCTCTCTTTATTTGATGCCTATCACCTTCAAGGAACAGTACAACTTTCATTTCATCCACAATTGGATCCATTTTGGTATTATAACTTCCATAGTCTTTTTGTTTTTAAGCTTTGGTAATATATTTTTTCTTTTGACAAAAACAGAAAATCATGCAATGGAATGAATGCAAGTTGTTTGACATCTAACATGATGCCAAATATTATGTAGACTAATAAATGGAAGGTTGGAGTGGAGTTCTGAGAGTCCCACTTCACCCTGACAGCAGGACATTCCATAGGATTGGTGCATCACTCTACCTTTCTCCAGAATCCAAAACAATGTAAGTTAACTCCTTAAACTGGAACTACATTTCTTCTAGAGACAACAATTGAGTTGCTTATTATATATCAGTCTTATTCATGATTTAACTTCATTATGTTTTTACAACAGTAGAAAATCATGCAATATAATGAATGCAACTTATTTGAGTTTCCTTTAGCAATGGGCTTACTGATGATGGAAGCCTATTATGGTATAATAATGCTTTTTATGTGTGCATGAGTAGAAGTCAGTTAATCATATTTTTTTTTATTCATTGAATGTAATAAAAGATAAACATTTTTTTCTGGCATCTTTACCTGAAATTTTGTGAACTGACAGATTTATGTATGAAGTTTTACACTATTCTGGAAAATGTAATATAGAACATTTTAACGTGGTTGCAAGAACAAATTCAGAATTCCCTGTCTCATTGATATTTTCGAGCATGTATATGATTTACTTTCTGTGGTGACAGATTTGAAGGGACTAGTAACCCCGTGATTGAAAGGCTATCAAATGTACAGAAACTGTCTGAAATTGTTGTGTCCAAATTTGGTTCTTCCATCAATGCTTGGGTTATTAAGGCTTCCATTTTTATTTTGCTGTCTCTAAGGACTTCATACTGTCCTTGAATCAATGCGGAGAGCCAAAGTCATAACATCTTATTGGTTTCCCCACATCTGCATCAACGGTGTCGCTCTTATCTAATTGCCTTGAAGAAATATGATTTTTTTCTTATCTTAAATGCCAGGGAGGCATGCCAACTGCTTGCAACTAAAATTTCCATCTTGACCGTAGTAGTTATTCTCATCATTTAACCTTACTACCATATGAGGCCAACCAAAATGTTTAGCAAATGTATTACATATCCTAATCAAGTTTCCTATATAAAAAGCATGACACCAATATGCTACATGACTGGAGATATCACTTATGTGTTGGTAATAGTTAAACTAGAAACAGTCACTGTTTATGTCTTGCACTGAATGCTCTCCATGTTTTAAATTTCCTGTAATGCAGGCAAAAAAAGTCATTTTATGAATACAAGTGGATTCAAAGTCTGGCTGCACTTCTTCGTGTTCTTTCTGTGAGCCCAAGACATTCATCCTTGTATTTAGCAAAGGTGGAATTGTCTTAACCAGATAGTTACCGAACTTGGATTCTCAGATATTGGTTCTAATGCCGATTTACCTGATGTGGGATTTGAGAATTTTTATGACGCACCTAAAATGACACAAGACTTACTGAGCAGCATCAGCGATATTCATTGTGTGATGATTTTGGTCTGAACACTGTTGGGGCCTACCTAACTAACAATGATGTGTTTGAGAGACTCATGCAAGAAGCTCCTGAACTTGTTTTATCCTTCATGGAACTCCAAGACAATGGAGTGACAAGCGACGTGTATAAGAAATGAAGAGGACAAAATGCTGCATCTGTTTAAATCTGAAGTCGCTAGGAGTGCCACAAAATTAAAGCATTCAGTTATTATTTTGCCGATAAGCCTCCAGGTATGCATATGCACCTTGAAACAATAGAAAGTTCAGACATAAGTTAGTATTCTACATTTGGTGAAAAATTCTTAATTATCATGATTAATGTAATTAAACTGCACTGTTGTGCTTTAATGTTTCAAATAACAAATGTAGTTTAGTCACATTATCCTGATAATTGTGACATTTTTCAGTAGACTAGAAGCACTAACTTGCGTCTGGAGAAATCTATGGATTTCATAAAGACGTGAAGCTTTCGATATTAAGAATAGTATGAGGGAAGTACAGATGAAGATTATAATTTTTAAAAATTGGATCGAGATAGAATTCAAGTTGATTTGAAGAGGTTTTACATGTGCAAGAGAATAGTTATCTGAAGGAGCAAAAAATTCAACATGAATTGATTGTGAAGATATGTTTAGATGAATTTCAGAATGAGAGTAGGGTATTCAACAGTTATGCAGATGAATCGGCAGTGCTTTTCAGATTTCAGTTTGCGTCACTTTTGTATCTGAATTCCTTTGTGATTTACACTACTTCCCCTTCTATCCTATAAATACCTTGACTAAGTATTCATGACTTCAATCCTAGCTGTCCGATGGGCACATTCTTCCGAATATAAATTAAATTTCAGTATAAGATAAGTGCAAAAACCAATAGATAAAAGTTATGCTGCACACAAACAATATGATATTTCAATTCTTTTTTATTTATTAGATATTAATATAAATAAAATATAAATTACTATGTCATTTAAAAATTTAAATCAATAACATACTTTATATATATATATATATATATATATATATATATATATATCAGTGCAGAAGATTGATGTCTAAGATATGAAAGTCCAAAAACCAATGATAGAATTATGAAACACGTAACCAAAAATATTTCAATTCTTTTTTATTTATTAGATATTTAAATAAATAAAATAGAATTTATAAATTCCTATATCATTTAAGTATTGAATCAAGAATATACTTTTCACTTTACAAATACTATCAAAAGTAAAATTCGAATATAAATATCAGTACATTTGGTTTTTTACTTTAAAACTTTTAAAAAAGTGACGGTCCAGGCAGGCTAGGCTCACCCGACCATTTGGGGTTGTGGAAGAAGTAGCTTGCAATCCCTCCACCGTTGGGAGAGGCTGCTCTGTGAAACCAGCCTCACGCTGTGCCCTCCACTCTAAGACAAGATACCTAAGTCTTCACTAAGGTCTCCAGACTCAACTCCCTACTTGGAGTGGACAAGCTAACGTGTTCCAACCACAAACCCAGCCTAGGAAGGCACAGTGCTGTTCCATCAAATTAGGGCTCCCACTTGGGTCACAAGCTGAAGTGACTCAACTCAGCAATCCACCACCATTGTGAGTATAGTTATAAATACACTGTTGTTTTTTTCTCTTTTGAATATGGGACACAAGTAAGACAAGGTTTTGCATTTTAGTACTAACAATTTCAAAGAGCTCGTGCCTTTCTCTACTTTTGCGTGGATGAAATATAGAAAAAATTGGATTAATTAGGAGAAAAGAAAATGGACCTTAATTTCTACTTTATGCTCTGGTATGAAGTGAGCCCTATTAAACTGTGTTTGACAGTTTTGCTTGACTTCAAATATAATACATGTGATTTTTCTCTGCAGCTTTTTATTATTTACAAAATATCTTTTTATTTCCATTTCAGAATATGATGAATTTTTCAGTGCGTAAGTTAATCCCTAGAAGTAAGGCTTTTACTTCACATAATCCAATAGTGTACCAGTTCTCTTACAACAACAATCACAATATTTTAACTTGTGCTCTAGCTATGCTTTATGTGTGTAGCCTAACCATTTTTCTTTTACAAAAGTATAACATCTTACAATTGAATGAATGCAAGTTGTTCGGACTTCCTGAAAATGAAATGATATCATGGCTCAAACTTTTTTTTTATTTGTGCATGCGAAGAAATTGGTTAATCATTTGGTAAACATTGCAAGTATTCAGTAGTGAATTTTATTTCTCTTGGATTGGCTAGTTTTGGGTATTACCAAACTGTAGTTGAATTTGTGCATTGAGACTTGTCGGCAGGTTTAGTATATTGATTGATATAAAAAGGTACCAAACACTTTAGAATCAGAATGGAATGCAATACTGAATAATAAGCATAAAAGACAGCAATGAATGTCAAAAACATTAGTGAGAATTATCATTTCACAACTGGTGTAAGATACAACTTCCATAAGTTAAGAAACCACAAGAAGAATACAACACCCCGATACAGAACACTACATTTTCATTTTATTAATTACTATCAGAGCTTCAGATGCTTGTCAGAGTCCTGACAAATAGAATGCGGAGTTACAGCTCCTCTGTCTTTCTCCTGAAATCGTAACTTAGAGCTTAAGTAAAATCCTCTCAATATGTTTTGAATTTACTTCTAGACACGGCATTACCAGCTTCATAACCAGGTTCTACATTCATGGATCATATTCATCCTCTACAAAAAGATTCTGGACAGACGTTAGATGTTACAAAACATAGAAGGTTTACTTAGAAGGATGATTTGTCTAACCAATACTAGGTCAGATATATCCTATGCTGTTGGTAAGCTAAGTCATCCTTTTGATTACTCATTATCAAACTTCAACAAGAAGTACGCTAGAATTTCACAACGAAGAGGATTTTTCTTTCTTGCTGTGTCAGATTCAGTTTGGAGCTCCTGTGTTGACTCTAAAATATTTACTTCCAGTTTCTGTTTTCATATGAGAACATAATATCCTAGAAAAAACATGAAACAATCTACGGTATCTATCTAGATCATCAGAGACTGTAAATCCTGTTTGTTTATGAATGAAACAAATACATTAATATTGATTGAGACAGTGAGAGATAAAGTTCAATAAGGTTCTCTTCATTGGATAGCTATCATTTCCAAGGAATTTTACTTCATCCACAGTTGGATCCGTTTTGGTACTATAACTATCATAGTCTTTAGCGACATTGTGCTATAGGAAGCAAGATTTGGTAAATAGTAGTAATGAATTGGTAGGATGAATTACTAATTAGTAATAGAAAAGATAAAATTTAGAAAAGATGAAATTAAACTTTTTTTAATGTTATTGATTTAACATTGTGCTATAGGAAGCAAGGTAAATAGTAGTAATGAATTGGTAGGATGAATTATTAATTAGTAATAGAAAAGATGAAATTAAACTTTTTTTAATGTTATTGATTGTTAATCAACATTGTGCTATAGGAAGCAAGATTTGGTAAATAGTAGTAATGAATTGGTAGGATGAATTACTACTTAGTAATAGAAAAGATAAAATTAAACTTTTATTAATGTTATGAATAATTAAACTGATTTGATAGGATGCACCAATCTCTTGTGATGGTTCCCTCCCTAAAATATTAATTTAATACCGTGTGAACCAATGGCCCACATATCACATATTAAACTGATAAGAACAGATACTACACTTAATCTTAGCCAAAAAGCCGAGAAAGGTATACTTAAAAGGGAGTAAGCGTTGAGTTTTTATGTTCTGAATTCAATTTGCTTGTCAGAGTCCTGACAAATGTGGGACTTACTTAGGTGCATAAGATGTTGACAGGTAGGTTCAGATACTTTCTTTATATTCTTATATGGAATAATAGTTTACTCGAATATATTATGTGTTGTTTCTTTTCATAAACTTCGAAGTTTTGTTTTGAATACCTCAAAATTGGTAAAAGAGAGCCTTTGAAACAAATCAGTCGCTGAAACATGATAAGCTTCAAACTTTATTTAGTATCTTATGAAAAGCTTCAAACTTTATTTAGTATCTTCTAAAAAAAATGTATAAATTATGCTTGTTATTTTGTATCAATGTCAGTGCAGCTACTTTTATCTGGATTGTTGTTGAATAAGAAATGAAAATGAGAATAGTAGAGTTTTATCATATTTCACATGTATATGATGAGAAAGAACTGCGTAAACATGTTTAAGCCTCACGCATGAGAACAAGCACACCGCATCGAATGACTGACTTTCAATCATACAAACCAGCCTCATGTGACCAGTGATGAAGCGTTTGTTAATATACAAGACATAGAATCTGATGAAGCGTTTAATTATTGTACTGAATTGACAGTACTATCAACTTCATTGATGGGAGAGAGTTTTGTTGAGTTTTTTATACTTTGTGTTTTAAAGTTTAGAGAAAAATGGTGGATTTTGTGAAAATCTAGTCGTTAGTCATGGTAATGCATGTATTCATTATCTTTTAAAAAAGTGTTATTTTGGTTAATGTTTTTGTGAGGAATAAAATTGTAATGACTATTCTATTTCAGTAAGCAAGATTTCCTTGGTCATGAAATTGAAAACTAACATGCAGACATGAAATATTTTGGTGATATCATGATGAAAGACAGGAAAATGGACGAGAAAGCTTTCCCCGTTTAAGTGAAGAAGAAATTCGGGTACCGTTGGGTATCTGAACACGATCTACAACTATAAAATTCAACAATTATGCAGGGAGATCATGTATATTGTGAGTAATACAGTCAAACTTGATTTCTGTAATTTGTAATTATTATGGGAAAATTATGAAAAGAGAGTTCTTACTGTCAGAATATTTAATAACAAAGAAATACAATGTTGTATCTAGTTCTAACTCATAGCTAACCTAATAACTTTTTTATTATTTTAGGGTTGATACCTAATATGAATAATAATAAAAAAAATGTAGATCATATAACCATACTCACGTTGTATGTTTTATCCTTTCCCTCCCATGTAACATTTTTTCTTCTTTCATGTTTGTCACTGTTTTTTCCATTATTATTGTCTAGTTCTACATCTCATTCTGTCTACAATTTTTATTTGGGGAGGGAAATCACTTTTCTATTTAGCTCATACTCTCTAATTATATTTCTTTTCCTTTTTTTTCTATTTCTTTTTCTTTCTTTTCTTCTGGTTTTGTTTCCTTTTCTTCTATTTCATTTTTTTATGTTTCCATTTTTAAATAAATAAAAAGTTAAAATTTGTACAATTTATTTTTCCTTTTTTCCTCTCTAGCTTTAATTTAAAAAAAATTATGTTTTGTTTATCTATTTCATTTTTCTCCTTTATGAATTGATGGAAAAAGAAAATTCTTGGAGTCAAATATCATCTAATTAAAAAAAAAAGATAATATTTCCTACGGTTATAGGATTCTTAAAAATATTAGAGAAAAATTATAAAATTTATTATAAGAAAGCAACAAAATAAATAAATAAATAATATATATATATATATATATATATATATATATATATTATAGATAGAATTTGGATTAATAAAGATTGCTTTAGCCGTTGTTTTTGTTTGGTTCTAACTTAATTAATTATAAAATAAGAAAAAATTAAACTTGATTTCGTCTTAAAGTTGAGGATAGAAATCATGTTAAACTTAACCCATTAGTTTGTGTTTCGTAAGTAAAGGTTTCTTGTTTTTTCAATTATTATTTTTTTAATAAAACGTAGTTGTATGGTGCACACTAACTAATTATAACTGCTCATCAATTATGTTGCAGTTGAAAGGATAGAAGGACCTTTTTTTCAAATTTGGTGTAATTTGTTTTAATTATTTTTGTAATGGATGAATTTTAAAAAAATTTAGATATGGGTATAACTTCGTAATAAAAACGTTGTGGTTTAAAACACAATTTTGCTTTTTTGTTTTATCACAAAAAAGTCATACGTACATATACGACTTCTTCATATCAACATTTTTTTCTGATGTTTTTGTGACATTTTCCTCTAATTCATAACTTTAGTAGAGTTATTTTTTTAGTTGTTCTTTGATTGATGACTTTAGTTCATATATGTAAGTTAGGTTAGTTTATTATTTTTAATTATTAAAAGTTTTATTTTAATGTTTATAAAATTAATAAAATAAATTATTAATAGGTATTAAGACGTCAATAATATTAAATAATTTTTAAAAATATTAAATTATTAAAAAAATATTATTATGTTAAGTAAAAATAAGTTAAACACACATTAAAAATAAGTCAATATATATTAAGACGTCAATAATGTCAATAATGATATATTTTATTGGTCATTAAAGTGTATGTTATGAAAATTGAGTGTATTTATTTTACTAAAGTAAAGGAGATATATGATTAAAGTTTATATATATTTCAGAATGTTGATGGATGAGTTTGTGTAAATGTGCAACTATATCTAACATAATTTTGTTAACAATTATTTAATCAAGTTCAATGGTTTAAATTATGTTTATTGGTTTAAAATGATCCAGTTTTTAACTGGCGTTATGAATTTAAACATTGTATTGATAATGGATGAAACCCCCCCCCCACCAATTATGGAGACCAACACAAAAGCTAAAAGGTCTCTTAATGATGCTTGAAAGTGATATAATAAATTAGCATTGAACTTGATGAGATTCCCTATTGCTGAAAATTTTAAGTCATCTATGCCTAAAACTAATAATGCTAAGAATTTCATGAATTTAGTTAAAGATTTCTCGTAATCTAACATTACTGACAAGTCGATTACGGGGAATCTTACAAGTGAGCTTATAAACAAAAGATTTGATTCGCCTCAATCAATTAATAATCATGTAACTGAAATGTCTAATCTGCTAGCAAGATTGAAATCTATGGAAATAAAAGTGAGTGAGTCTTTCTTATTGTAGTTCATTTTGAACTCCCTTCTTGCAGAATTTGGCAAATTCCAGGTAAATTAGAACACCCTTAAAGAAAAATAGAACTTTTAGGAAGTTAAGACCATGTTAGTTCAAGAAGAAAGGATTTTAAAGAAAATGAAGGACCACTCTGCTCATCTTGTGACTGTGATGGAGCTAGTGATAGTAAGACGAAGTCAGGTAGAAAGGATAAGGGCAAGACCCAATTGAAGATTAATGAAGGTAAAATCCATAAGGATAAGGTAAATTTAAAAAAAAAAAATTGGATATGGATAAGTTGTATAATACAACATCATAATGAAAAAGTAGTAGTCTGCTATGATAACATCATTAGGATCAATTTTCATGTCCAAAGTATTGTTTGCTTTGAAACTCTCGTTCGTCACAATTTTGTCTTTAATAGGCGTCTCGGTGGTGGGTTAAGAAAGGAAGGTGTATATAAACTATCTTTGACCTCGACTCTTAATCAAAGTGAGACTTTTGAACGTATAAGAACATTATAAAATTAAAATCTTAAAAATGTAGAAAAATACATTTAAAAATTAATGATGAGAACTTGTTTCACAATGTGGTCTTCTAATATTATCTTTTGGTCTTTCTCTTCGATGGTACTTGTTTTGGCGATGAAATGTCTATTTTTTTATTATTATTATCTTCATCTTCATCATTATATGTAGGCATGGCGGGGACGGGTTTTGTCTTCCTTATCCCTGCCCCCAACTTTTGTAATTGTCCCGTCCTCACGCCTGATCCCCGCCGAGGTTAAAAATTAAGTCTTCATCCTCTTCCTCGCTAGGTTTCCGGTTTTCCCGTCTTCGCCCCATCCCCAATTTAAATTATTTTTAAAAAGATAATTATATTTATAATAAATTAATTTTACTATGTATTTTTTATATATAAATAAATATTTATAATTTTACAATTTATAAATTAATAATTAAATATATTTTTTAATTTATTATATTTATATTCAAATATGCATGTAAAAGAAATATTTAATCATTTTTTATTTATATATATAATATTTATAACATTATTAATATTATTATTATTATTATTATAACATTGTATTCAAATATTTGAATACTTATAAACTTATTATTATTATTATTATTATTATTATTATTATTATTATTATTATTATTATTATTATATATTCAAACATTTGATTACATATATAAGTTAATTCATTTTTAAGTTGTCATTTAAAAATATGAAATATATAGTTTATAAGGAAATATTTAATAAATTAATTCTTATTTAATTAGTTTGAAGTAATAAAAATTTAAATTATCAATCTTTTTAATACTTTAAAATACAATTATTTTATTATGATAAAATTTGATATATGATAAATAAGAATAATAACATCCAAAAAATATGACATAATAAAACCTAATAAATATAAATTATAAATAAAATAATATTAGTTACTACTAAGATTTATGTAAAATAGTTAAAAAAACATAAAAAAATTAACTTTTTGTTCCTCAAATTGAAAAAAAAATTAATTGGAGAGATTAAAAAATGTGAAAAACTGAAAGGTAAGAAATAAAGAATAATGTAATAAACTAATTTATATAAATGATTAAAAAAGACAAAAACATTAAAAGTGGATAAAAGAAAAGTAAAAAATGGTAAAATATAAAAACTGACCTTATATGTAATAAAAAAATACTTTTAAAATATTAATATTTTAAAATTTAAATATAAAATTAGGACGCGGACGGGGTTGGAGTAGGGATTGCATTACCCATCCTCGTCCCGTCCTGTCCCGATCAACTTCGGTTTTCCCAGTCAAACTCGGGGTAGGAACGGGTCGGTCCCCACGGGTATGAGTTTAATTGTCATCCTTAATTATATGATATTTGTGCATATAAAGTTGACAATAACAATCCAGGCAACGTGTATGGTTATATACTGATGGTGATGTCATTGAAGTGGTGATAAACATATTTGATGAAATTCGAAACACAATATTTGTAAGGGACTTGTCCAAACTTAAATTGACTTGATATATTATGAAGTTGACCCATACATCCTTAGAGTGAAGATGATTGAAGAGTAAATAACCCAACATGTGGATATGTGGATTGTGATGTGAATTGTTAAAAATTTTGTAGGTCATGTTATTGTGTTTGATGTTATTGTGGTATATCATACTCAATAAACCAATATACATGCAAAATTAGTATTTTAATATATATGGGTTATTTTAAAATTATTGTTAGTTTTACCAATGTTATAAAAGTGTGATATTTAAATAATGAAAAAATTAATAACTTTTATTTACTCGCATGAGATTTTATGTGCAATCAGTATAGAAAGCTTTATATAATATTTTTATTGAACATCTTCCTTGTCTTATCTTCATCTAAACCAATTAAAATAGTATAAATATTTATTTATATAAGAATTCTTTATTGTAGTTGGAAGAGTAAGTTAAGATATTACATTAAATAATATAATGAGAAAATTTTCACAACTTGCTATTAATAAAAAAAGGTTTGATTGTTCTAATCAGTTTATGATCATGTGATTGAAATGTGTAATCTAGCAACAAGGTGGAAGTCTATGGAAATGGAAGTGAGTGAGTCCTTCTTATTGCAGTTCATTTTGAACTCCCTTTTTGTAGAATTTGGTCAGTTTCACCCTTAAAGAAAAATGAAACTTTTAGGAAGTTAAGACCATGTTAGTTGAGGAGGAAAGAATTTTAAAGAAAATGAATGACGATTTTGTTCATCTAATGACTCATAATGGGAGCTAGTGACAATAAGAGTAGGTCAGGTAAAAAGATAAGGGCAAGATCCAATTGAAGGTCAATGAAGATAAAATCCATAAGGATAAGAAGTGTTACTTTCGTAACGATTTTGTTCATCTCATGACTCATGATGGAGCTAGTGGCAGTAAGAGTAAGTTAGGTAGAAAGGATAAGGGCAAGACCCAATTTAAGGTCAATGAAGGTAAAATCCATAAAGAGAAGAAGTATTACTTTCGTAACAATTTTGTTCATCTCATGACTCATGATGGAGCTAGTGGTAGTAAGAGTAAGTTAGGTAGAAAGGATAAGGGCTAGACCTAATTAAAAGTCAAAGAAGGTAAAATCCATAAGGATAAGAAGTGTTACTTTTATAAGGTAAAATCCATAAGGAAAAAAAGTGCTACTTCTGTAATAAAAAAAGGTCACTTCAAGAAGGATTGAGTTATTTATGAAATGGGTAAATTTTTTAAAAATTTTCAATTTGGGTAAGTTGTATTTTGAGATACAATTTCATAATTTGAGGTATTATCTGCTTTGAAGTTTTTGTTCGTCACAATTTTGTTCTTAATAAGCACCTTAGTGAATTAAGAAATGAAGGTGTATATAAACTACCCTTGACCTCGACTCTTAAGCGATGTGAGACTTACCCGAACATTTATAAAATTAATAAAATAAATGATTAATATGTTTGTAAGTCAAGTAATGTTAAATAATTTTTAAATATATTAAATTATTAAAAAGAAAATATTAATATGTTAAATAAACAGAAGTTAAATATACATTAAAAAAAGTACACATACATTAAAATCTTAAAAATGTAGAAAATATACATTTAAAAATTAATTATGTGAACTTGTGTCATAATATGGTCTTCTAATATTACCTCTTAGTCTTTCTCTTTGATAGGAACTTGTTTTGGTGATGGAACGTCTATTTTTTTTTTATTATTATTATTATTATCTTCATCTTCATCATTATGTAATGTTTGTGTATATAAAGTTGACAATAACAATCCATGCAAGGGGTGTGCTTATATAATGATGGTGATGTCATTAAGGTGGTGACAAATATATTTGATGATGATGAAAACACATTATGTGTAAGCGACTTGTCTTAACTAAAATTGACAAGTTGACACATATATCCGTGGAGTGACGAGGATTGAAAAGTAAATAACTCAACATGTGGATGTGTGGATTGTGATGTGAATTGTTAAAAAGGTTGTTCGTCGTATTATTATGTTTGATGTTGTTGTGGTGCATTATACTAAAAAAACAAAATACACGTAAAATTAGTATTAATAAAAATATAACTATATATTTAATATGCTACACTTACTTCATCATGTGTATCGGTTGATTCTTCCGGACAAATATATCACATATTATGTTGTAAATAATACTACATATATTGCTTAATTGATTGTTTCTCTAAAATTCGATTCCTTCGACTTAGTGGTTATGATGATTGTTCCATATTACAATCTAGTTACAATGATAATCTGGTTAATATCTATCGGTTATTTCTCTCATATCTTCATCATGAATTTGATCTAGATTCGTTAGATCTTGAGGAATATATTGGCAAAGGTCAAATTATCCCATAATTTAATCAATTTACTGATATTTAATGATTGCAAAACAAATGAGTGCACGTGGTGTAACAACACAACTCATAAATAAAATCTCAATATTTATTAATCGTTTGGAAGTATTTTTACAATAAGTAGTTTGAGAAATTATAATAAAAAAGTTAATGATATTTGATGATGTAATAAAAAAAGGTTTAATAAGTCATGCATACTACCTCTACTAAAAAAGTTAATAATATTTAATGGTGTAATAAAAAAAGTTTAATAAGTCATACAAACTATCTCTTTTGGCTATATAGATCAAATGTGACATGTAATTGTTAGACATGTTGAGACCATATATTACATCATTTAATTACTTACATATTAATAATAATAATAATAATAATAGAGAATAATTTTAAAATTTATTTTAAGAAAGCAATTAACTAATATATATATATATATATATATATATATATTATTTTAAAGACAACTCACTTTCTTATTCTATACAATATTTGAAGAGAATATGTGTAGATTTAGGATTAATTAAAAATAGTCTTGCCCTATTTATATGTTGTTTTCTTTCATAAAAAATTAACTAATAGGGTCAAATAAACCTGATTTTTTCATTAGAAAAAAGAAGATTTAAATCACACTAAACTCAACTCATTAATTTGTGTTTCATAAGTAAAAATGCGTTATTTTTTTCAAATTTTTTTATACTAATTATAATTCCAACTTCTCTTAATCTATGTTTTTTTTTAAAAACAACTCATTTTTTCATTCTTTAAAAGATTTGAGTTTCCTTATTGTTTTCTTTTATCTTTAGCTTAACTAAGAAAGAAATAAGGAGATTAAATCTTATTTCTTCTATAAAAAAAAAGGTAGATTTAAATTATAATAAAAATCAATTCATTTATTTGGATTTAGTAAATAAATATACATTATTTTTCCAAATTTTATTTTATAAATTATTGTTATATTATATACATAATTATAACTTTAATTGTTAATAATTTATGTTAAGGAGACTAGAGTCTATAAATAAGACACTAAATCCAAACATCAATAAACAATAATATTTTATTATTTATTATACATTAGTATAAAAAATGGAATTTAGAAATTCCTATTTCATTTAAAAATTGGACACTTTTCAAATACTGTAAAAAGTAAAATTCAAATATAAATACGAGTACAGTTCTTTTTTTCCTTAAGAAAAAAGAGTGACGGTCCAGGCAGGCTAGGCTCACCCGACCATTTGGGGTTGCGGAAGAAGTGGCCTGCAATCCCTCCACCGTTGGGAGAGGGAGGTGGTCGCTCTCTGTGAAACCAGCCTCACGCTGTGCCCTCCACTCTAAGAGACAAGAGACCTAAGTCTTCACTAACGTCTCCTGACTCAACTCTCAACTTGGAGTGGACAAGCTAACGTGTTCCAACCACAAACCCAGCCTAGGAAGGCCACAGTGCTGTTCCATCAAATTAGGGCTCCCACTTGGGTCACAAGCTGAAGTAACTCAGCTCAGCGATCTACCACCACTGTGAGTATGGTTATAGACACATTGTTGTTTTTTTCTATTTTGAATATGGGACACATTAGCACTAACAATTTCAAAGAGATCGTGCCTTTCTCTACTTTTGCGTGGATGAAATATAGAAAAAAACTGGATTAATTAGGAGAAAAGAAAATGGACTTTAATTTCTATTTTATGCTCTGGCATGAACTAGATAGAAGCTTGTGTTTGTACATATGGATGCAAAAACACAGAGGAGTGAGCCTATTAAACTCTGTGTTGGACAGTTTTGCTTGACTTAAAATATAATACAAGTGATAAATATTTTTTTATTGTCATTTCAGAATATGATGAATTTTTCTGTGTAAGTAAATCCCTTTTAAAAGTAAATTAGATGCTTGTATTTCTACATGTGGATGCAAAAACACAGAGAAGTGAGGCTATTACAAAAGTAGAACATCGTACGATTGAATGAATGCAATTGTTTGGACTTCCTGAAAATGAAATGATATCAGGGCTTAAACTTTTTTATTTGTGCATGTGAAGAAATCGCTTAATCATTTGCTACAAAAGATTCGTGTTCAGTGGTGAACATCTACTTCTTATGGATTAGCTAGTTTTTGGTATTATCAATCCGTAGTTGAATTTATAAATTGAAACTTATCCGAATGTTTACTATATTGATTGATGTAATAAGGTATCGAACACTTTGGAATCAAATTTATCATTTCCCAACAATTGCAGGAAAAAATTTATAATAAATAACAAGCTAAACCTCTAATAGCAAAGTTAAAAGAACAAGCAAAACAAATACAACTCTACACTACAGAAAAATATTGTTTCATTTTATTACAAAAGATTGAACTGATTTAGATGGGATGCACCAGGCCCTAACAGTGGTGCAAGGCAAAGGCGATGCTTGAAAGCCCCAATCACAAGTTATTATGATGAACCCTCTCCCCTAAAATATTGATTTAATATCATGCCAACCAATTGGCCATTAAATTGATAAGAATATATACTAAAGTCGAGGAATGTATGTTTTGAATAATACAAGCGTTTAGTTTGGAACAGTACTTTTACTTCATCCACAATCTGATCCATTTTTCTACTGTTTTTTATTATAACTGTTTCGGAAAAGTACTTTTACTTCATCCATTGTACTGTTTTTTATTACATCTGTTTTGGAAGAGAACTTTTACTTCATCCACAATCTGATCCATTTTTGTACTGTTTTTTTGTGTTTTAGTACTTCATCCGCAATATGATCCATTTTTGTACTGTTTTTTGTGTTTTAGCTTTAGTACATATGCAGTTTAGATTTCTTTTAACAGAAATAGAAAATCATGCAATGGAATGAATGCAAGTTGTTTGAACTTTTTTGGGAGACTGGTGTACCCCATATAAATTTGGTAACACAGTCTTACAAACTTAAATAATTTTTATGTTAATAAATAGTGTAAGCAAATAACGATGAATCCACTTATAAATATAAACCTTTCTTATTGAATTAAATAAAATAATGTAAGCAAATAAGTATAAATCTACATATTTAAACTTTGTTAGTGGGATGCACCAAGCTCTTGTTGAAGTGCAATACAAGGGTTACAAAACTTATTCTCTCTGCAGCTACTCCTCAATGGGGACAAAAAAACATATAAACCATTTCCATTCGAACTGTTTTGGGAGTCAGCTAAGTACTTAGCTGCTAATCTTGTTTTTTATGAAATATGCAAGCACGCTAAAATTTATTTTCACATTGTGAGATAAAGTTTTATCAGGCTCTCTTTATTTGATGCCTATCACTTTCAAGGAACAGTACAACTTTTACTTCATCCACAATTGGCTCCATTTTGGTATTATAACTTCCATAGTCTTTTTGTTTTTAAGTTTTGGTAATATATTTTTTCTTTTGACAAAAACAGAAAATCATGCAATGGAATGATTGCAAGTTGTTTGACATCAAACATGATACCAAATATTATGTAGACTTATAAATGGAAGGTTGCAGTGGACTTTTGAGAGTCCCACTTCACCCTGACAGCAGGACATTCCATAGGGTTGGTGCATCACTCTACCTTTCTCCAGAATCCAAAACACTGTGTGTAAGTTAACTCCTTAAACTGGAACTACATTTCTTATAGAGACAACAATTGAGTTGCTTATTATATATCAGTCTTATTCATGATTTAACTTCATTATGTAGCTTAACATTGTTTTTTACAACAGTAGAAAATCATGCAATGTAATGAATGCAACTTATTTGAGTTTCCTTTAGCAATGGACTTACTGAGGATGGAAGCCTATTATGGTATAATAATGCTTTTTATGTGTGCATGAGTAGAAATCAGTTAATCATTTTTTTTTTTTTACTCATTGAATGTAATAAATGGTAAACATTTTTTTCAGGCATCTTTTGGTTATCACCTGAAATTTTGTGAACTGACAGATTTATATATGAAGTTTTACACTATTCTGGAAAATGTAATATAGAACATTTTACGTGGTTGCAAGAACAAATTCAGAATTCCCTGTCTCATTGATATTTTCGAGCATGTATATGAGTTACTTTCTGTGGTGACAGATTTGAAGGGACTAGTAACCCCGTGATTGAAAGGCTATCAAATTTACAGAAACGGTCTGAAATTGTTGTGTCCAAATTTGGTTCTTCCATCAATGCTTGGGTTATTAAGCCTTCCATTTTTATTTTGCTGTCTATAAGGACTTCATACTGTCCTTGAATCAATGCGGAGAGCCAAAGTCATAACATCTTATTGGTTTCCCCACATCTGCATCAACGGTGTCGCTCTTATCTAATTGCCTTGAAGAAATATGATATTTTCTTATCTTAAATGCCAGGCAGGCATGCCAACTGCTTGCAACTAAAATTTCCATCTTGACCGTAGTAGTTATTCTCATCATTTAACCTTACTACCATATGAGGCCAACCAAAATGTTTAGCAAGTGTATTACATATCCTAATCAAGTTTCCTATATAAAAAGCATGACACCAATATGCTACATGACTGGAGATATCACTTATGTGTTGGTAATAGTTAAACTAGAAACAGTCACTGTTTATGTCTTCCACTTAATGCTCTCCATGTTTTAAATTTCCTGTAATGCAGGCAAAAAAAGTCATTTTATGAATACAAGTGGATTCAAAGTCTGGCTGCACTTCTTCATGTTCTTTCTCTGAGCCCAAGACATTCATCCTTGTATTTAGCAAAGGTGGAATTGTCTTAACCAGATAGTTACCGAACTTGGATTCTCTGATATTGGTTCTAATGCCGATTTACCTGATGTGGGATTTGAGGATTTTTATGACGCACCTAAAATGAGGCAAGACTTACTGAACAGCATCAGTGATATTCATTGTGTGATGATTTTGGTCTGAACACTGTTGGGGCCTACCTAACTAACCACGATGTGTTTGAGAGACTCATGCAAGAAGCTCCTGAACTTGTTTTATCCTTCATGGAACTCCAAGACAATGGAGTGACAAGCGACGTGTATAAGAAAAGAAAAGGACAAAATGCTGCATATGCTTAAATCTGAAGTCGCTAGGAGTGCCACAAAAATTAAAGCATTCTCGAGTTATTATTTTGCCGAAAAGCCTCCAGGTATGCATATGCACCTTGAAACAAAAGAAAGTTCAGACATAAGTTAGTATTCTACATTTGGTGAAAAATTTCTTAATTATCATGATTAATGTAATTAAACTGCATTGTTCTGCTTTAATGTTCCAAAGAACAAATGTAGTTTAGTTACATTATCCTGATAATTGTGACATTTCTCAGTGGACTAGAAGCACTAACTTGCGTCTGGAGAAATCTATGGATTTCATAAAGCCGTGAAGCTTTTGATATTAAGAATAGTATGAGGGAAGTACAGATGAAGATTATAATTTTTAAAAATTGGATCGAGATAGAATTCAAGTTGATTTGAAGAGGTTTTACATGTGCAAAAGAATAGTTATCTGAAGGAGCAAAAAATTCAAGATGAATTGATTGTGAAGATATGTTTAGATGAATTTCAGAATGAGAGTAGAGTTTTCAACAGTTATGCGGATGAATTGGTAGTTCTTTTCAGATTTCAGTTTGAGTCACTTTTGTACCTGAATTCCTTTGTGATTTACACTACTTCCCCTTCTATCCTATAAATACCTTGACAAAGTATTCATGACTTCAATCCTAGCTGTCCGATGGGCACATTCTTCCGAATATAAATTAAATTTCAGTGTAAGATAAGTTTGGCCATATTATTCATGCTTAATCTGAAAAGGGCATCACATAAGAGACATAAGAGGCATGTTAAAGATATATAAACGTATAATCATTACTTTCGCTTTTAGGAGATACCAAAGAGTAATGAAGTTGGTATTGGGAGTGTGGACTATATTTTGTGTGTATTGGTTGAGGTGTCAGAAGTAAAATTTCTCCCTGAGTGCTGTAGATAAAATGCCGGTAAGAACTGTATGGAGATAAGATGTAAATTTTTCATGTTTACTCGTGTGCTATTATGATTGTAGGAACTCATTTTCTCATGCTAAAAGATTTTATAGAATTTATCCCTAGATTTAGGATTAATGAAGGGTAGACTTGGGCTATATATGATGTTTTACTTCGTTATAGCCTAATTAACAGATAAATAAGTGGAGAATCAGACCTGATTTCCTTGTAACAAGGTTTGTGTTTCTTAAATAAAGGTGTACTGTACACATTGACTAATGATAATTTTAAGATTGAGGCCTGTATGTGGGACATGCAAGTGCAAAAACCAATAGATAGAAGTTATGCTGCACATAAACAATACGATATTTCAATTCTTTTTTATTTATTAGATATTAATATAAATAAAATATAAATTACTATGTCATTTAAAAATTTAAATCAAGAACATACTTTTTACTTTTCAAACATTGTCCAAAGTAAAATACAAATATATATATATATATATATATATATATATATATATGTATATATCAGTGCAAAAAATTGAGGTCTAGATATAAAATATTTCAATTCTTTTTTATTTATTAGATATTTAAATAAATAAAATGTAAATAGTAAATTCCTATATCATTTAAATATTGAATCAAAATTATACTTTTCACTTTTCAAATATTGTCAAAAGTAAAATTCGAATATAAATATCAGTACATTTGTTTTTTTACTTTAAAAAAACTGACGGTCCAGGCAGGCAGGCTAGGCTCACCCGACCATTTGGGGTTGTGGAAGAAGTAGCTTGCAATCCCTCCACCGTTGGGAGAGGGAGGTGGTCGCTGCTCTATGAAACCAGCCTCACAAGTCACAAACCCAGCCTAGGAAGGCACAGTGCTGTTCCATCAAATTAGGGCTCCCACTTGGGTCACAAGCTGAAGTGACTCAACTCAGCAATCCACCACCACTGTGAGTATAGTTATAAATACACTGTTGTTTTTTTCTCTTTTGAATATGGGACACAAGTAAGACAAGTATTGCATTTTAGCACTAACAATTTCAAAGAGTTCATGCCTTTCTCTACTTTTGCGTGGATGAAATATAGAAAAAATTGGATTAATTAGGAGAAAAGAAAATGGACCTTAATTTCTACTTTATGCTCTGGTATGAAGTGAGCCCTATTAAACTGTGTTTGACAGTTTTGCTTGACTTCAAATATAATATATGTGATTTTTCTATGCAGCTTTTTATTATTTACAAAATATCTTTTTATTTCCATTTCAGAATATGATGAATTTTTCAGTGCGTAAGTTAATCCCTAGAAGTAAGGCTTTTACTTCACATAATCCTATAGTGTACCAGTTCTCTTACAACAACTATCACAATATTTTAACTTGTGTTCTAGCTATGCTTTATGTGTGTAGCCTAACCATTTTTCTTTTACAAAAGTATAACATCTTACAATTGAATGAATGCAAGTTGTTCGGACCTGAAAATGAAATGATATCATGGCTCAAATTTTTTTATTTGTGCATGCGAAGAAATTGGTTAATCATTTGGTAAACATTGCAAGTATTCAGTAGTGAACTTTATTTCTCTTGGATTGGCTAGTTTTGGGTATTACCAAACTGTAGTTGAATTTGTGCATTGAGCCTTGTCGGCAGGTTTAGTATATTGATTGATATAAAAAGTTACCAAACACTTTAGAATCAGAATGGAATGCAATACTGAATAATAAGTATAAAAGACAGCAATGAATGTCAAAAACATTAGTGAGAATTATCATTTCACAACTGGTGTAAGATACAACTTCCATAAGTTAAGAAACCACAAGAAGAATACAACACCACGATACAGAACACTACATTTTCATTTTATTAATTACTATCAGAGCTTCAGATTCTTGTCAGAGTACTGACAAATGTGAGACTTTATCAGTTGTGTCAGCTGCTCCAAGAATTCAGGGTTACAGCTCTGTCTTTCTCCTGAAATCATAACTCAGAGCTTAAGTAAACTCCTCTCAATATGTTTTGAATTTATTTCAAGACACGACATTACTAGCTACACAACTGGGTTCTACATTCATGGATCATATTCATCATCTACAAGAAGATTCTGGACAGACGTTAGATGTTACAAAACATAGAAGGTTTACTTAGAAGGATGATTTGCCTAACCAATACTAGGCCAGATATATCCTATGCTGTTGGTAAGCTAAGTCATCCTCTTGATTACTCTACTGTTGCTCATTATCAAACTTCTCTCATGCTATTGAAGTACGCTAGAATTTCACTACGAAAAGGACTTTGCTTTCCTGCTGTGTCAGATTCAGATTGGACCTCCTCTTGACTCTAAAATATTTACTTCTAGTTTCTGTTTTCATATGAGAACATAATATACTAGAGAAAACATGAAAAAATACACGGTATCTAGATCATCAGGGACTGTAAATCCTGTTTGTTCATGAATGAAACAAATACATTAATATTGATTGAGACACTGAGAGATAAAGTTCAATAAGGCTCTCTTCATTGGATACCTATCATTTCCAAGGAATTTTACTTCATCCACGGTTGAATCCGTTTTGGTACTATCACTATCATAGTCTTTAGCGACTTTGGCTTGAGCCAAATTTGCTCCTTAAAAATTCTCCTTCGATGGATGTCTGGAGTTGCAATTGTACTTTTTTTTTTTTAACTACTGTTTGACACGCCAAATTTGCTTATTAAAAAATCTTCTTCAATGTCTAAAGTTGCAATTGTACTTTTTTTTTTTTTTTTCTGTGATTGATACATAATTACCTTTTCCAAAGCAAGTCGTACAGTGGGTTGCCCTGCTCTGTTTTGTATTTTCTAAGCTTAGAATTTTGACTGGAGGAGAAAATCATGCAATAATGATTGAAAGGAGAAAATCATGTAATAATGATGGAGGAGAAAATCATGCAATAATGATTGATAGGAGAAAATCGTGTAATAATGATTGAAAGAGGTGTATATGAAGTTATAAATTATAATGATTGAAAGAGGTGTATAATGAAGTTATAAATTATAATGATTGAAAGAGGTGTATATGAAGTTATAAATTTAAAGATAGCAAATTTAAGATTAAGAATGAGTGCTCTTGGCCATAAGTAATTAAAATGTTTTGATAAAATGAAATAGTAACGTGAAAAATGAATAATAATAATAATAATAATAATGTAAAAGATGAATAATTAAACTGATTTGATAGCATGCACCAATCTCTTGTAATAGTGCAACACAAGAGTGATGCTGGAATCCCAATAGCAAGCAATTGTGATGGATTCCTTCCCTAAAAAATTAATTTAATATCATGTGAACCAATGGCCCACATATCAGATATTAAACTGATAAGAACAGATACTACACTTGATCTTAGCCAAAAGGCCGAGAAAGGTATACTTAAAAGATGTAAGCGTTGAGTTTTTATGTTCTGAATTCAATTTGCTTGTCAGAGTCCTGTGGGACTTACTTAGGTGCATAAGATGTTGACAGGTGGGTTCAAATACTTTCTTTATATTCTTATATGGAATAATAGTTTACTCGAATATATTACTAACTAATGTGTTGTTTCTTTTCATAAACTTCCAAGTTTAGTTTTGAATACCTCAAAATTGGTCAAAGAGAGCCTTTGAAACAAATCAGTTGCTGAACCATGACAAGCTTGAAACTTTGTTTAGTATCTTCTAAAAAAATGTATAAATTATGCTTGTTATTTTGTATCAATGTCAGTACAGCTACTTTTGTCTGGATTGTTGTTGAATAAGAAATGAAAATGAGAATAGTAGAGTTTTATCATATTTCACATGTATATGATGAGAAAAAACTGCGTAAACATGTTTAAGCCTCATGCATGAGAACAAGCACACCGCATCGAATGACTGACTTTCAATCATACAAACCAGCCTCATGTGACCAGTGATGAAGCGTTTGTTAATATACAAGACATAGAATCTGATGAAGCGTTTAAATATTATACTGAATTGACAGTACTATCTACTTCATTGATGGGAGAGAGTTTTGTTGAGTTTTTGATACTGTGTTTTAAAGTTCAGAGAAAAAATGGTGGATTTTGAGAAAATCTAGTAGTTAGTCATGGTAATGCATGTATTCATTATCTTTTAAAAAAGTGTTATTTTGGTTAATGTTTTTGTGACGAATAAAATTGTAATGACTATTCTATTTCAGTAAGCAAGATTTCCTTGGTCTTGAAATTGAAAACTAACATGCAGACATGAAAGATTTTGGTGATATCATGATTAAAGACAGGAAAATGGATGAGAAAGCTTTCCCCGTTGAAGTGAAGAAAAAATTCGGGTACCGTTGGGTATCTGAACAAGATCTACAACTATCAAATTCAACAATTATGCAGGAGATCATGTATATTGTGAATAATACAGTCAAACTTGATTTCTGTCATGTGTAATTATTATGGGAAAATTATGAAAAGAGAGTTCTTAAAATTATGAAAAGAGAGTACTTACTGTCAGAATATTTAATAACAAAGAAATACAATGTTGTATCTAGTTCTAACTCATAGCTAACCTAATAAATTTTTTTATCATGTTAGGGTTGATACCTAATATGAATAATAAAAAAAAATGTAGATCATATAACCATACTCACGTTGAAAAGAAAAAAATAAATTTAGTCTATGCGACAATATTTTTTTCTCTTGTATGTTTTATCCTTTCCCTCCCATGTAACATTTTTTCTTCTTTCATGTTTGTCACTGTTTTTTCCATTATTATTGTTCTACATCTAATTCTGTCTACATTTTTTATTTGTGGAGGGAAATCACTTTTCTCCTCTTTCCCATCATTTATTTAGCTCATACTCTCTAATTATATTTCTTTTCCTTTTTTCTATTTCTTTTTCTTTCTTTTCTTCTATTTCATTTTTTTATGTTTCCATTTTAAATAAATAAAAAGTTAAAATTTTTACAAATTATTTTTCCTTTTATTTCTCTCTAGCTTTATTTTTTTTTAATTTATGTTTTGTTTATCTATTTCATTTTTCTCTTCAATGAAGATGGAAAAAGAAAATTCTTAGAGTCAAATATCATCTAATTAAAAAAAAAAGATAATATTTCCTACAGTTATAGGATTCTTATAAACATTAGAGAAAAATTATAAAATTTATTTTAAAAAAGAAAAAATAAATAAACAAAAAAAATATATATATATATATATATATATATATATATTTTATTTCTTTTGAAAGACAGTTTATCTTCTCATTCATTAGAAGATTTTAAAATAATATAAATAAAATTGGGATTATCAAAGATAATTTGAGTCCATGTATACGTTGTTTATCCATATTATCTTAAAATCTTCTAATGAATGAGTAGATAAACTGTCTTTAAAAAAAAATATATATATATATATATATATATATATATATATATATATATATTATTTCTTTTAAAAGACAGTTTATCTTTTCATTAGAAGATTTTAAGATAATATAGATAAAATTCTGATTAATCAAGGGTAGTCTTAACTCATGTATACGTTGTTTATATTTCGTTGTAACTTAATTAACTATGAAATAAGGAAAAATTAAACTTGATTTCGTCTTAAAGATGAAGATATAAATCACGTTAAGCTCACTACATTGATTTGTGTTTCGTAAATAAAGGTGCCTGTTTTTTTAATTATTATTTTTTAATACAACGTAGTTGTATTGTGCACACTAATTAATTATAATTTCAACTGCTCATAAATTATGTTGCAGTTAAAAGGATCCAATGACTTTTTTTCGAAATTGGTGTAATTTGTTTAATTTATTTTTGAAATGGATGAATCTTTAAAAAATTCTAGATATGGGTAAGTTGTATTTTGAGATATAACTTCGTACGAAAAAAGTTGTGGTATGTAACATCCATTATTTCCCAAAAATATTTCATTAATATAATAAAATATTTTGTCATTAATTTTAATAAAATGGTATTATGAGTTATTTTAAGACTTGATAATTTTGAAGGACATTAATAAATGATATATATATATATATATATATATATATATCATGAAATTGTAATAGAGTGAAATAAATAAATTTAGAATTGAGTTTAAAATGAAGTAATAATAATAATAAGAGTAATATCATTAAACAAAATTAGTAATATAATTTCCTATTAATGAAATGATTTAATTGACAATTATAGTTTTAAGTAAGGACAATTTAAGAAAGGAAGTCAAATAGTATAATTTAAGAAAGGAGAAAAACCCATTTCTTTGTCACTTACGGAAGCTAATTTGGGAGCACGGGAGGAAAAAGAAGAAGCTTGGTTTTGTTTGCCCACACCATCTTGGTTCATCCTTTTTGTAATTAAGAGTAAGATCCATGAAATTAAAGCATTGAATTTCAATATTATCTCCTAAAATCTTCTTAATCTCAAGTATATGGTTATTTTGATGCTTATAGGAGACAAACCCTTTCTTGAACTAAGGATCTCCATTTTCTTGTTTGAAAGCCTCATTTGAGGTAAGGAGAGTGTTCTTGTCATCAACCCTAAGCTAAATCATTATTTATCTCACTTCTACATGAATTGGAACCAAACTAGAATATTTTATAAAAATTTCGTATGGTTGTTCTAGGGTATTTGGATACTCTACAATGTTCCTTTCATATTTTAGAGTTTAGAAATGGATTATTTGGATGCCAAAACCTAGAGTTAGCCACAAAAATCACTTAAATTGGATTTTTCTAGAAGAAAATGATGAAAAAAATTGTGTTGAGAAGTGTTGCTGAACAAATCTGCATGTGAACAAAATCTTTGAGAAATTATATAAAAATATTTACTTGGTATATACTTTTGAAATTTTTAGTTATATGTTTCTTCATATGTCTAGTTCCTGTGTGATTTATTTCAAAATTTTCTGACTAGTAAGTTTTCCATGAAAAATATTGGAAGTGAATAGGTTTTGAGTTGGGTGACACAAAGTTGTTATTTCTGCCTAACAACTTTGAAAAATCATATAAACTCGAAATTGAAGTGTTTTGAGATAAAAAATTTACCATAGTTGTGATTGTAGGTAAATGTTAAGTATATTTATTTTCATAATTTTATGACCATTATTTTATTTTATAAAAATATATCTTTGAGTACTGCCTTGATAGTAGAACCTTCAAAACGTGTGAAAAGGGAGGAAAGTTTTGAATGACTTAGAAATCTTTAAATTTTGAGTTATAATTTTTATTATAATCATAGAATGTATGTATTTTGGACTGGAAAATTTCATAGAATTTGGAGTTAGTTTAGATGGCAAAGAATTTTTCCAAAGTTACACTTTTCTAAGGCTTATGATAGATTTTTCTTCCAAGAGAAGTGTAAACAAAACTTTAGTTATGGACCTATTATTTATTTTATGAGTATGTATGATGTGAGAATGATAGTGTAATGAGATATTTTGGGACCCAAGCTTAAAAGAACAAGAGTTTAAAAAATTTGATGGATCGCAATGTGTATTGAGTCCGAGAGTGTCCGACCCTCGGCAAATTTATAATGTTCTTGTTTGATGTAGGAAAATGTATTGTATGAGTTTGATTTGAGTGTATTTATAAATTGGGAAATGTCCAAATTACAAAGGAGACTCTGTCAAATTTTTTAAATGGATGAAAAATAAATAAAGCTTCATAAGAATGGTATAAAGAAACATTATAAATAGGTAATGCATTCATAATCATGGTAGTTAGTGGAAATCATGTCTATAGGATGTTGGTGTTATGTGTTGAGTCTAAGTCAAAGATGTTGGTCATATAAAAGTAGGGTATTATGTCTATAGTGATATAGTTTGTATTTTGGAGAGTTTGTTTCCACCAAACAAATTGTTATTAAAGAGTTGGTGGTGTCACTCAGTGATGAGATATGTCTGTGGATGGTACGATCCTTGTTGGATTAGTGATATGTTTGGGCATGCTCTATACTCCCGACTTGCTTCTTTGACTTTGCCTTTTTGTCAAGGGATTGTATGCGTAAGCATTGTATTTGTGATGCGTAGATCAACCGGCAGCCATCTATACTTTTGTGAGCTATTTATGCTCGTGTGTAGGCTTGCTATACTTGTGGGAGTTATCTGGGCTCGTGTGAGCTATTGGTGCTCGTGTGTAAGTTTGTTATGCTTGTGAAAACTGTCTGTACTTATGTGAGATCCTTTCATGGATTAAGAGATGGGATCGATAGTGTATCCTAGGTGCATGAGCATTTCAAATGTATCAAAAAATGAACGAATGAAACACAAGCATGTATGTGTGTTTTTAGCTTGAGTAATGTGATTTGTGGAGATTGTTTGAAATTGTTGTGTGTGATACTTTATTGTAAGAATAAAATGTTTGACTATAAATGTTACATATGGTTTTAGATTGTGGAAGTTGGAAAAATTTTCGGTTTAGTGTTCTGGAGTGATGAGAAAAAGAAACTCATCCTTACTGTTATATTTCAGGTGATGATGGAACAATTGTGGTGGAGAAACCACAGTTTGGTTGAGTATCATATATATATATATATATATATATATATATATATATATATATATATATATATATATATATACTTGGAGGAATGTTTCCCTCTAGGAGTGGCATGGTCTTATATATGAGAAAATTAGGAATTTTGGGTACTTGCTCTAATTAGGATTTGATTTATTTTGAGATGTATAAATTTAAATTAAGTTCTAATCATTTAAGGGTACACAATTTATGTAATTGTAGTACGATCCTTGTTGGATTAGTTATCTTGAAAAACAATGTATTAAGATTATGAATGTATATGTATGAACATATTCGACACATCATCTATATATATTCATTCACGCATGATGAGTTTTAAAGTTCACCATCATAAAGAAATATTATTTAAAAAAACATTTATCTCATTTTTTTGAAATTAAATAAATTAGAAGATAAATAAATGACGTTACATGGTCTAAACAAAACTTAACTTTTTTTTATCACCAAAAAGTCATATGCACATATACGACTTCTTCACACCAATATTTTTTGATATTTTAATGACGTTTTATTCTGATTCATGACTTTAGTAGAATCATTTTTTTAGTTGTCTTTTGATTGGTGACTTTAGTTCATATATGTAAGTTAGGGTAGTTTATTATTTTTAATCATTAAAAGTTTTATTTTAATGTATATAAAATTAATAAAATAAATTAGTAATAGGTATTAAGACATCAATAATATTAAATAATTTTTAAAATTTTAAATTATTAAAAAAGTATTATTATGTTAAGTAAAAATAGGTTAAGCACACATTAAAAACAAGTCAACATATATTAAGACGTCAATAATGTCAAGAATGATATATTTTATTGGTCATTAAAGTGTATGTTATTGAAATTGAGTGTATTTATTTTACTAAAGTAAAGAAGATACTTGATTAAAGTTTATATATTTTGAATTCATTAAGTTTTCATAATATTGATAGGTGAGTTTGTTTAAAATTGTGCAACTATTAAAAGCAATGAGAGGGAGATTTGTGACAATGTGAAACATGTCCCTACATTCCCAAGAGATGATTTTGATGATGATTCAAGTAAAAAACATTCAAGACTCTAGCAAGTCCAAGATAATTTCTGAACACTAGATAAAGTCTTAGAATACTTGGATATGGAGATACAAGTTGATGAAGTAATATTATGCATAAGCCTCAAAAACACAAGTGTGATAAATTTTGTAACATGACATTTTTCATCTGTCATAATCAATTATGATGCATCAAAAATGGAAAAATGATTTTCTCTGTCATAATTGATTTTACTCGGTAACATAATCAATTATGGTTGTTCAAATTTGAAAAATATCCGTTTTTGGAGAATAAATATTTTTTGATACATCCTAATTTTTCTCTATGAAATTATTAATGACCAACGACTATTTTCTAATGTTATTTCCTATTTAAATGAGTTTTGATGAAAATAAAAAATACACAATTACAAAATTCGAAAATACAATTTTACATTCATTCAGTTTTAAGGAAAGAATTATGAGCAAGACAACGAAATATTTTACACCTTCGAGAAAACCCTTTTCTCTCGCTGTCTTCTGCACTTTCATTGTTAATCACACTTGTTCTTGGAGGTTGACATTCTACGAGCTTCTACAATTTGTTGTCTCCATTACCCAGGTGTGATTGTTCTTATTTTATTACCTTCCCCTTTTTAGGGTTTAGAAAGTTATCATTAAATTCCCTGTTTAGGGTTTAAGTGGTTGTTGTTAAATCCCTTTTTAGGGTTTAAGTGGTTGTTGTTCGTCCCTTGATTTGTACAAGGAGGTGTTCATCCTTAATGAGATTCTAAGGAGGTGCTTTCATCTCTTTGATTTGTTCGGGAAGTGTTCATTCCTAATGTGATTCTAGGGAAGTGTTCATCCCTAATGTGATTCTAGGGAGGTGTTCATCCCTAATGTGATTCTAGGGAGGTGTTCATCCCTAGTGAGTTTCTAGGGAGGTGTTCATCCTTAGTGAGTTTCTAAGAAGGTGATTGTCTTTTTAATTAGTTTACTTTTTACCTGGTTCCTCTGCTAAATTGATTGTAATTTATAAACCGAATTTGAAAGATAGTGAATTGAGGTCACTCTTGTGATTAGAGTCGATCGGGAATTGGATGTAGGGTTGACTATACCCGAACCAGTATAAATTGTTATGTTCTCCTCTCTTGTTCTCTTTTCTTTTTCCTATATCTCCGTGCTTACATCCTCCTGTCGCCGCCGTCAAAACGAGGGTGGTCGGAGCGACGCGATGGTTTCCGACTCTCTTGATTTTCGCGTTTTTATTGGTGGTTACAACGCCTTTAGGTTGTCCGATGACCGGGCTGAACCTAGGGGCGAGGTTTTCGAAAGGGTGCTCTTGGATTGTCCGATAACCGGGCTAATCCAAGAGCTAGTTTTGAGGGTTCTCGGAGTCGCCACCGATGTTTTCACCGGAAACATCGGAAAAGGAGTTTTAAAAGGCGTTGGTTTTCGAAAAAACCAACTTTGGTCGTTAGAACCGAGTTGGGTAAGGGAGTTAGTTACGCGTAAAGGAAGTGTTAGTTCCTTTACGACGCCCCTTTCGGGTTCCCTATGATAGGCCAACTATTCCGTTAGTAAATAAACCGAAAAATACGCTTTTGCCCTTTTATTTTGCGGAATTTAAAGATTATGACTACATGGCCCTAATGTCTATTGCATAATTTAAATAATGCGGTAAAAGATATAGAGAGAAAGTAGGAACCTCATTAGTCACTGGAGATAGTCACTCGAGCTTTTCCTATCTCTCTCTATCTCCCATATAGACTGGTCTCTCCCATGCTCTTCTCACGGCTAGTGAGTTGGCGATTGTGCATGGGTCTCCGAAGAAACACAGCCCTCCGAGTTCCCTCCGAGAGATGGTAGTTTGAGTCCTCATGAGCCGCCTCATAGCTACTCTAGGTGAGTAGGCTATGCAACTCCCGAGTCCTATCAAGGGTACGTTCGGGTAGTCTCCACATCCGATGAGAACTGGGCCGAGTCGGAACCAAGGGCGGACCCAGGATGGATCGTTGGCGTCCTTTTGTTCCAACTCGTCGCTCCATTCTGAAGTTAAGCGTCGTTGGAGAGGGATTTTGGAGAAGCTCCTGTAAGGATCGGGGAATATCCCCATGTAACTGGAGGCGTAAAGGTGTGTAGCGCTCCACACGAATAGCGATGAAGAGCAACGGCGAAGTGTTTTTCCTTGCTTCGGCGGCAAAATTCCACCGAGAGCAAGGTGTCGGCAAGAATGGCAGGCAAGGGACTCTTCGAGTTTACGTCCCGAGCGAAGAAGGCGTCCATGACGGCTTGATCCACCGTGTCGAGGTGGAAGGGAAACAAGATTGTTCCAAAAATGATTAAAGCCAGGGTTTTGTTGAAGGCGACCCACTCGTCCTTTCAGCCAAGTTGGACGGGTGGTCTTCTAACATCGAGACTTTCCAACCCTGGATGTTCCCTTTTCCTATCGGGGTAGTCTGCCGGAAGAGTAGTTGAATGATGGCAGCGACTTGTGCTTGCAGGAGTATATGCCCCGTGGCGGATATGGACCCCAACTGATTTGGGCCATTTCAACATAATCTCATACTCCTCCAAAGTTGGCACCATATCAAACTGCGGGAATTCGAAGCATCGCAACCGGAATTCCAAAAGTGAATTAATACCCCGAGGAACACTTGATCGACACGGATCTTTAACAGGTCGAGAATCCGTCCATAAGATTTTTCAAAGTCGGTGCGGACCTTCTGGTGGCATTACCGTGCAAAGCCGTTCCAAATTCTCGAGTATGATATCGGGAATATCCACCTTCTTCAATTGTCTACTAGTCCCCTCCATTTTTCTAAAACCAAAATGCATGTTTTATGAAAAATGATGCTTATTTGAATGAATGTGATTGTTTATTTTTTTTTATCATGTTTTGTATGGTATTTACGTATTTTTTTTCGAAGAATAAACTACCTATATGAATGATTTGGGATGTTTATGAATCAGGTCCCATTTATTTGAAAATGATTTTTTTGTTTGATTTTTTTTTATTCGTTGTTTATTTTTATAGCCTTTTATCTCTTCTCGTCGAAGCTGCGTGACTACTTAGCTTACAAAGAACCCGAAACCAGGCTAGCTAAAAGGCAGATCGTCCGAGATAAAATGTGGTTTTATGCGAAAGAATATTTAGCGTCTCTTATCTCTTCCGTCGTAACCGCGTGGCTACTTAGCTTACAAAGAACTCGAAATCGAGCTAGCTAAAAGGCGGATCTGTCCGAGATAAGGGTGTTTATTGTAAAAATATATTTTTTGTGATTTTTTTTCTCGTTGTTTGGTTATGTTATGCAACAAACATATGCACACACAATTCGATCATCCATGAACAAAGCGAGAATTCGTTTTTATCACGAGGTAGGGTTTTCTTGCGTAAAAGTGATTTGGCGAAGGTAGGTTCTAAATATTCTCACCAAGGCTAAGGCCCCCAAGGTGCCCCCATTATAGGGTCCCCACTCTCCAGCCCTTCCGACCATGCTTAACACTAAGGTCATAGTCAGCCTTTGTGCTAAAAGAGGAAGGTTATCACCTTGAGTGGTGGTTTCCGATCACACCGGTGGGCACAAGGCCATCACTACAACGAACCGTACTCGCCACTCACTCCCTATGGATTTCTCACTTGCCCCCGGGTATAGAGGGAACTGTTGTGTGCAAGGGTTTGTGTACAATTTGTATTTCAAACAATTGCGTAAGTATAAACAAGCAACAATAATTAAAGTCAAACAAGTAAAACATGTTATAATACAAGGTAGGGCAAAAACGTTATTTTCTTGGTTTATTTATTTTTAAGCCGGCCCATCACTAAATGGGATCAACTCTCTAGGCTTCCCGGTGGAGTCGCCATCCGTCGCCGCCATCAAAACGAGGGCGGTCTGAGCGACGCGATGGTTTCCGACTCTCTTGATTTTCGCGTTTTTATTGGTGGTTACAACGCCTTTAGGTTGTCCGATGACCGGCTGAACCTAGGGGCGAGGTTTTCGAAGGGTGCTCTTGGATTGTCCGATAACCGGCTAATCCAAGAGCTAGTTTTTGAGGGTTCTCTCGGAGTCGCCACCGATGTTTTCACCGGAAACATCGGAAAGGAGTTTTAAAAGGCGTTGGTTTTCGAAAAACCAACTTTGGTCGTTAGAACCGGAGTTGGGTAAGGGAGTTAGTTACGCGTAAAAGAAGTGTTAGTTCCTTTACGACGCCCCTTTCGGGTTCCCTATGATAGGCCAGTCTATTCTATTAGTAAATAAACCGAAAAATACGCTTTTGCCCTTTTATTTTGCGGAATTTAAAGATTATGACTACATGACCCTAATGTCTATTGCGTAATTTAAATAATGCGGTAAAAGATGAGAGAGAAAGTAGGAACCTCCGAAGCTAGCTTTCTATTAATTTTTGTAAATAGGGTGCTTGCGGCAACCGTTCACTCTACATGGCGTATGAAACCTCTCGAAACGCTCTAAAAAAACTCTAAAGACACTCGAAGCTCCGAAAATGTGTCGAGGGATTCTAGAGAGAGAAACTATTGATGTGACTAGAGAGAGAGTGAGAGAGTTGTGTGAAATGAGGGGAAGGGAGACCCTATTTATAGGGATTCGCGCTCGTTAGGTCGAGACGGCCGTCTCGCTCGACAAGGTCGAGACGGCCGTCTCGCTCGACAAGGTCGAGACGGCCGTCTCGACATTCCGAGACGGCCGTCTCGCCTTGCAGAATGGCGAGACGGCGGCCTCGCCTTCGCAAGTGGCGAGACGGCGGTCTCGAATTTGAGACAGCTGGTCTCGACCCTAAAAGGCGAAAATCCTTATTTTTGTGCCAAAAATCCCTTCTATCCTAGTATGGGGCCTAATAGTCTCTCCTAGTGACTTCTTAGGCTTCGCCCATCTTCGAAAAGGAGGTCTTCCGATCTTTATCTGTGAGACTCGGCAAGATTTGGGGTCTACACCTCCCTTTTTATCTCTCTCGATTATATTATTGTTTCCGCTTTATATGTGTTCAATTCGATAATTAAAATTGAATTAATAAATTATTAGACATTTTAAAATAAATTTTTAATTTGACATCTATTTAAATTTGTGCATCTATTCATCCCCTCTGAGATGTCATTTGTCTAACAAGTGGTATCGAGCTTGATTAGATAAGATATTTCTAAGCGATCCGTCAAGATGTCTATGCAAAATTAGGTTTACAAGGAAGGAGCCTCAATAAATAGATCACCATTATTTGAAGGAGAAGACTATCGCTTTTAGAATGTGAGAATGAAAATATTTTTACAGTACACTAGATTATGGTGTTTGGGATGTTTTACTCAACGGTCCCTACATTCCGATGAGAACAACAGAGTCTGGAGCTGTTCCAAACACTTTTGACCAATGGACGCCAGATGAAAACAAGCGTGCCTAATATGATGTAAGAGCTCAAAACGTTATTGTTTCTACCTTAACTCGTAATAAATTTTTCAGGGTCTCACAATGCAAGATGGCAAAAGAAATATGGGACACTCTTGAAGTGACATATGAAGGAACAAATGAAGTAAAGCGAGCATGTAAGAACACACTCATCCAGGAGTATGAATTGTTTCAAATGCAGCAGAATGAAAGCATCACGAATTTTCATACACGCTTCACGCATATAGTAAATCATTTGAAAGCGTTAGGAAAGAGTTTTGATAATGAGGAGTTGAACACAAAGATCTTGAAATCCTTAGACAGGAATTGACAACCAAAGGTCACTGCTATTATAGAATTAAAGGATCTCACATAAATGAATATTGCTACTCTATTTGGAAAGTTGCGAGAGCATGAGATGGAACTACAAAGGTTAAAGAACAGTGAACAGAACCAAGTCAAGACGATTGCTCTAAATACAGTAAAAACTTCACAAGATGAGAGTGAAAATGAAGGTAAGTTTTCAGATTTCGATATATCTCTTTTAGCTAAACAGTTTTCTCGTTTTATGAAGAACAGAAAAAAGAGACAGCAAAGAAAAGAAAAAACTAATAGGTACGAGTGCTATGGATGTGGAAAACTTGGTCATATCAAACCAAACTGTCTAAAACTTAAGAAAGAGAAGAAAAATGTGAAAGAGAAGAAGAAAGAAAAGAACTGGTATCTATAAGAGCAAACACAAATCTTATATTTCTTGGGAGGATAATGATTCTTCCATAACACAAGAGAGTTCTTCCGAAAGCAGTGATGAAGAAGAAGAAACAAATCTTTGCTTAATGACAAAGAGTGATAATGAAGTCTCATCATAAGTAAGTAGCACAAAATCCTTAAATGCATATGATGAGTTACATGAAGCATATCAAGAAATGTATGAAGGTTTTAACATGTTAGCTAAGAAATACACTACACTTAAGCAAAAATTTCAAGCATTAGAAAATATTGTAGGTATTCTTGAGAAAGAAAATGAGTGCTTAAAGAAAGATGTTGAGAAATTTAAAACTTTGGCTAAAGATAAAGAAGTAGTTCATCCTTGTGAAAATTGTAATCATTTGAAAAATGAGATTTTCAAGTAAGAGAAAATAATGAGCAAGTTTTCAAAATCTTCCGAAAATCTGGATTCTATGTTAGGTTATCAAAGAGTAGATTCTAGTAAAGTTGAACTTGGTTACAAACCCAAAGAAAGTCTAAAACCTTATAAAACTATCTTTGTGAAAGAGTAAAGGAAAACAGATGAAAAACCAGTTTCAAAAACTTTGAGAAACTCATTTAAACCTCTTCAAAGAAAATCAATATGTTTTTATTGCATGAAATTAGGTCATACATCAAATAGATGTTACATAAAACATTTTGGCATATTTAATGGCAAATATGAATGGGTGCTTAAAGGAACAAAACATTTATACATGTCTAGATGATAGTTTGAGCATCTAATAGATTATGAATTTTCGAAAAAAAATCTCTATCATAATCGATTATATTATTTCGTATATGTTGTCATAATCAATTATTACGAGAAAACTTTTGAAAGTTTGAAAAAAAATTAATCTATTATATTATGGTTCTATTCTTTTATTCTTAGTCTTTTGGCAGAGACTTGTGATTCAACTAACTTTTTTAAGGACCCAAAAATAATTAAAGGGTACCTAGATTTGTATGTTGATATTGCAGGTTATTGGAGTTAAATGGGTGTACATGAACAAGTTGGATTAATATGAAAATATCACAAAGATAAGTTTATTCTTGTCTCTCATGCATCCGCATTAAATATCTCGCCACATAAATTCGATTGTTAACCAACTTAGAAATTTGAAAGTTTGAAATTTGAAAGTCTCGACTTTTGAAAATTTGAAATTTGAAAGTTTGAATTTTAAAAGTTTTGAAATTTGAAAAGTTGAAATTTGAAAGTTTTAAAATTTGAAAATTTGAAAGTTTGAAATTTGATGTTTAAATTCAAAATTTGAAGTTTGAAATTGAAATTTAAAATTTGGAATTTGAGTGAATTTGAATTTGAAAGTTGCCTTAATAAGAAGATTGCAATTTGGGGAAACTATCGCATTGCATTCCATTATCTCTCGCAATCATTTCATTCCCTTATCTTTCTCTCTCTTTATTTGCCTTTGGTATCCTAGATATTGTCTCCTTAATATGATGTTCTTCTCTATGACACTTTTTGATGCATTATCTTCTCTCGCTTTGATTTATATGTACTACTCGTGCAAATTTGTGCTCAATTTCTATTGCAATATTTTCATAATTATCAATGAAACAGGGAGAAATTTGGATGATATTAATATGTGTGAAACAGGGGAGATTTTTTGATGAATTAAAATCTGTATGAAATCTATTCCTAATTATGAATTAAACAGGGGGAGTTAGGAGAAGTTTTGCTCGGATGAGTTAGGGGAGCTTTGTTATTAATATATCTAGGGGGAGTTTAAATATACTCGTGATATGTTAACATATCTAGGGGAGTTTAAATTTCATTAATTTTATTAGAAAAAGGAGGATATAAATCACACTAAACTCAATTCATTAATTTGTGTTTCGTAAGTAAAAGTGCATTGATTTTTCCAATTCTTTTTATACTAATCATAACTTCAATTTCTCTTAATCTATGTTTTTTAAAGACAACTCATTTCCTAATTTCTTAAAAATTTTGAAAAGAGCATGGGTAGATTTATAATTAATTAATTTGTCATGTCCATGTGTTGTTTTTTTTTTTTTGTTTAAGAGTGAAATAAGGAGAATTAAACCTTATTTATTCATGAAAGATAGATTTAAATCATCTATACATAGACTAATTATAACTTTAATTATTCATAATTTATTTTAAAGAGACTAAAGTCTACAAGTAAGAGATGTAAGTCTAAACACTGATAATAAAGTTAACGTAAATAATAATATTTTAATTCTTTTTTATTTATTAGACATTATTATAAGTCATCTCAACTATTGATTCGTGTTTTGTAAATAAAGATTTATTTTTATTTGATGGTGTGATAAAAAAAAGTTTAATAAAAAATATTTGGTTGTCGCAGATCAAATGTGACATGTAATATATGTAAGTCCTGTGTAAAACCACTAAATCGTTAAACTAGTTAAGACTATCAATTACATCATTTAATTATACACATATTAATAATAATAATAATAGAAAATAATTTTAAAATTTATTTTAAGAAATTAATTAGCTCATATATATATATATATATATATATATATATATATATATATATATTATTTAAAGATAACTCACTTTCTCATTTTCTAGAATATTTGGAGAGAATATGTATAGATTTAGGATTAATTAAAGATGATTTTTCCCATTATTTTCTTTCATTGAAACTTAATTAATAGACGAGAAAATAAATCTAATTTTTTCATTAGAAAAAGGAGGATATAAATCACACTAAACTCAATTCATTAATTTGTATTTCGTAAGTAAAAGTGCATTGATTTCTCTAATTCTGTTTATACTAATTATAACTTCAATTTCTCTCAATCTATGTTTTTTAAAGATAACCTATCTTCTAATTTCTTAAAAGATTTGAAAAGAGTATGGATAAATTTATAATTAATTAATTTGTCATGTTCGTCTGCTGTTTTTTTTTTTTTGTCTAAGAGTGAAATAAGGGAACTAAACCTTATTTATTCTTAAAAGATAGATTTAAATCACAGTAAAATTAACCCATTGATTCATGTTAGATAAATAAAGATACATTATTTCTTCAAATTTTATTTTATAAATTATCGTTATATTCTATACATAGACTAATTATCACTTTAATTATTCATAATTTATTTTAAAGAGACTAAAATCTAGAAGTAAGAGATGTAAGTTTAAATACCGATAAGAAAGCTAACGTAAATAATAATAATATTTTAAATTTTTTTATTTATTAGACATTATTATAAGTCATCTCAATGTTTTATAAATAAAGATTTATTTTTTTATTTTTTTTATAAATTATAATAATATTATATACATCCACTAATAATACGCAAACAATACTATTTTAATTCTTTTTCTATTTATTATACATGAGTATAAATAAGATAGAATTTATAAATTTTTTATATCATTTACAAATTGTGCAAAAGTAAAATTCAAATATAAATACGAGTGCAGTTGTTTTTTTCCTTAAAAAAGTAAAAAAAATGTGACGGTCCAGGCAGGCTAGGCTCACCCGACCATTTGGGGTTGTGGAGAAAGTAGCCTGCAATCCCTCCACAGTTGGGAGAGGGAGGTGGTCGCTGCTCTGTGAAACCAGCCTCACGCTGTGCCCTCCACTCTAAGAGACAAGAGAGCAAAGTCTTCACTAAGGTCTCCAGACTCAACTCTCAACTTGGAGTGGACAAGCTAACATGTTCCAACCACAAACCCAGCCTAGGAAGGCGCAGTGCTGTTCCATCAAATTAGGGCTCCCACTTGGGTCACAAGCTGAAGTGACTCAACTCAGCAATCCACCACCATTGTGAGTATAGTTATAAATACACTGTTGTTTTTTCTCTTTTGAATATGGGACACAAGTAAGACAAGGTTTTGCATTTTAGTACTAACAATTTCAAAGAGCTCGTGCCTTTCTCTACTTTTGCGTGGATGAAATATAGAAAAAATTGGATTAATTAGGAGAAAAGAAAATGGACCTTAATTTCTACTTTATGCTCTGGTATGAAGTGAGCCCTATTAAACTGTGTTTGACAGTTTTGCTTGACTTCAAATATAATACATGTGATTTTTCTCTGCAGCTTTTTATTATTTACAAAATATCTTTTTATTTCCATTTCAGAATATGATGAATTTTTCAGTGCGTAAGTTAATCCCTAGAAGTAAGGCTTTTACTTCACATAATCCAATAGTGTACCAGTTCTCTTACAACAACTATCACAATATTTTAACTTGTGCTCTAGCTATGCTTTATGTGTGTAGCCTAACCATTTTTCTTTTACAAAAGTATAACATCTTACAATTGAATGAATGCAAGTTGTTCGGACTTCCTGAAAATGAAATGATATCATGGCTCAAACTTTTTTATTTGTGCATGCGAAAGAAATTGGTTAATCATTTGGTAAACATTGCAAGTATTCAGTAGTGAACTTTATTTCTCTTGGATTGGCTAGTTTTGGGTATTACCAAACTGTAGTTGAATTTGTGCATTGAGACTTGTCGGCAGGTTTAGTATATTGATTGATATAAAAAGTTACCAAACACTTTAGAATCAGAATGGAATGCAATACTGAATAATAAGTATAAAAGACAGCAATGAATGTCAAAAACATTAGTGAGAATTATCATTTCACAACTGGTGTAAGATACAACTTTCATAAGTTAAGAAACCACAAGAAGAATACAACACCACGATACAGAACACTACATTTTCATTTTATTAATTACTATCAGAGCTTCAGATTCTTGTCAGAGTCCTGACAAATGTGAGACTTTATCAGTTTTGTCAGCTGCTCCTCCAAGAATTCAGAGTTACAGATCTGTCTTTCTCCTGAAATCATAACTCAGAGCTTAAGTAAACTCCTCTCAATATGTTTTGAATTTATTTCAAGACACGGCATTACTAGCTACACAACTGGGTTCTACATTCATGGATCATATTCATCATCTACAAAAAGATTCTGGACAGACCTTAGATGTTACAAAACATAGAAGGTTTACTTAGAAGGATGATTTGTCTAACCAATACTAGGCCAGATATATCCTATGCTGTTGGTAAGCTAAGTCAACCTCTTGATTACTCTACTGTTGCTCATTATCAAACTTCTCTCATGCTATTGAAGTACGCTAGAATTTCACTACGAAAAGGACTTTGCTTTACTGCTGTGTCAGATTCAGATTGGACCTCCTCTGTCGACTCTAAAATATTTACTTCTAGTTTCTGTTTTCATATGAGAACATAATATACTAGAGAAAACATGAAAAAATATACGGTATCTAGATCATCAGGGACTGTAAATCCTAGTTTGTTAATGAATGAAACAAATACATTAATATTGATTGAGACACTGAGAGATAAAGTTCAATAAGGCTCTCTTCATTGGATACCTATCATTTCCAAGGAATTTTACTTCATCCACGGTTGGATCCGTTTTGGTACTATCACTATATCACTATCATAGTCTTTAGCGACATTGGCTTGAGCCAAATCTGCTCCTTAAAAACCTGTTTGATATGCCAAATTTGCTTATTAAAAAATCTTCTTCAATGTATGAAGTTATAAATTTAAAGATAGCAAATTTTAGATTAAGAATGAGTACTCTTGGCGATAAATAAAATGTTTTGATAAAATGAATTAGTAACGTGAAAAAATGAATAATAATAATAATGTAAAGGATGAATAATTAAACTGATTTGATAGGATGCACCAATCTCTTGTAATAGTGCAACACAAGAGTGATGCTGGAATCCCAATAGCAAGCCATTGTGATGGATTCCCTCCCTAAAAAATTAATTTAATATCGTGTGAACCAATGGCCCACATATCAGATATTAAACTGATAAGAACAGATACTACACTTAATCTTAGCCAAAAGGCCGAGAAAGGTATACTTAAAAGGATGTAAGCGTTGAGTTTTTATGTTCTGAATTCAATTTGCTTGTCAGAGTCCTGACAAATGTGGGACTTACTTAGGTGCATAAGATGTTGACAGGTGGGTTCAAATACTTCCTTTATATTCTTATTTGGAATAATAGTTTACTCGAATATATTACTAACTAACGTGTTGTTTCTTTTCATAAACTTCTTACAAAAGTAGAATTTCTTAGAATTGAATGAATTCAAGTTGTTTGGACTTCCTGAAAATGAAATGATATCATGGCTTAAACTTTTTATTTGTGCATCAGATACACAGTGTAAACGTGGTGAACATTTATTTCTCGTGGATTGGCTAATTTTGGATATTGCCAAACTGTAGTTGAATTTGTAAAATTGAAATTTATCAGATGTATGAAGGTACCAAGCACTTCAGAGAAATACAATACAAACAAATAATAAGAAAAACCACATCAATTAATGTTACAATTTTTGGTGAGAATTATCAATTCACAAGCAATGGCAGTAGTGCAAAGCAAAGGCAATGCTTGAAAGCCCTAATAGCAAGCTATTATAATGGACCCTCTCCTTTAAAAAATTAATTTAATATCTTGTGGACCATTGACCCTCTTCCTTAATAAATTAAATTTATTTAATTTCATATTTTGTGAACTAATGGTCCACGTATCAAATATTAAATTGATAAGAACAAATACTACATTTGATCTTGGCCAAAAGGCCAAGAAAGGTATATTTTTAATATTATCATTGTTTAGTTTTTATAGTCTAAACTCTAAATGCTTGCTAGAGTCCTGATAAATGTGACACTTTGTCAGTTGTGTAAGATGTTCCAAGAATGCATATAGTTGCAACTCTCTGCCTTTCTCTAGAACCACGACTCTGAGTGTAACTCCTCTGAATATGATTTGGATTTACTTCCAAGACACTGGATTACTAGCTACAAAACTCTCTTCTGCACAAACGGATCATATTCATCATCTGCACAAAATTTCTGGACCAATCTTAGATGTTACACAAAATATTGAAGGTTTACTTGGAAAATGATATATCTAACTAATACTAGCTAGATATATCCTATGTTGTTAGTATTTTCATTGTCCTCCTATTGCTTATTATTAGGCTTCTCTCAGGTATTAAAGTATATAAAATATTCACTAGGAAAAAGGTCTTTTCCTTCCTGCATCAGATTGAAACTCACATTTTACACAGATTCAGATTGGAGCTCCTGTGTTGACTGTAGAAGATCTACTTTTGGTTTCTGTTTTTTCTTTGGACAATTTATTATCCTGGAAAAGCAAGAAATAATCTAAGGAATCTAGATCATCATCAGAGACACAGACACAATATAGATGTATGGTTTTGGCATATTGTGAAGCTCGATTGATTGTATAACTTTTACAATATTTTGGAACTTCCTCACCATTTTCATTTGTACTGTTTTGTGAGTCAGCTAAAGTAATTAGCTGCTAATCTTGTTTTTAATGAAATAAGCAAGTATATTAAAATTGATTATCACATTGTGAGATAAAGTTCAATAAGGTTCTCTTCATTTGATGCCTATCACTTCTAAGGAACAGTACAACTTTTACTTCATCCTCGATTGGATCCGTTCTGGTATTATAACTCTCATAGTATTTTTGTGTTTTAGCTTTGGTAGGTGCTTATACTTTTTCTTTTGACAAAAATAGATAGTCAAGCAATGGAATGAATGCAAGTTGTTTGAACTTCTTTGGAAAATTTGCTAGACACAGCAAGCCTGGCAGCACAACCCGGCAAGCCTAAGTGTGGGTTTGCTAAACAATCTAACAATTAACCAATTGCATATACACAATAATTTATTATTAAAGATGTGTGTTACGTATACAGTATTTTTTTTTTATCAATTTTAAATTTCTAAATTTTCAAATAAAAAAAGTATATTAACGAAGAAATCTTCCAGATTTTCCCATTTAGCATGTCCTTTATTTTCTCCTAATGCTCCAAAACTCACTGCCACGGAAAAACAGAGAGAGGAAGAAATGAAACCACGAGAATCAAATAATGAAGACGAAAAGTATGGAGACTCAACCCATTGGTATGCGTTTCTTAAATAAAGGTGAACTGTTTTTCTTTTCTTTTTTTATAAATCATTGGGGCAATGTACACATAGACTAATGATAATTTTAACTGCTTATTAATTTATGTTGCAGATCAAGGAGAATGGACCTATACGTGGGACAGGTAAGTGCTTAAAAACATCCGATCACTCCAAGATCAGCCATTTCAAACACCTGCAATATGCTCTTTTTAAACTTATCAATTTCGTCAGTCAATATCATCACCTGTAATTAGCAAATCATGAACATAAAGTAACACAATTTTCTTCCCATTGCCACAGTCATTCACATAAAGAGTAGGCTCATTTTGACTCCTACTAAAATTATTTTGCAAAAAATGTGAGTCAATTTTATTGAACCAAACTCTTGGAGCTTGTTTTGACCCATACAAGGTTGTGTGAAGCCTATAAACTTTATCTTCATGACCAACAACAATGAAACCATTAGGATGCTCAACATAAATTTCTTCTTTCAAAACACTATTTTAGAATGTTGATTTCACATCCAAGTGAAACTGTATTAAGCTGACAAAGCAACAATTAATCTAATTATTTCATGCCTAGCATAGGCACAAATGTATCACCATAATCAACTTTAGCCATTTGAGAATATCCCTTCACAACAAGTCTAGCTTTATGTTTGTGAATAGAACCATAAGGATGTAACTTTGTTCTGTAAACCCATTTTACACCAATCACATGTTTGTTATTGGGCCTTGAAATGAGTTCCCAAGTACTATTTTTGTTAATCATAGCTAGCCTCTTCCTTCATTGCATCATTCCATTCTGTTTGCATTGAAGCTTCTTCAAAACAAGAAGGTTCATTGATCACAAAACTTCATTTTTCATAAATTTCAGCCAAAGATTTGGTTTTGAGCACTGGAGAATCCAATTCATCAATATGACTTTCATCTGTCCTTGTAGCCTGCTGTTGTTCAACCTTCGTACTTCTTTGAATTTGATTATTTTCTCAATCCCAATATGCTTTCTCATCAAATTAAACATCCCTGCTTATCATAATCTGTTTTGACTTGAGATTATACACTCTATAACCTTTGGAGCTTGCAGCATAGCCTAGGAAGATTCCCATTTCAGCTTTGTCATCCAATTTGGATCTTTTAGCTGCTGTAATATGAACATAGCATATTGATAAAAAAATCTTTAAGTGTTTTGCAATGGGCTTCATTTCCATCCAAGCTTCAATTGGTGTTTTCTTTTGAACAACTTTTGTGGATAGCCTATTCAAGAGATACATTGTTGTAAAAATAACTTCAGCCCAAAAGCTTTTTGGTAACTTTTTTCCTACAATCAAACATCTTGCATCTCCATAACTGATTTGTTTTTTCTTTTAGAAACTCCATTCTGTTCAGGAGTATAACTATCTGTCAATTGATGAATAATACCCCATATCTTCAGAAAACAAGTTGAATTCATTAGAAGTATACTCCTTCCTATTATCTATTATCTGATCTCAACATTTTAATTTTGCAACCACTTTGAGACTTCATCATAGCTCTAAACTTTTTAAAGACATTAAAAGTTTTAGCTTTGCTTGCCAAAAAATACACCCATGTTTTCATTCAAACTAATTGGAAAGCTATTATCACACATTTCAACATTAAGAACTTCAAAATCATTAGAATCCAAAATGGGGCAACCATTGTTTTTAAAAGAAAGTGAACATCCTTTCTTCATTAGCTAAGCAACACTAAACAAATTTTGATCAAAGCCTGGAATTAACAAGACATCATGAATAAATTTAGGACCTTTGCTAGTGTGAACAAAAATTGTACCTTTCCTTTAGTGTGAACAATTTCTCTATTTCCAAGCTTAACTTTGGTTTAAACAGCCCTATCCAAAGATGTGAAGATACTTGAATCTCATGCCATGTGGTTTGTGCAACCACTATCAACATACCATACATCCTTTGAACTTATACTGCATGATTGAGAAGCCATAAACAAGTGATCTTCAGTTTGGGGTTGCTCATCGGTGAAATTAACTTTATGCACATGTTTTGGTAGAGTTTGGTTTTGCAAATCTGCAGTACCTCTCTTTATGTCCCAACTTTTTGCAATTGTTACATTGAATTTGAGGTTTCCCCTTATACCAATAATCTTTTGACAAGTGATTTGTTCTTTTGCATGTAGTACAAGGAGGAAAAGTACCCACCATAGTTGATTCATTAAAATTCCCATCCATCTTATTTTTCCCATTTCGAACTCCATTTGTTTTATAGTTCAACTTCTTTTGATTTTTCTGAACTGGTTACTTCATCTTATGCCTAACTTTGATATTTCTCAAAAATAAATAAATATGTGCACAAATAAATGAGAAATCATCAAACCGAATGAGAGTTTTATAAAATTACAAATTGTCACAATATGAAACTAAGTCTCATTTTTGTTACATGATCCTTAAAATTCTTTAGTGGTATGTCTTTAGTCAAATAATCAACAATCATCAACTCGGGGTTAACGTGTTCAATGGTAACACGTTCTCTTATGACTAAATATTTGATGTTGATGTGCTTACTTCAACTTTCACTCTTATTATTCTTATCCAAAAATACCGCAATGAGTTGTTACAATATAACTTCAATGGCCTAACAATTGAGTCCACAACTCTAAGTCCATATATAAAGTTCTTCAATCATACACCATGTAAAGTAGCCTCAAAACAAAAAATGAACTCAACCTCCATAGTGGAAGTAGCGAGTCAAGGTTTGCTTTGTTGTCTAAGATCTAGCTCCACAAGCTAACATAAAAATGTAACCGAGATGTGAATTTTCTAGTATCAATGCGACCAACAAATTTTAAATCGGAATAACCTATCACCTCTAAACTATCAGTTTGTTTGTATATGAGTATGAAATCCTTTATTCCTTGAAACTCTCGTCCATCATAGTTTTGTCGTTAATAAGCGCCTCAATGAATTAAGAGAGGAAGATATATATAAACTACGCTTGACCTTGATTCGTAAGCGAAGTGAGACTCTTGAGTGTACTTGGAACATTTATAAAATTAAAAAAATAAATGATTATAGGTTTTTAAGCTAGTAATGTTAAATAATTTTTAAATATATTAAATTATTAAAAAGAAAATATTAATATGTTAAGTAAAAAGAGGTTAAATACACATTAAAAAAATGTACAACATATATTAAAATTTTAAAAATGTAGAAAATGTACATTTAAAAATTAATGATGAGAACTTGTTTTACAATGTGGTCTTTTAATATTGTCTTTTGGTCTCTCTCTTCGATGGGTACTTGTTTTGGTGATGGAATGTCTATTTATTATTATTATTATCATTATATGATGTTTGTGTAGATAAAGTTGGCAATAACAATCCATGTAAGGGGTGTGCTTATATATTGATGGTGATGTCATTGAGATGGTGACAAACATATTTAATGAAGATGGAAACACATTATATAAGGGACTTATCCTAATCGAAATTGACTCGATATATTATTAAGTTGACACATATATCCGTAGAGTGAAGGTGGTTGAAAGGTAGATGACCCAACATGTAGATGTGTGGATTGTGATGTGAATTGTTCAAAAAGTTGTTCGTCGTGTTATTGTGTTTAATGTTGTTGTGGTGCACTATATTGAAAAAATAAAATACATGTAAAATTAGTATTAATAAAAATATAATTATATATTTAATATGCTATACTTACTTCATCATGTGTATCGGGTGATTGTTCGGGAAAAATATATTGTATATTATGTTGTAAATAGCACTCGCATATATTGCTTAATTGATCGTTTCTCTAAAATTTGATCCCTTGGACTAAGCGGTTATGATGATCGTTTCATATTGCAATCTAGTTACAATGATAATTTGGTTAATATCTATCTCGTTATTCCTCTCATATCTTCATCATGCATTTGATCTAGATTCGTTAGATCTTGAGGAATGTGTTGGTGAAGGTCAAATTGTCTCATAATTTAATCAACTTAATGATATTCAATGATTGCAAAACAAATGAGTAGTGTAACAACACAACTTATAAATGAAATTTTAATATTTATTAATCGTCTCAAAGTATTTTTATAAGAAGTAGTCGCAAAATTACAATAAAAAAGTTAATAATATTTGATGGTGAATAAAAACAGTTTAATAAGTCATGCACATTACCTCTAGTAAAAGAGTTAATAATATTTGATGGTGTAATAAAAAAATTAATAAGTTTAATAAAAAATATTTGGTTGTTAAAATCAAATGTGACATGTAATATGTGTAAGTTCTTTGTGACACCACCAAATCGTTAAACTAGTTAAGACTATTAATTACATTATTTAATTACTCACATATTAATAATAATAATAATAATAAAAATAATTTTAAAATTTATTTTAAGAAAGTAATTAGCTAATATATATATATATATATATATATATATATATATTATTTTTAAAGATAACTCACTTTCTCATTTTCTAGAATATTTGGAGAGAATATGTATAGATTTAAGATTAATTAAGGATGATTTTTCCCTTATTATTTTCTTTCATTGAAACTTAACTAATAGACGAAAAAATAAACCCAATTTTTTTATTAGAAAAATGAGGATATAAATCACATTAAACTCAATTTATTAATTTGTGTTTCGTAAGTAAAAGTGCACTGATTTTTTCAATTTTTTTTATACTAATTATAACTTTAATTTCTCTTAATCTATGTCTTTTAAAGACAACTCATTTTCTAATTCCATAAAAGATTTGAAAACAACATTCCTAGATTTATAATTAGTCTTGTCCATGTGTTGTTTTTTTTCTAAGAGTAAAATAAGGGGAATTAAACCTTATTTATTCATAAAAGATATTATTTAAATCACAGTAAAATTAATCCATTGATTCATCTAGGTAAATAAAGATACATTATTTCTTCAAATTTTATTTTCTAAATTATCATTATATTCTATACATAGACTAATTATAACTTTAATTATTCATAATTTATTTTAAAGAGACTAGAGTATAAGAGATGTAAGTCTAAATACCTATAATAAAACTAACGTAAATAATAATATTTTAATATTTTTTATTTATTAGACATTATTATAAGTCATCTCAACTATTGATTCGTGTTTTGTAAATAAAGATTTATTTTTTTAATTTTTTTTATAAATTATAATAATATTATATACATCCACTAATAATACGCAAACAATACTATTTTAATTCTTTTTCTTTTTATTATACATTAGTATAAATAAGATGGAATTTATAAATTTTTTTATATCATTTAAAAATTGTGCAAAAGTAAAATTCAAATATAAATACGAGTGCAGTTGTTTTTTTCCTTAAAAAAGTAAAAAAAATGTGACGGTCCAGGCAGGCTAGGCTCACCCGACCATTTGGGGTTGTGGAGAAAGTAGCCTGCAATCCCTCCACCGTTGGGAGAGGGAGGTGGTCGCTGCTCTGTGAAACCAGCCTCACGCTGTGCCCTCCACTCTAAGAGACAAGAGAGCAAAGTCTTCACTAAGGTCTCCAGACTCAACTCTCAACTTGGAGTGGACAAGCTAACATGTTCCAACCACAAACCCAGCCTAGGAAGGCTCAGTGCTGTTCCATCAAATTAGGGCTCCCACTTGGGTCACAAGCTGAAGTGACTCAGCTCAGCGATCTACCACCACTGTGAGTATGGTTATAAACACATTGTTGTTTTTTCTCTTTTGAATATGGGACACAAGTAAGACCAGGTTTGCATTTTAGCACTAGCAATTTCAGAGAGATCGTGCCTTTCTCTACTTTTGCGTGGATGAAATATAGAAAAAATTGGATTAATTAGGAGAAAAGAAAATGGACTTTAATTTCTACTTTATGCTCTGGTATGAAGTGGATAGATGCTTGTATTTCTACATATGTATGCAAAAACACAGAGGAGTGAGCCTGTTAACTCTGTGTTGGACAGTTTTGCTTGAATTAAAAATATAATACATGTGATAAATATTTTTTTATTGTCATTTCAGAATATGATGAATTTTTCTGTGCTTAAGTTAATACCTTTTCAAAGTAAGTTAGATGCTTGTATTTCTACATGTGGATGCAAAAACACAGAGAAGTGAGCCTATTGCAAAAAGTCGAACATATTACGATTGAGAGAATGCAATTGTTTGGACTTCCTGAAAATGAAATGATATCAGGGCTTAAACTTTTTTATTTGTGCATGTGAAGAAATCGCTTAATCATTTGCTACAAATGATTCGTGTTCAGTGATGATCATATACTTCTTATGAATTAGCTAGTTTTTGGTATTGTCAATCCGTAGTTGAATTTGTAAATTGAATCTTATCCGAAGGTTTACTATATTGATTGATGTAATAAGGTATCGAACACTTTAGAATCAAATTTATCATTTCCCAACAATTGCAAGAAAAACTTTATAATAAATAACAAGCTAAACCTCTAAGAGCAAAGTTAAAAGAACAAACAAAACAAATACAACACTACACTACAGAAAAATATTGTTTCATTTTATTACAAAATATTGAACTGATTTAGATGGGATGCACCAGGCCCTAACAGTGGTCCAAAGCAAAGGCGACGCTTGAAAGCCCCAATCACAGGCTATTATGATGAACTCTTTCCCCTAAAATATTAATTTAATATTATGCCAACCAATTGGCCATTAAATTGATAAGAATATATACTAAAGTCGAGGAATGTATGTTTTGAATAATACAAGTGTTTAGTTTGGAACAGTACTTTTACTTCATTCACAATCTGATCCATTTTTCTACTGTTTTTTATTATAACTGTTTCGGAAAAGTACTTTTACTTCATCCATTGTACTGTTTTTTATTATATCTGTTTTGGAAGAGTACTTCTATTTCATCCACAATCTGATCCATTTTTGTGCTGTTTTTTTGTGTTTTAGTACTTCATCCGCAATCTGATCCATTTTTGTACTGTTTTTTGTGTTTTAGCTTTAGTACATATGCAGTTTAGATTTCTTTTGACAGAAATAGAAAATCATGCAATGGAATGAATGCAAGTTGTTTGAACTTCTTTGGGAAACTGGTGTACCCCAGATAAATTTGGTAACACAGTCTTACAAACTTAAATAATTTTTATGTTAATAAATAGTGTAAGCAAATAACGATGAATCCACTTATAAATATAAACCTTTCTTATTGAATTAAATAAAATAATGTAAGCAAATAAGAATAAATCTACATATTTAAACTTTGTTAGTGGGATGCACCAAGCTCTTGTTGAAGTGCAATACAAGGGTTACAAAACTTATTCTCTCTGCAGCTACTCATCAATGGGGATAAAAAAACATATAAACCATTTCCATTCGAACTGTTTTGTGAGTCAGCTAAGTACTTAGCTGCTAATCTTGTTTTTCATGAAATATGCAAGCACGCTAAAATTTATTTTCACATTGTGAGATAAAGTTTTATCAGGCTCTCTTTATTTGATGCCTATCACCTTCAAGGAACAGTACAACTTTCATTTCATCCACAATTGGATCCATTTTGGTATTATAACTTCCATAGTCTTTTTGTTTTTAAGCTTTGGTAATATATTTTTTCTTTTGACAAAAACAGAAAATCATGCAATGGAATGAATGCAAGTTGTTTGACATCTAACATGATACCAAATATTATGTAGACTAATAAATGGAAGGTTGGAGTGGAGTTCTGAGAGTCCCACTTCACCCTGACAGCAGGACATTCCATAGGGTTGGTGCATCACTCTACCTTTCTCCAGAATCCAAAACAATGTAAGTTAACTCCTTAAACTGGAACTACATTTCTTATAGAGACAACAATTGAGTTGCTTATTATATATCAGTCTTATTCATGATTTAACTTCATTATGTTTTTACAACAGTAGAAAATCATGCAATATAATGAATGCAACTTATTTGAGTTTCCTTTAGCAATGGACTTACTGATGATGGAAGCCTATTATGGTATAATAATGCTTTTTATGTGTGCATGAGTAGAAGTCAGTTAATCATTTTTTTTATTCATTGAATATAATAAAAGGTAAACATTTTTTTCTGGCATCTTTACCTGAAATTTTGTGAACTGACAGATTTATGTATGAAGTTTTACACTATTCTGGAAAATGTAATATAGAACATTTTAACGTGGTTGCAAGAACAAATTCAGAATTCCCTGTCTCATTGATATTTTCGAGCATGTATATGATTTACTTTCTGTGGTGACAGATTTGAAGGGACTAGTAACCCCGTGATTGAAAGGCTATCAAATTTACAGAAACTGTCTGAAATTGTTGTGTCCAAATTTGGTTCTTCCATCAATACTAGGGTTATTAAGGCTTCCATTTTTATTTTGCTGTCTCTAAGGACTTCATACTGTCCTTGAATCAATGCGGAGAGCCAAAGTCATAACATCTTATTGGTTTTCCCACATCTGCATCAACGGTGTCGCTCTTATCTAATTGCCTTGAAGAAATATGATTTTTTTCTTATCTTAAATGCCAGGCAGGCATGCCAACTGCTTGCAACTAAAATTTCCATCTTGACCGTAGTAGTTATTCTCATCATTTAACCTTACTACCATATGAGGCCAACCAAAATGTTTAGCAAGTGTATTACATATCCTAATCAAGTTTCCTATATAAAAAGCATGACACCAATATGCTACATGACTGGAGATATCACTTATGTGTTGGTAATAGTTAAACTAGAAACAGTCACTGTTTATGTCTTGCACTGAATGCTCTCCATATTTTAAATTTCCTGTAATGCAGGCAAAAAAATTCATTTTATGAACACAAGTGGATTCAAAGTCTGGCTGCACTTCTTCATGTTCTTTCTGTGAGCCCAAGACATTCATCCTTGTATTTAGCAAAGGTGGAATTGTCTTAACCAGATAGTTACCGAACTTGGATTCTCAGATATTGGTTCTAATGCCGATTTACCTGATGTGGGATTTGATAATTTTTATGACGCACCTAAAATGACGCAAGACTTACTGAACAGCATCAGCGATATTCATTGTGTGATGATTTTGGTCTGAACACTGTTGGGGCCTACCTAACTAACAATGATGTGTTTGAGAGACTCATGCAAGAAGCTCCTCAACTTGTTTTATCCTTCATGGAACACCAAGACAATGGAGTGACAAGCGACGTGTATAAGAAATGAAGAGGACAAAATGCTGCATCTGTTTAAATCTGAAGTCGCTAAGAGTGTCACAAAAATTAAAGCACTCTCGAGGTATTATTTATTTTGCCGATAAGCCTCCAGGTATGCATATGCACCTTGAAACAATAGAAAGTTCAGACATAAGTTAGTATTCTACATTTGGTGAAAAATTCTTAATTATCATGATTAATGTAATTAAACTGCATTGTTGTGCTTTAATGTTCCAAATAACAAATGTAGTTTAGTTACATTATCCTGATAATTGTGACATTTTTCGGTGGACTAGAAGCACTAACTTGCGTCTGGAGAAATCTATGGATTTCATAAAGCCGTGAAGCTTTTGATATTAAGAATAGTATGAGGGAAGTACAGATGAAGATTATAATTTTTAAAAATTGGATCGAGATAGAATTCAAGTTGATTTGAAGAGGTTTTACATGTGCAAAAGAATAGTTATCTGAAGGAGCAAAAAATTCAAGATGAATTGATTGTGAAGATATGTTTAGATGAATTTCAGAATGAGAGTAGAGTTTTCAACAGTTATGCAGATGAATCGGTAGTTCTTTTCAGATTTCAGTTTGAGTCACTTTTGTATCTGAATTCCTTTGTGATTTAGACTACTTCCCCTTCTATCCTATAAATACCTTGACTAAGTATTCATGACTTCAATCCTAGCTGTCCGATGGGCACATTCTTCCGAATATAAATTAAATTTCAGTATAAGATAAGTGCAAAAACCAATAGATAAAAGTTATGCTGCACACAAACAATACGATATTTCAATTCTTTTTTATTTATTAGATATTAGTATAAATAAAATATAAATTACTATGTCATTTAAAAATTTAAACAATAACATACTTTTTACTTTTCAAACATTGTCCAAAGTAAAATACAAATATATATATATATATATATATATATATATATATATATATATATATATCAGTGCAGAAGATTGATGTCTAGATATAAGATATGAAAGTTCAAAAACCAATGATAGAATTATGAAACACGTAACCAAAAATATTTCAATTCTTTTTTATTTATTAGATATTTAAATAAATAAAATGGAAATTATAAATTCCTATATCATTTAAATATTGAATCAAGAATATACTTTTCACTTTTCAAATACTATCAAAAGTAAAATTCGAATATAAATCAGTACATTTGGTTTTTTACTTTAAAAAAAGTGACGGTCCAGGCAGGCTAGGCTCACCCTACCATTTGGGGTTGTGGAGGAAGTAGCCTGCCGTTCCAATCAAGCTAACGTGTTCCAATCACAAACCCAGCCTAGGAAGGCACAGTGCTGTTCCATCAAATTAGGGCTCCCACTTGGGTCACAAGCTGAAGTGACTCAACTCAGCAATCCACCACCATTGTGAGTATAGTTATAAATACACTGTTGTTTTTTTCTCTTTTGAATATGGGACACAAGTAAGAGAAGGTTTGCATTTTAGCACTAACAATTTCAAAGAGCTCGTGCCTTTCTCTACTTTTGCGTGGATGAAATATAGAAAAAATTGGATTAATTAGGAGAAAAGAAAATGGACCTTAATTTCTACTTTATGCTCTGGTATGAAGTGAGCCCTATTAAACTGTGTTTGACAGTTTTGCTTGACTTCAAATATAATACATGTGATTTTTCTCTGCAGCTTTTTATTATTTACAAAATATCTTTTTATTTCCATTTCAGAATATGATGAATTTTTCAGTGCGTAAGTTAATCCCTAGAAGTAAGGCTTTTACTTCACATAATCCAATAGTGTACCAGTTCTCTTACAACAACTATCACAATATTTTAACTTGTGTTCTAGCTATGCTTTATGTGTGTAGCCTAACCATTTTTCTTTTACAAAAGTATAACATCTTACAATTGAATGAATGTAAGTTGTTCGGACTTCCTGAAAATGAAATGATATCATGGCTCAAACTTTTTTATTTGTGCATGCGAAAGAAATTGGTTAATCATTTGGTAAACATTGCAAGTATTCAGTAGTGAACTTTATTTCTCTTGGATTGGCTAGTTTTGGGTATTACCAAACTGTAGTTGAATTTGTGCATTGAGACTTGTCGGCAGGTTTAGTATATTGATTGATATAAAAAGTTACCAAACACTTTAGAATCAGAATGGAATGCAATACTGAATAATAAGTATAAAAGACAGCAATGAATGTCAAAAACATTAGTGAGAATTATCATTTCACAACTGGTGTAAGATACAACTTTCATAAGTTAAGAAACCACAAGAAGAATACAACACCACGATACAGAACACTACATTTTCATTTTATTAATTACTATCAGAGCTTCAGATGAGACTTTATCGTTGTTTCAGATGCTCCAAGAATGCGGAGTTACAGCTCCTCTCCTGAAATCATAACTTAGAGAACTTAAGTCAATATGTTTTGAATTTACTTCTAGTCACGGCATTACCAGCTACATAACCGGGTTCTACATTCATGGATCATATTCATCCTCTACAAAAAGATTCTGGACAGACGTTACATGTTACAAAACATAGAAGGTTTACTTAGAAGGATGATTTGTCTAACCAATACTAGGCCAGATATATCTTATGCTGTTGGTAAGCTAAGTCATCCTCTTGATTACTCTTATTATCAAACTTCTCTCATGCTATTGAAGTACGCTAGAATTTCACTACGAAAAGGACTTTTCTTTCTTGCTGTGTCAGATTCAGTTTGGAGCTCCTGTGTTGACTCTAAAATATTTACTTCCAGTTTCTGTTTTCATATGAGAACATAATATCCTAGAAAAAACATGAAACAATCTACGGTATCTATCTAGATCATCAGAGACTGTAAATCCTGTTTGTTTATGAATGAAACAAATACATTAATATTGATTGAGACAGTGAGAGATAAAGTTCAATAAGGTTCTCTTCATTGGATAGCTATCATTTCCAAGGAATTTTACTTCATCCACAGTTGGATCCGTTTTGGTACTATAACTATCATTAACTATCATAGTCTTTAGCGACATTGTGCTATAGGAAGCAAGATTTGGTAAATAGTAGTAACGAATTGGTAGGATGAACTAATTAGTAATAGAAAAGATGAAATTAAACTTTTTTAATGTTAATTAACATTGTGCTATAGGAAGCAAGGTAAATAGTAGTAATGAATTGGTAGGATGAATTATTAATTAGTAATAGAAAAGATGATTGAAAGAGGTGTATATGAAGTTATAAATTATAATGATTGAAAGAGGTGTATATGAAGTTATAAATTATAATGATTGAAAGAGGTGTATAATGAAGTTATAAATTATAATGATTGAAAGAGGTGTATATGAAGTTATAAATTATAATGATTGAAAGAGGTGTATAATGAAGTTATAAATTATAATGATTGAAAGAGGTGTATATGAAGTTATAAATTTAAAGATAGCAAATTTAAGATTAAGAATGAGTGCTCTTGGCCATAAGTAATTAAAATGTTTTGATAAAATGAATTAGTAACGTGAAAAATGAATAATAATAATAATTAAACTGATTTGATAGGTTGCACCAATCTCTTGTAATAGTGCAACACAAGAGTGATGCTGAAATCCCAATAGCAAGCCATTGTGATGGATTCCCTCCCTAAAAAATTAATTTAATATCGTGTGAACCAATGGCCCACATATCAGATATTAAACTGATAAGAACAGATACTACACTTGATCTTAGCCAAAAGGCCGAGAAAGGTATACTTAAAAGATGTAAGTGTTGAGTTTTTATGTTCTGAATTCAATTTGCTTGTCAGAGTCCTGACAAATGTGGGACTTACTTAGGTGCATAAGATGTTGACAGGTGGGTTCAAATACTTTCTTTATATTCTTATATGGAATAATAGTTTACTCGAATATGTGTTGTTTCTTTTCATAAACTTCCAAGTTTAGTTTTGAATACCTCAAAATTGGTCAAAGAGAGCCTTTGAAACAAATCAGTTGCTGAACCATGACAAGCTTGAAACTTTGTTTAGTATCTTCTAAAAAAATTATGCTTGTTATTTTGTATCAGTGCAGCTACTTTTGTCTGGATTGTTGTTGAATAAGAAATGAAAATGAGAATAGTACAGTTTTATCATATTTCACATGTATATGATGAGAAAGAACTGCGTAAACATGTTTAAGCCTCATGCATGAGAACAAGCACACCGCATCGAATGACTGACTTTCAATCATACAAACCAGCCTCATGTGACCAGTGATGAAGCGTTTGTTAATATACAAGACATAGAATCTGATGAAGCGTTTAATTATTGTACTGAATTGACAGTACTATCAACTTCATTGATGGGAGAGAGTTTTGTTGAGTTTTTGATACTTTGTGTTTTAAAGTTCAGAGAAAAAATGGTGGATTTTGTGAAAATCTAGTAGTTAGTCATGGTAATGCATGTATATTCATTATCTTTTAAAAAAGTGTTATTTTGGTTAATGTTTTTGTGATGAATAAAATTGTAATGACTATTCTATTTCAGTAAGCAAGATTTTCTTGGTCTTGAAATTGAAAACTAACATGCAGACATGAAAGATTTTGGTGATATCATGATGAAAGACAGGAAAATGGACGAGAAAGCTTTCCCCGTTGAAGTGAAGAAGAAATTCGGGTACCGTTGGTATCTGAACAAGATCTACAACTATCAAATTCAACAATTATGCAGGGAGATCATGTATATTGTGAGTAATACAGTCAAACTTGATTTCTGTAATTTGTAATTATTATGGGAAAATTATGAAAAGAGAGTTCTTAAAACTATGAAAAGAGAGTTCTTATTGTCAGAATATTTAATAACAAAGAAATACAATGTTGTATATAGTTCTAACTCATTCCTAACCTAATAACTTTTTTATTATTTTAGGGTTGTTACCTAATATGAATAATAAAAAAAAATGTAGATCATATAAACATACTCACGTTAAAAAGAAAAAATAAATTTAGTCTATACGACAATGTTTTTTTCTCTTGTATGTTTTATCCTTTCCCTCCCATGTAACATCTTTTCTTCTTTCATGTTTGTCACTGTTTTTTCCATTATTATTGTCTAGTTCTACATCTCATTCTGTCTACATTTTTTATTTGTGGAGGGAAATCACTTTTCTCCTCTTTCCCATCATTTATTTAGCTCATACTCTCTAATTATATTTTTTTCCTTTTTTTTCTTTTTTTTTTCTTTCTTTTCTTCTGGTTTTGTTTCCTTTTCTTCTTTTTCATTTTTTTATGTTTCCATTTTAAATAAATAAAAAGTTATATTTTTACAAATTATTTTTCCTTTTTTTCTCTCTAGTTTTATTTTTTTAAAAATTTATGTTTTGGTTATCCATTTCATTTTTCTCCTTAATGAAGCGATAGAAAAAGAAAATTCTTAAAGTCAAATATCATCTAAATAAAAAAAAAGATAATATTTCCTACAGTTATAGGATTCTTAAAAATATTAGAGAAAAATTATAAATTTATTTAAAGAAAGAAAGAAAAAAAAATATATATATATATATATTATTTCTTTTAAAATGCAGTTTATCTTCTCATTCATTAGAAGATTTTAAGATAATATGGATAAAATTGGGATTATCAAGGGTAGTCTTAGTCCGTGTATAGGTTGTTTATCTATATTATCTTAAAATCTTCTAATGAAAGAGAAGATAAACTATCTTTAAAAATATATATATATATATATATATATATATATATATATATATATATATAATTTGTTTTGAAAGACAGTTTATCTTTTCATTAGAAGATTTTAAGATAATATGGATAAAATTCGGATTAATCAAGGGTAGTCTTAGTTCATGTATATGTTGTTTATGTTTCGTTGTAACTTAATTAACTATGAAATAAAGAAAAATTAAACTTAATTTCGTCTTAAAGATGAAGATAGAAATCACGTTAAAGTCAATCCATTGGTTTGTGTTTAGTAAATAAAAGTGTCTGTTTTTTTAATTATTATTTTTTAATACAACGTAGTTGCATTGTGCGCACTAATTAATTATAATTTCAATTGCTCATAAATTATGTTGCAGTTAAAAGGATCCAATGACTTTTTTTTTGAAATTGGTGTAATTTGTTTAAGTTATTTTTGAAATGGATGAATTTTTAAAAAATTCTAGATATGGGTAAGTTGTATTTTGAGATATAACTTCATAAGAAAAAAGTTGTGGTATGTAACATTCAGTATTTCTCAAAAATATTCCATTAATATAATAAAATATTCTGTCATTAACTTTAATAAAATGGTATTATGAGTTATTTTAAGACTTGATAATTTTGAAGGACATTAATAAATGATATATATATATATATATATATATATATATATATATATATATCATGAAATTGTAATAGAGTGAAATAGATAAATTTAGAATTGAGTTTAAAATGAAGTAATAATAATAATAAGAATAATATCATTAAACAAAATTAGTAATATAATTTTCCATTGATGAAATGATTTAATTGACAATTACAATTTTAAGTAAGGGCAATTTAAGAAAGGAAGTCAAATAGTATAATTTAATAAAAGAGAAAAACTCATTTCTTTCTCACTTACGGAAGCTAATTTGGGAGCACCGGAGGAAGAAGAAAAAGCTTGGTTTTGCTTGCCCACACCATCTTGGTTCATCCTTTTTGCAATTAAGAGTAAGATCCATGAAATTAAAGCATTGAATTTCAATATTATCTTCTAAAATCTTCTTAATCTCAAGTATATATATGGTTATTTTGATGTTTATAAGAGACAAACTCTTTCTTGAACTAAGGATCTCTATTTTCTTGTTTGAAAGCTTCATTTGAGGTAAGGAGAGTGTTCTTGCCATCAACCCTAAGCTAAACCACCATTTATCTCACTTCTACATGAATTGAAACCAAACTAGAATATTTTATAAAAATTTTGTATGGTTGTTCTAGTGTATTTGGATACTTTACAATGCTCCTTTCATATTTTAGAGTTTAGAAATAGATTTTTTGGATGTCAAAACCTAGCGTTAGCCACAAAAATTACTTAAATTGGATTTTTCTAGAGGAAGATGATGAAAAAAATTGTGTTGAGAAGTCTTGCTGAAAATTCTGCATGTGAACAGAATCTTTGAGAAATTATATAAAAATATTTACTTAGTACATAATTTTGAAATTTTTGGTTATATGTTCCTTCGTATTCGTGTGTGATTTATTTCAAAATTTTCTCGACAAGTAATTTTTCCATGAAAAATATTGGAAGTGAATAGGTTTTGAGTTGGGTGACACAAAGTTGTTATGTCTGCCTAGAAACTTTGAAAAATCATATAAAATCAAAATTGAAGTATTTTGAGATGAAATTTTTACCATAGTTGTGATTGTAGGAATATGTTAAGTATATTTATTTTCATAATTTTATGATCATTATTTTATTTTATAAAAATATATCTTTGAGTACTGCCTTGATAGTAGAACCTTCAAAACGTGTGAAAAGGGAGGAAAGTTTTGAATGACTTAGAAATCTTTAAATTTTGAGTTATAATTTTTATTATAATCCTAGAATGTATGTATTTCGGACTGGAAAATTTCATAGAATTTGGAGTTAGTTTAGATGGCAAATAATTTTTCCAAAGTTACACTTTTCTAAGGCTTATGATAGATTTTTCTTCCAAGAGAAGTGTAAACAAAACTTTAGTCCTTGACCTATTATTTATTTTATGAGTATGTATGATGTGAGAATGATAGTATAATGAGATATTTTGGGACACAAGATTAAAAGAACAAGAGTTTAAAAAATTTGATGGATCGCAATGTGTGTTGAGTCCGAGAGTGTCCGACCTTCAGCAAATTTATATTGTTCTTGTTTGATGTAGGAAAATGTATTGTATGAGTTTGATTTGAGTGTATTTATAAATTGAGAAATGTTCAAATTACAAAGGAGACTCTGTCAAATTTTTCAAATGGATGAAAAATAAATAAAGCTTAATAAGAATGGTATAAAGAAACATTATAAATAGGTAATGCATTCATAATCATGGTAGTTAGTGGAAATCATGTCTATAGGATGTTGGTGTTATGTGTTGAGTCTAAGTCAAAGATATTGGTCATATAAAAGTAGGGTATTATGTCTATAGTGATATAGTCTGTATGCTGGAGAGTTTGTTTCCACCAAACAAATTATTATTAAAGAGTTGGTGGTGTCACTCAGTGATGAGATATGTGTGTGAATGGTACGGAGATATATCGGGGGATTAGGAGATAAGAGAAGATCAAAGTGATCTTGGGGAAATATAGAGTGCATTGTTTGGGCACGCTCTATACTCCCGACTTACTTCTTTGACTTTACCTTTTTGTCAAGGGATCGTATGTGTAAGCATTGTATCTGTGATGCGCAGATCAACCGATAGTCATCTATACTTATGTGAACTATTTATGCTCGTGTGTAGGCTTGTTATACTTGTGGGAGTTATCTGGGCTCGTGTGAGCTATTGGTGCTCGTGTGTAAGTTTGTTATGCTTGTGAGAATTGTCTGTACTTATGTGGAATCCTTTCATGGATTGAGAGATAGGATTGATAGTGTATCCTAGGTGCATGAGCATTTCAAATGTATCAAAAAATGAACGAATGAAACACAAGCATGTATGTATGTTTTTAGCTTGAGTAATGTGATTTATGGATATTGTTTAAAATTGTTGTGTGTGATACTTTATTGTAAGAATGAAATGTTTGACTATAAATGATACATATGATTTTAGATTGTGGAAGTTGGAAAATTTTCGGTTTAGTGTTCTAAAGTGATGAGAAAAGAAACTTATTCTTACTGTTATATTTCAAGTGATGATGGAACAATTGTGGTGGAGGAACCACAATTTGGTTGAGTATCATATATATATATATATATATGATTAGAGGAATGTTTCCCTCTAGGAGTGACATGGTCTTATATATGAGAAAATTAGGAATTTTGGGTACCTGCTCTAATTAGGATTTGATTTATTTTGAGATATATAAATTTAAATTAAGTTCTAATCGTTTAAGGGTACACAGTTTATATAATTGTAGTACGATCCTTGTGACACCTTTAATACCAACATTCACTTTATTATGATTTATTAATTATTATTGGTTCCTCTTAGTATTTGATTACCAATACACTCTTGTAGAAGTAAAGTACACAATAATTAGAACATACACTTAGTGATTAATATACATATCATTCATAAGTGTCAAGTATAACTAGATAGTAAATATACATAA